>CM076574.1:1320721932-1321210248 GCA_034641835.2 Pinus albicaulis | reverse complement strand
GCTGAAAATTCAATTATGTACACCAATATCCCAAGGAGTGCGTTATTTTCCAGGCTTGCTGTGCAATCCCCAAGTTGGGAACATTGCATTTTATGTCTAGTTAAACAAATCTAGTTGACAAATATGTGTTTTGTCTGTATCAATAATATGGTAGTGATGTTGGCGATTGCTGATGATGACTATTGATGCCCTCACGGGTGTTTTTTTCTTTGAAAATAGGTGGAATATGGTACACATATGCACAAACTTGGTATGGCATATAGTTGCACATTGTACGCATAGGCACTAGCTAGGACCTTCCCGTGTAAGCATTGTTGAAAGAGACGCTTATGGAGCAATAGGTATTTGACGAATTTGATCAAAGTGCAATGGTTGTAAGGTACGATACCATCTTGACATGAAATTTTTTGTTGTAGTCGAATTTCAGGAGGATCGATGACATCTGTGGACAATGATGTTTTCCACAGTGCCACCTGAGGATGCCCCTTGTATGGGGAGGGGTGATCCAAGGTACCGCTTACTTTTTGGAAAATAGGTGTCGAAGTTGACAAAAAGGAAGCCTCAATCGAACGAGGGGTCATCGATATGAGGGATTGGGGACCTGGATGTGATGGGTTTAACATAGGCATGTTGGCGAGGGGTGACTAAAAACTGATGGTGGGGATTCAGTGGCCTAAGGTCAGAGTATTCTAAGCAGCTTGGTGGCAGTCATAGTTATTTATGATGGAGAAATCCCTAGAGTCGGTAGGACTTCCAGGGTGGGTATAACCTAGCCATGAATATCAAGGTGGTTGGTGCATGGGGGTATGATACTCCGACCAAGGGTGTTCAGGGAATTTTTTCGTGGGAGAAAATATGAAATGAGAGGGTTAAGGACGTAGTGCACCATTCGGGGTCTTTGTACACTTACCAAAATAATAAAATAATGGGGTTTGGTTTGTACAAAATAAAGAGACAAGTACCCCAAAACGTGAAAGTGTTTGCTCACTAATGGTGTAAGGAAGGTGTTTTGCTGAGGGTGGGGGTCCCATTGGTTGGTCTCATGTGTGGGGTTGATGAAGAAGATGAGAAAGTATCGCAGATGGGATTATGCTAGTGGAGGTATGGTGGGCCAAATGTGAGGTGCGGTAGTGCACTTTTGATCTTCTTGTACAACCTGGTCGTTTGGAAAGGGGTTTTAGCTTGCATGGTAAACTTGACCTTATGCATGGTGAATGGATGGGCATGAGGTGCTTCCCAGACTGAAGTGGTATGGTCATGGTTGTTAAAAATTTACCAAAGAAATAATAAATTTACCGAGAGGAATAATAATCATGAAAAATAACTAGCAACAAATCATAAACATTAACACAAATATTTTACCGGGAAAACCCCAAACTCCGGGGAAAAACCCAACCAATGAAATTTCATTAAACATTAGCCAAAACCCTGGCCAATCTAGCCAAGTGAGCCTTCACCACTCACCTCCAGGCCTCCATTACAATGAAGTCTTCCCAGCCTTTTTATAGGCTCCATTACATGCAATACCATGGGCCAAAACCATGGGTGCACAAAACTATGTGCCCCAAAACCACTACTATTTACCCTAGTCAACTTTGACTCTATCTCGAGTCAAGTTTACCTAAAAATTCCCCCCTTAAACTTGACTTGGGGATTATTGACTAAATCCAGCCAAACCTGCTAGATGAGACAACCACACTCACTCTAGCTCTTCCCCCCTCAAATTTTTACCCAGGGTGATTGTAAAATTGACATCCCCCCTATCACCTACGTCTAACCCAGACTTTACCAGTGATTATCCAGGGGTATGCATGCCATACCAGGTCTTACAACAGTATGCCCATTTACATGTAAAATTAACTCCATTATAATAATATTTCTTTTTTGTTTCATTGTTGCTCTTTGTACATTTGAAATCAATGTCCATATAAAAAGAACCCATCTACCGGATTACATGGGTCACCAGCCTCTGTAACCGCTAGTCCTCTAGGAGTTCTCTTCATATACATGGTTCATCAATTAATTAATCCACGTGCAAACATCCTCTCATCTCTGAATTTCTCGGACCAACTTCTTATCACTGCTAGTCGCCAGATCTGAGTTGTGGCAGCACCATTGTTCTCTTTATCCATTGAAAAACCCTCCATGGAATTCCCCATGGAATCAATCAATTGGATATTTCCTATTTCCTAGAAACACCATGCTCTGTATGGCCAAATCTGCAAAAGGGTGCATTTATTTCTCCATTCACAAGCCAATAAAACCCTTGGCTACAAAAGCGTCCCTCTGAAGCCAAATATGGCTCTGATACCATTTGTTAAAAATTTACCGGAGAAATAATAAATTTACCGAGAGGAATAATAATCATGAAAAATAACCAGCAACAAATCATAAACATTAACACAAATATTTTACCGGGAAAACCCCAAACTCCGGGGAAAAACCCAACCAATGAAATTTCATTAAACATTAGCCAAAACCCTGGCCAATCTAGCCAAGTGAGCCTTCACCACTCACCTCCAGGCCTCCATTACAATGAAGTCTTCCCAGCCTTTTTATAAGCTCCATTACATGCAATACCATGGGCCAAAACCATGGGTGCACAAAACTATGTGCCCCAAAACCACTACTATTTACCCTAGTCAACTTTGACTCTATCTCAAGTCAAGTTTACCTAACAATTGCAAAACCATGCACAAAACCATGGGCGGATTCGCCTATGAGTAGGTCCGCACAAAAAACAAATTTTGGCCGGGGCGTTGCCCCGGACCCCAACGGTGGGGATTGCTTCGCCCCTCGTGACCCCCCAGCTACGCCCGACGCAACATACAGCGTGTGGGGCTAATCGTGGAAAGAATATAACACATACCCAACAATGGTGTCACTTTTGTTGTGATATATGGTCTACTATGGGTGACGAATGCCATGGAGGGGAGGCTCTTCCAACCAACGAGGATGTTTATCATGTGCAGGGTGAGGTGATGATAAACACGGTCAGGTATGAGGATCCTATGGTTTATTTCTTATGGAGAAATGATGTCAGGATATGCAGAGTTTTCTGGGACTCAATCATGCTGGGGGTAGAATGATACCTGCTCTGAAACTTTCAGGAGATGACGTTGTGGATGGTTTGCGAGCTTTTCCTGCAAAAACAACTACCTCAAGTGAAAACATCTTCTTTATCAAATATTATTGAAAGTCATGAGCTCTAAAAAGAAGATGAGAGAGGTCATACTTGACGGCACTAAAAAATTATTTCTTCGGGAGTGAAAATGTGTGGCATCGCCTCTGCTCATCATGAAGTGTTGATTGTGGTGCAACTTACATTTTGGATAACCCACCTTCTGATCTCTTGTTATGGTCCTCCAATTTTTTTTGAAAAGGATGATATATAGGTGGATATGGCCCTAATTCAATTCATTTGTACTTGTTGAGTTTTTGAGAGGTTAGAGGACTCTACGTAGCATTTCTTGCCGTTGCGGTCAGCTTGAGCACCAGGGATTCACAAGATCATCCCAGGTAACCTTCATGACATCCTGTACTTGAATTTTTTCATTTTGATGGTGTCGGGGTCTGTACAGACTGGGTTTTTACTGATTCTAGGTGTTTTTTGCCCTAGATTGCACGGGCGATAAAGGAAAAGGCGCACCCCTTGTGTGTTTTTTTGGGGGATAAGTGCACTAATGCTATCATTTCCCCTTTTTCAGTGCACTTCAAGCGTGACTATGCAAAATATAGGCGTGCGCTAAGCACACCTGTCTGAGGGACAGGCGCGCAAAGCCGAGGCAGAAAATATTTTTGGATTTTTTCCTGTTTTGGGGTTTTATCTGTACTGATGGGTACATTTTTTGATGACAGGTTATTGTGGAGGGAGTGGGACTAGCCCGAGATCCATATTGAGATGGCTGCTGATGCTCGTGCACGCCGTCAGCTAGAGATATGGGGACTCCTGAAGTTCGCAGAGAACGAGCTTCTTCAGTCACAGGACCGACTGCTACATTACGTGATCTGTCATTGACGCAGAAGGCACAACATGTTCGTATTGCGTGGGACACACTTGGTCATCCGTCCTGATACGGATGTTTACTTTGTGGTCGGGTTATTGCCTCAGGGTGAGGCACTGAGATATCCACTCCCTGCCGGGAGAGTAGACTTGGACAGATTTAGGAGACGCCATTGTGGTGGTGCGCCTCTTACGGAGAGATGCATCAGCATTGCATCAGTTACAGATCTGGCAGAGTGATGTGCTCTGGCAGTGATTGTGAGAATGGCAGGGTCAGTTGCTTCGTATTGGGCATCATACCCATAGGTTGGAGTACTCCATCGGCTAAGGTCTGGGCATTTTTTCGACTTCACCCATTTCTGCTTTGACGGGATGGTGTCGCAACTCAACAAGGTCCAACATGGATCTAATTCGTTTGCATAAGCCAGTATCTTGTGCATGATTATGTACGAGAGGGTAGTGCTGCTGAGGCTAGTAGTGGCAGTGCCTCCTGGGGGGCCACGGGAGCCTCAAATGAGGAGATGGGCTCCGGTTATGCTGCGAGGCAGTGGTGGCATGGTGGGGCGTTAGTGGGTCCAGGTGCCCCTCCTGTGGGGGCACCACCCTAGACTATTTTTTTTACATAGGGAAAGCACCCATTATGAGGATGCTTCCCTTATTTTTTATGACCTTTGTATCTTTGGGCTGGTAGTTGGGCCAACAACACGATTTTTTGTACTCAGACATACAGATTGTAATATATATATATATATATATATATATATATATATATATATATATATATATATATATATATATATATATGAGGGATATTGTTTGCGGCTCTACATGATGTGTCACCTGTTTCGATTTATGTATGATGTTATGCTGATGGATATCTATATTTTTTATTTTTTATGTATGATGGTTTATTCAAGATGCATTCCAGTTTAGGATATTTCTAGCTATGATATCAACTGTTTGGTTTTGACTCGTTGGTACATGTGTAAATGTGATATAGTCAAATTGTCTTCTTAATCTTTTGGCACGTGAATAATTTCTAAACAGATGTGTATCTCTTGTCTCAAATGTTTAAATGCGTCACTACTAACTGGGAATAAAAGTAGATATGCATATGGCATATACCTTGATGGAGGGCATCACACATAAGTCTGATGACATCGTCATATTCTACCTGATTATTTGTTGCTGAACCAATGCACACACCATTTGAGCAGAGTGGCGATCAGTCAGGGTGGTAAATGACCCAGGCAGCCACGGGTAAACTTTGAGACCATCTTGATGCTCCATAAACAAACCCGAAATAGGGTTTAGGTTGGTGATCCATGGTACCACTTTGAGCGCTTGTTAAGTAAGTCTTTTGGTCATAAATATTAAGTGTTTGGGGTTGTGTACGTTCACTTTAGGAAAGGGCCATCTTGGTCCTTATGGGTAGAATTTCTTGAGATAAAGGCCGTTGATGGGGTTATTGAGTCAGGTTCCATTTGGTTCTATCAAGATGTATGCCCCTTGTCAGAGGCAATGTTTAATGATGTAGGGTCCTTTCCACAAGGTTTCGAACTTTCCTGGCCCTAGGGCTTCTTTTGCGACATCATAGCGGAGGAATAATTCTCCCTCGATGAATTAGCGAGGGGTGATTGATCCGGATTTATGCATGAACGCAACAGAATAAACATATAACCATAAATATAGAGATGCAGCGGAAATAACACTTCATTTCATTAATATCAAAGAACTGAAATTTGCTTACAGACAGAATGGAAATAAAACTAGCTAGGGCGCTGGTAGCTATCTCTGAGAAGAGATGTGGCGGCTACAGGCCTCTGAACTGCATTACAATGAGGCTCGAGGGCCTATTTATTATTGAGAAACAATGGAGAACCCTAAACATCCAAAAACCTAACCCTAGGAGATGAAGCGCCAAAACTATGGGCCCCGTTTGGGTAAATTGGTGTTTCAACTTCCCAGGGACGTAACTTTGGCATACTATCTCCGTTTGACACACATGATACATCATTAGAAAGCTCTATACGAGGACTACAAATTTCACCATGAATATCATTCTAGAATGGAATGATATTTGCTGGAGGCGGGATGCCAAAAAAACGTCGTTTAGGGCCTCAAAACGGCTGCGGAAGTTCAGGACCCGAAAAACTGCTAAAAATAGTAAGTTATGCAGAAACTGAAAAACTGAAAGAGACAATGGTGGGGGCCCAAGTGGAATAGGCGGGTGGCCACCAATATCCACCTGGATCATTCCTCCCCCCTTAGGAAGCAATGGTCCCCATTGCGTTAAGTTCCTCCATGAGATGAGGAAATTTCTGCTGAACTTGGTCCATGGTGAACCACTTTCCTTGGTGCAGGAGTTGGCCAGCTTTGACAACCCGATACAGTTGGATCTGCTGTTGACGAGTGTTCTTGATTTGCATGTCCATGATATAATCTGTGGTGGCCTGTTCCATGCAGTCTGGGTTTAACTCTGTTGGTGTGAGTTGTTCTGCAATGTCCGAGGTGTCCAGTAGAGGTGGAAAGTAAGGACGAAGGCGATCCACATTGAAGACTGGGTGCAGACCAAGGAATGGTGGAATACTAAGCTCGAAGGGATTGTTACCTACAGCCTTGGTGATGGTGTACGGCCCGTATCGGAGCGGGCGAAGCTTGCGGTGAGGTCCAGTGAGGCGCTCCTTCTGCAAATGTAGCCATACTTTGTCGCCCACCTGGAAGTGGTGTGGCACTCGGTGTTGATCATGGCGCTGTTTGTACTTCGCATTGGCTCTGTCCAATATATCATGAACCTGTTGGCGGATGTGTTGAATGCGCTCGATGAAGCTACTTGCTTTGTCAACTTCATACTGGACATGAGCTGAATCGGCCTGAGCAGCTGCAAATGGCATGGCTACGTCAATGGGACATAGTGGCTGGAATCCCAAGCCCACCTGAAAGGGGCTATGGAAAATTGAACTATGGAGAGCCCTGTTATAACTATGTTGTACATAGGGGAGGCTCTCGTCCCATGTGCGTGGATGCTTTGAATTGTACATGCGCAGAATGTGTACAATCATTCTATTGACGACCTCTGTCTGGCCATCTGTTTGGGGATGGAAAGCTATGGACTTGGTGAGCTTTGTGTCCAACATTGACCAGAGGCTGGACCAAAATGTGCTGAGGAACCTGCTATCTCGATCTGATATGATAGACTGTGGGATCCCAAAGTGCACACACACTCGTTCAAAGAAGAGTTTAGCAGTGGCTTCTGCTGTGATATTCTTCTTACAGGCCGCCATGATGGCCATCTTCGAGAATCTGTCAACGACCATGAAAACACAGTCATTTCCATTCTTAGTAGAAGGCAAGCCCGACATGTAATCCATGGAGATGGATTCCCAAGGTCGACTAGGGGTAGGTAGTGGAGTATATAGGCCTTGCTTCTTGATGGTCGGTTTGGCAATGGCACAAGCAGTGCAGGATCTAATGTGCTTCTCGACATCCTTTCGAAGGTTCGGCTAATAGAAATACTTCTGTAGTATTGCTACTGTTTTCTCGACCCCGAAATGCCCAGCGACTCGACTGTAGTGTGCTTCCCATATCATCTTGGCACGCTCGCTTGAAGGAACACAAAGGTGTCCCAGGTGACATAAAAGTGCATCTTGGAGATGAAAATTTGGAACTTGCTTACCCCCCAAGAGTGCCTTGTAAGTGTGGCCGAATTCTGGGTCACTCTCATAGAGAAGCGGCCAATCAGAAGTCTCATGCCCACAAGAGTTGAGCACGGTGGTGAGTGCCACGATCGGTGGTCGGCTGAGGCAGTCTGCAACATTATTGGTGCTACCCTTCTTGTACTTGATGTTCAAATGAAACTGTTGCAGATATGTGGACCACTTCTGATGGCGATCATTCTGCAACTTCCCTTGTGTCTGTATGAACTGCAGGGGCCGGTAGTCTATGTGGATGATTGTTTCCTTCCCCAAAATTTAATGCTTCCATTGTCGACAAGCTTGCACAATGGAATACATTTCTTTATCATAAGTGGGATACTTGTGAACTATGTCAGACAATGTCTCACTGTGATATGCCACTGGATGTCCCTGTTGAGTAATAACTGCCCCAATAGCATAGTCAGAGGCATCTATCTCGATCTAAAATGGCTATTGCAAGTCTGGTAAAGTGAGCACTAGGGCAGAACAGAGGCGATTTTTCAATTATGTGAATGCCTTCTGTTGAGGTTCCGACCAAAAGAATTTTTCTCTCGCTCCTCCCTTGGTGACTTGACTCAAGGGCCAAGTGATATGAGAGAATCCCAACACAAATCTACGGTAGAAATTAGCAAGACCCAGAAAGCTGCGAAGCTCTGTTATAGTGGTTGGGGCTGGCCAATCCCGAATGACTTGGATCTTGGCTGGATCCACATGCACCCCCTTTCATCAATAATGTATCCCAGATATTGAACCTGGGTCATGCCAAACGTGCACTTCTCCAAATTGGCACACAACTTGTGTTGCTGCAGTGTTTGGAGGACTTGTCGGATGTGGTGAAGGTGCTCTTCCCAAGTCTTGCTGAAGATCAGAATGTCATCTAAGTACACTGTTAGCCCCCCTATGAAATTTTTGACAAGCAAATAGGGGGCTAAATCATTGTTGAGTCCTCAAGGAATGCATTTCCTCTGAAAACACAGTCTCCTTGAAGCCTCTATGTGCCTTTTATCCTTTGATTATATTCCCCTCTGCTGATTTCCATTATAAAGCCTCTCTGTTGTGACGAAGAAATGCCCAAAGGCCCCCTTTTCCCTCTTATTTCATTCCCCTAAGCCTTTGTTTTCTACCCCCTTTGTCTTCCCCTTCTATTTCCCTTCTTACCCTTCAAATTCCCCCCAAAATCCCCTTTAAACCATTCCTCTACCCTTCGTTGGCCATCTTCCCCCTTTACTCCTCTATCGTTCCCCTCCTTCGCCTTTAAATTCCATTTAAATGGGCTAAAAACCCACCTTCTGACCTTATTATAAGGCCTAGCCACTTCCCACACATGCCCGTGCGCTGGGACCAAGCGCTTAAGTCCCAGGCGCTAATCGCAATTGGAAGCCGGGCGGGTGCACAAATCCTTTGTAATATTAAAAACTCCGATGCAATCTGTTTATAACGTTAAGTCTAGCAACACGTTCCGCACCGTTGATCTTCCGCGGAGATCTGACGGCGGAGCACTAGTCGCAGCCCCCCATTCAATCGCAATCGCAACGTGTTGTGTGCACCCTCCGATCAGTCCATCGCAAGTGATTGCGATGTGATTTATCGCAAGCCTGTCTTCCGATCCCCCGATCGCATTGTCCCCCGATTGCATCTGAGCCGTTGATCTGGCCTTTGGATCTAACGGTCAACGCTCAATCGCAGCCCATCCCTCCGATCCTCCGATCCTACTCTCCCTCCGATCTATTCTTGACCGTTGATCTGTCCCGCCGATCCAACGGCCCTGCGCCAATCGCTCCATCGCAATCGAAAAAACTCAATCGCAAGGCTTGTCTCCTGAACTCCGATTGCGATGCCCCAATTTAATCCTAGCCGTCCATCCTACCAAATTCAACGGTGCGGATTCACCTCGCTCCCCTTACGTCGTCCCTCTCTGTTCTTCCTCCGATTGAATGAGAGTCGTTGATCTGGTCCCAGATCCAACGGTTGGCGCTTAATCACAACATCGCTCTGATCGCAATCGGAATGTTCTCAAGGTATCACCCCTGCTCCCTCCGATCGCGATCCTCCGACTTGATCATGACCGTCCATCCACCAAGATCTGACGGCTCAGGTTTAATCGCCCTCCGCCGCCGCTGGGTCCCACTCTTGCATTTGTATCCTTCTTATTTCATTTGTTTTGTATGTTTTTCCCGTTTCATATATCGTTACGCCGCTCAAACTCCACCGTTGATCTTTGTTCCCAGACCATGATCCCATGGTCTGCGCTGCATACTATCACCGAACCCTATTACTCATAAGGTCTCACCATTTCATTGCATTCTGTTACCATTATGGTAAAAGCCACCATTTCTCCGCCACTTTGGATTTTTTCATTGTTTCTCCGCTGTTCCGCCACCGTTCTTCCGCCTCCACAGCATTTCTCCACCACCACTGCCCGTGGTTTTAAACGATTTATCTCATTGCGCAGATAACACAGAGAGGCCATTTCAGCCGGCCAGCAAAGGAGCAGAGACCGGATCAGAAGGGATTTGAGCCTGTAATTGAATATTTGAAGCGCTAATCCCGTGATCAAAGAATTGAGGCTTAGTTTGAAGACTAAGAGCGCACCAGCAATTCATAACTGCACCACCTAACAGCAGAGTGCGTTTACTCCAGAAGTACACCTCCCTACAAGAATATCTCCATGCCTCCTCGAGCCCTGAAATGATTAATTACACTGACTGGAGTTCATTTAAGACAGTCAGGCAGCAATTATGAGGAGTAGAGAAACCTTGCAGATCTTCCACCCAGTTCATTTATTCAGAAGGCTAGTGCAGAACTCCAATCACCAGAAGGACTCTAAAAGAAATATCCGAGGTCGATCTCGGCCTGACAGAGACTCCCCAGACAGATTACACAGTACAAGCAATGCCGCAGAAAGCCATTAAGTGGTATGGGCGTGAACACTTCTGCCTTACTGTCTTAATGAGACTCATTTATTTGTTTATCTACTACTGTTTCTTCCTCTTCTCCTATAAGAGATCCCCGAGAACATAATGAAAAGGTTGTTGTTGTTGTTGTTCAGCTGTTGGGGTCTTGCTGTTAGAGAGATTCATTCTTGACTGTTAGAATAGTCGTGGGAGGGATTAGCAGAGTAGTTGTATGTAATAGGCTGGGAGGAGAAAGTCTGGACTGTATTAGCCATTGAGCTTATTGTACATGACTGGTTTTGCATCAATTAATCAAAGCACATTTCACAGGATCCTGGTCTATTACTATTGGTGATGTTGTTCCTAACTCTGTTCATTACATTTTTCATGTTGTTTCATGTTCTTCTAGTAGGCAACAGAAGTATAGCATAGGATTCACCCTTGTTAGGTGCCCTATGTTCCTGCTCTCCCTACCTTTAATGTTTTCTGCCTGATGTGTATCTAAGAGTAAATTCGTGGGGTTTAACCAGTGCAGCGGATGTTATTGCCTGTTGGCTGATGTATGAACTTGGGGGTTTGCTGCTTGGATGTTTCTTTGTCAAATTTATCTTTGTTTTTCCCTTGGATTTGCTAAAGCAGACTTGGAGTTAAATGACCTCTGGTCTGATCTATAAGCAGCCCCTTTGTCCCTCTTTGAGAGCTGCCTTAGAGTATGTCCAAGCAGGTCTGGAGTTAAATGACCTCTGACCTGATCTATAGATAGAAATTTGGTTGTCTTTCCTTCTTCCACTTTCCCTCCTTAATGTTTCATTCCATCATCTGCCTAAAAGATCCTTTAGTGTAGATGACTTGCCCTTTGAAAGCCTTGGCTAGTTGTTGCATGTAATTTCCTTTCATGACTCCATAGCCCAATGGATGGCACTGTCTTGGCCTATCCTCTTTGCTGAAACATCCAGCTGCTTTGTTTCCTTTCCTCCCATTACTTTCTCAGTCTATGATCTCCTGACCAACCCAGCAACCAACCAACCAAATCATTTTAAAACCTCCTTTCGTGCTTCATAACTAGCCTAATATTTCAATCTGAGCTTTCAAAGATTTATCATTCTTTGCTCTATTTGGAGAGATCCCTCTCCGGGTCCAGGAGGGCTAGATCCTAGGGCCCCAAAGTGGTTTGATGTTGTCTCATCTTTTGGTATTGCCAAATCTGCCAAAACATGGGAACCCCAACATAATGGCGACTCCACTGGGGACGAGACCAGTCAGCTTTGATTTGGTAAACCACTGTGGTGGACAGTAAGTTGTAAATCATCCACCTGGCGACTCCAAAATTACTGAATGATAAAAATACTCCACTGGTGATCAGTAGGCCACTGATTATCTGTGGTTTCACATAAGACTCCACTGGGAGACCATGTCGCAGTACAACATCATGCATGCCGAAGACCAAGCCACGTCACTAATGGAAGACCCTGAACAGTTCGCGGAAATGTTTCCAGACTTCATGGCAATGTGTCGTGACACAATTTCTAGTGACTTGTCAGAATGTAAGGTGGAGGACCTTCCAGGGGTTATTCCTCTCAGCTCAAAAGGCGGACCCGTGATCAAGAGAATTTTTTTTGAGCTGGTGGTTGAGAGGTATGAGGCTGAGATTGAACTTTTGAACTCACAGGAGATATCATACGAGTTCAGAGACCCGAAAGCATTCTTGGAAAGTCTCCCTCCCCCCAAAAGAGAAGAAATTCTGCTGCTGTTTGATGTGCAAGAAGAAGATGATTCGACTCCCAAGAGTCACTCTGAAGACACAGCGGAAAATGTAATAATCAAAGCAACCCAGGACAAAGACAGCCTACCAAGCTTGGGAGGCCTAAAAGAAGAAAATGTACATCATCTGTTTGTGGATCCTGTGGCAGAATACATGGAGGCCCTGATTTGCTCAAATACTCCAGCGTTGATCCTTAGCAAGGGCCAGTTTCATCAAGAATGGTCACTACTGATGGTGACCTCAGTTTTTAAGGACCACAGGCAGAGCACCCTGTGGTTATCTCTGACAGGCAGCCAGTGCTCATATCCTTTTTTACTATTACTTGACTGGCTGCATTGGCATTATTGCATCACCTAGAGCATCAGATATTTCCAGTTAGAGTAGGGTAGGTAGGGAAAGCTCAATAAAGCTCTGCTTATGAGCAGGTAGTTAGTTGTTTTCAATTTCTGTCTTAGAATGTAGAGAAGAAATCTGCTAGACAGTTTAATCCTAGCAGATATTAGCCTAGGTAGAGAAATATATGAGGCCAACAGTATAATCTAGTCTCATGGAGCAATAAGGGTAGAATTAGAGTAGGCTTATGTTCCTGTTTGTAAATATTGATGATGTGAAAGGGTCTGCAGGTCCAAATGCACCCAAAAGACAAAGCTAGGACTATAGTCTGGGTAGGTAGTTGTTTGGAAGAATTGTACTGCTGATATGTTGTTTTCATAGCTTGTGGCAGCTGATCAAAGAAAGAAAGGAATGGTTCAAGCAGCAGGCATCTTGCCTACACCAAGAGATCAATTTCTGAATTCTTGACTCCTTCAAGAAAAATCCATCCCCATGTGGAGCCACTGTTAGCCCCCCTATGAAATTTTTGACAAGCAAATAGGGGGATAAATCATTGTTGAGTCTTCAAGGAATGCATTTCCTCTGAAAACACAGTCTCCTTGAAGCCTCTATGTGCCTTTTATCCTTTGATTATATTCCCCTCTGCTGATTTCCATTATAAAGCCTCTCTGTTGTGACGAAGAAATGCCCAAAGGCCCCCTTTTCCCTCTTATTTCATTCCCCTAAGCCTTTGTTTTCTACCCCCTTTGTCTTCCCCTTCTATTTCCCTTCTTACCCTTCAAATTCCCCCCAAAATCCCCTTTAAACCATTCCTCTACCCTTCGTTGGCCATCTTCCCCCTTTACTCCTCTATCTTTCCCCTCCTTCGCCTTTAAATTCCATTTAAATGGGCTAAAAACCCACCTTCCGACCTTATTATAAGGCCTAGCCACTTCCCACACATGCCCGTGCGCTGGGACCAAGCGCTTAAGTCCCAGGCGCTAATCGCAATCGGAAGCCGGGCGGGTGCACAAATCCTTTGTAATATTAAAAACTCCGATGCGATCTGTTTATAATGTTAAGTCTAGCGACACGTTCCGCACCGTTGATCTTCCGTGGAGATCCGACGGCGGAGCGCTAGTCGCAGCCCCCCGTTCAATCGCAATCGCAACGTGTTGTGTGCACCCTCCGATCGGTCCATCGCAAGTGATTGTGATGCGATTGATCGCAAGCCTGTCTTCCGATCCCCCGATCGCACTGTCCCCCGATTGCATCTGAGCCGTTGATCTGGCCTTTGGATCTAACGGTCAGTGCTCAATCGCAGCCCATCCCTCTGATCCTCCGATCCTACTCTCCCTCCGATCTATTCCTGATCGTTGATCTGTCCCGCCGATCCAACGGCCCTGCGCCAATCGCTCCATCGCAATCGCAAAAACTCAATCGCAAGGCTTGTCTCCCGAACTCCGATTGCGATGCCCCAATTTAATCCTAGCCGTCCATCCCGCCAAATTCAACGGTGCGGATTCACCCTGCTCCCCTTACGTCGTCCCTCTCTGTTCTTCCTCCGATTGAATGAGAGTCGTTGATCTGGTCCCAGATCCAACAGTTGGCACTTAATCGCAACATCGCTCTGATCGCAATCGGAATGTTCTCAAGGTATCACCCCTGCTCCCTCCGATCGCGATCCTCCGACTTGATAATGACCGTCCATCCACCAAGATCTGACGGCTCAGGTTTAATCGCCCTCCGCCGCCGCTGGGTCCCACTCTTGCATTTGTCTCCTTCTTATTTCATGTGTTTTGTATGTTTTGCCCGTTTCATATATCGTTACGCCGCTCAAACTCCACCGTTGATATTTGTTCCCAGACCATGATCCCACGGTCTACGCTGCATACTATCACCGAACCCTATTACTCATAAGGTCTCACCATTTCATTGCATTCTGTTACCATTATGGTAAAAGCCACCATTTCTCCGCCACTTTGCATTTTTTCATTGTTTCTCCGCTGTTCCGCCACCGTTCTTCCGCCTCCACAGAATTTCTCCACCACCACTGCCCGTGGTTTTAAACGATTTATCTCATTGCGTAGATAACATAGAGAGGCCATTTCAGCCGGCCAGCAAAGGAGCAGAGACCGGATCAGAAGGGATTTGAGCCTGTAATTGAATATTTGAAGCGCTAATCCCGTGATCAAAGAATTGAGGCTCAGTTTGAAGACTAAGAGTGCACCAGCAAGTCATAACTACGCCACCTAACAGCAGAGCGCGTTTACTCCAGAAGTACACCTCCCTACAAGAAGATCTCCATGCCTCCTCGAGCCCTGAAATGATTAATTACACTGACTGGAGTTCATTTAAGACAGTCAGGCAGCAATTATGAGGAGTAGAGAAACCTTGCAGATCTTCCACCCAGTTCATTTATTCAGAAGGCTAGCGCAGAACTCCAAGCACCAGAAGGACTCTAAAATAAATATCTGAGGTCGATCTCGGCCTGACAGAGACTCCCCAGACAGATTACACAGTACAAGCAATGCCGTAGAAAGCCATTAAGTGGTATGGGCGTGAACACTTCCGCCTTACTATCTTAATGAGACTCATTTATTTGTTTATCTACTACTGTTTCTTCCTCTTCTCCTATAAGAGATCCCTGAGAACATAATGAAAAGGTTGTTGTTGTTGTTGTTCAGCTGTTGGGGTCTTGCTGTTAGAGAGATTCATTCTTGACTGTTAGAACAGTCTTGGGAGGGAGTTACAGAGTAGCTTGTATGTAATAGGCTGGGAGGAGAAAGTATGGACTGTAACAGCCATTGAGCTATATTGTACATGACTGGTTTTGCATCAATTAATCAAAGCACATTTCACAGGATCCTAGTCTATTACTATTGGTGATGTTTTCCTCACTCTGTTATTTACATTTTCATATTGTTTCATGTTGTTCTGGTAGGCAACAAAAGTATAACATAGGATTCACCCTTGTTAGGTGCCCTATGTTTCCTGCTCTTCCTACCTTTAATGTTTTCTGCTTCATGTGTATCTGAGAGTAAATTCGTAGAGTTTAACCAGTGCAGTGGATGTTATTGCCTGCTGGCTAATGTATGAACTTGGGGGTTTGCTGCTTGGATGTTTCTTTGTCAAATTTATCTCTGTTTTTCCCTTGGAGTTGCTAAAGCAGACCTGGAGTTAAATGACCTCTGGTCCGATCTATAAGCAGCCCCTTTGTCCCTCTTTGAGAGCTTCCTTAGAGTATGTCCAAGCAGTTCTGGAGTTAAATGACCTCTGACCTGATCTATAGACAGAAATTTGGTTGTCTTTCCTTCTTCCACTTTCCCTCCTTAATGTTTCATTCCATCATCTGCCTAAAAGATCCTTTAGTGTAGATGACTTGCCCTTTGAAAGCTTTGGCTAGTTGTTGCATGTAATTTCCTTTCATGACTCCATAGCCTAATGGATGGCACTGTCTTGGCCTATCCTCTTTGCTGAAACATCTAGCTACTTTGTTTCCTTTCCTCCCATTAATTTCTCAGTCTATGATCTCCTGACCAACCCAGCAACCAACCAACCAAATCATTTTAAAACCTCCTTTTGTGCTTCATAACTAGCCTAACATTTCAATCTGAGCTTTCAAAGATTTATCATTCTTTGCTCTATTTGGAGAGATCCGTCTCTGGGTCTAGGAGGGCTAGATCCTAGGGCCCCAAAGTGGTTTGATGTTGTCTCATCTTTTGGTATTGCCAAATCTGCCAAAACATAGGAACCCCAACATACACCACTAAAAATGAGTTGGTGAATGGTCGCAAGATGTCGTCCATCATCCTCATGAACGTTGCAGGAGCATTCGTCAACCCGAAAGGCATGACCAGCCATTCAAAAAGGCCTTCCTTGGCTTCGAAGGCAGTCTTCCACACATCAAAGGGTTCAATTGGTACCTGGTGATACCCAGACTTCAGGTCAATCTTGCTGAAATATTTTGCACCTTTGAGTTGGTCCAGAAGGTCATCAATCTGTGGGATTGGGTACCTATTCTGGATAGTGATCTTATTCAGCGCCCGATAGTCAATATAGAGCCTCCACGTCCCATCCTTCTTCTGTACCAACACGATCGAGCTCCCACAGGGTGATGAACTTGGTCTAATGTGACCTTTCTGCAACAACTCCTGAATCTGCCTCTTGATTTCATCATTCTCCATAACAGAGCACCGATAGATCAGTCCATTGGGTAGCAGTGCACCTGGGGTCAGATCAATCGGGTGCTTGACCTGACAGTGCAGAGGAACCCCTGTGGGTGAGGTTAAGATGTCCCCGTACTCCTCCACAACCTTATCCATTTGTTGTTGTCGTGCAGAGGAGCCCTGTTTGGAGGTCGTGGCCACAGTCTTCTTCTTGCCCTGGGGGCGGATCATCAGGAAAACAAATTTCCTGGTTTGGGAAATGAGCTTACTGCATTGTTTTGCAGTAACCAAAGAGATAGTCGCAGGAGGTCGTACCTCTGGTATCCTGTACAACTTATTTCCCAAAGTAACAATAACATCATGAGGTCGAGACTCATACACAACATGACGCTTCCACAAGTATGGTTTTCCTAATAATACATCAGAAACATCAATAGGAGCAACGTCACATAATACCTCATCCGTGAAGGGCTTGATGCTATAGGGAAGGTGGCACTGCTGGCGAACGCGGAGATCTCGTCCTTAGTGAAGCCACCCGATGGTGTATGGATGTGGGCGAGCTGTGGTCGGCAAGCCCAACTGCTTCACGACATCTACTGAAATGAAGTTCTTTTGGCTCCCATTGTCAACAATGAACTGTACAAGGGATCCCTTTACCCACATCTGGGAGTGGAAGAGACGTTCCTCCTCCTCTGGATCTTCCGGTTCCTCCTTCTGGATCTTTGTAGTGGCAACAGTGGCGTTGGGCTTCGCATCAATAATATGTTTCCCTTTTTCATTCTCCTTTTCAGGTTCTGATTCAGAGTCAGAGCATGCATCTGACTCAGAAGCCCTCATCTCGGGCACTAGCGACTGCTTGGCCCGACACTCACTTGTGTTGTGAGTGGAGCTCTTATGGAACTCACACCACTTTCCCGTGTCCTTCTTTGGCTTTGCGGTGCTGTTCTTTTCTTGTGGCTTCGATGAGTTGTCTTTAGCTACCATGCCTTGGCTCGGTCCTTTGTTCTGCGGTTTGGAAGCACCTTTCCCTTGCTTTTGATTCGCAGATCCAAAGTCTCGCTTCTTCTGCTTGAATTTCTGCTCAATCTTGGCAGCATACCGGTATGCCGTACCAAGAGAGGAGATGTCAAGGAACTCCATTTCCTCCTGAATGCATTTGTGCAGATAGCTGCGATACTTTAGCACCAGATGTTTCTCTGAATCTTTGATACCCAACTTTGTGCGCAGGGTATGGAACAGATTCGTCAGCTCATGCACATCTTAATCCCTTCGTTGTCACAGCGTGGTCCATTGTATGTACTTGTCCTCATAGCTCCCCACAGGATAGTACTATTCCTTGACGGCGTCTCGGAAATAATTCCAAGTTGGTACGGCCGAGAACAGAGAGGGTTCTGTCTGGTCCTTGTTCTCACAGTAGGTTTCCCACCAGTCCTTAACATGGGGGGTAGCTTTGAGGAGTGCAAAATAATCTTCTCCCGGTCTGAAAAGTCATGAACCGAGAAATATCCTTCTAACAGATTCAACCATCTATCTACGGCATCTGCGTCTATTTGACCCTCAAATATGGGAATGTCAAAATTTAATTGTACCTTAAAAGGAGTCGCGCCTCCAGAGTGGCTGCTGGATGCAGATGCGCCGCCGGTGGGTAGCCGTTGAAGGATCTGAGCAAAGTTATCCATCATCACGTTCCTTTGTCTTTCGAGGGCCTCCTCGAGCAATATTTTGATAGGATCTCCTACTCCCTCATCTTTATTTTCATCCCCCATGGGCGTCCGTCGAGGTTTGCGAGGCTGATCTTGCAAAGGTTCCACCAGATCGAGCCCTAGCTCCTTATACCCCGACCTCGTTGGGGACATGCAAATAAGGATCGAGAAAAAGCATACCGCTCTGATACCACTGATCCGGATTTATGCAGGAACGCAACAGAATAAACACATAACCATAAATACAGAGATGCAGCGGAAATAACACTTCATTTCATTAATATCAAAGAACTAAAATTTTCTTACAGACAGAATGGAAATAAAACTAGCTAGGGCACTGGTAGCTATCTCTGAGGAGAGATGTGGCGGCTACAGGCCTCTGAACTGAGTTACAATGAGGCTCGAGGGCCTATTTATTATTGAGAAACAATGGAGAACCCTAAACATCCCAAAAACCTACCCCTAGGAGATGAAGCGCCAAAACTATGGGCCCCGTTTGGGTAAATTGGTGTTTCAACTTCCCAGGGACGTAACTTTGGCATACTATCTCCATTTGACGCACATGATACATCATTAGAAAGCTCTATTCGAGGACTACAAATTTCACCACGAATATCATTTCGGAACGGAATGATATTCACTGGAGGAATGATGCCCAAAAAACGTCGTTTAGGGCCTCAAAACGGCTCCGGAAGTTCAAGACCTAAAAAACTGCTAAAAATAGTAAGTTATCACAGAAAGCTGACGAAAGAGACGATGGTGGGGTCCCAATGGAATAGGCGGGTGGCCACCAATATCCCTGGATCGGTGATGTGGCGGTCGAATGATGCTGTTACCCTTTTCTTGTGGGCCTCGTTGTGTTGCAGCGACTGTCATCGATTTTCGTCGACAAGCTCTAGTTGCACTAGGTGCTGTTCTAGAGGCTGGGTATTATCAAGGATTTCGATGGCTGCATGTAAATTTGGGATCTTGCAGAAATCAATGCAAAAGCGCAAGGTACCTTGACCTTTTGCGATAGGAATAGGGTGGAAATCCTGGGACGTGGGGGCAGTTGGAATCCATTTTCGATATGTGATGATACAAAACGTATATGGTGGATTGTGTCATCGACGTTCGATGGGGGAAGAATCTCCATAATGGGATTCTGCGTGAGTGCAAAGTTCGTTTCCCCTATAGGATGGTCAATTTCCGGTAGGTGGAAATTGTGCCTGCCGCAAAGGTGCCTGAATGTTTCCATTAGTGGGCATACATTTGGTGTGTGATTTTGGCCCGTGCAGAAAGTGCATGGTATCACTGTGCCAACAGAGTATATTGTGTAGGATTCTGTACTACTCGTTGTTCTTGATGTGGACACTTGGAAAGGGTTTGTTGTAGAAGAGGTTATCTTCTGTTTCAATTTCTGTATTTTTGGCTTGGGTGTGTTTACTTATTTGGGGGAGTGTAGACTCAACGCTGCTCTTGCTGCTCTTAGCTTGGGGAGGTGTACACATTTAATCGTATGGTGAAATTGTGAATAAATCCGGCAATAGGTACGCGTGATTTTCTCTTGGTTAGAGAGAATTTTCTGAGGGAGAGAAGAGACTATACAAAAAATGTTTGCAAGGTGCTTCAATTCTCTGCACTGGTTGACTCGGTGGTCGTTTAGGTCACATAGGTCGCATGTTATCCTAGGCTTGGTCGGGGTCATGCTTGGTTGGTGTGTTATCTTAACTTTCCTAGTACGCCATCGTGGGGGTGGGGACATTGACCCGACGATGTACTTTTTATGCCATTCCCAAAGGTCATCCTGTCTCTTCTCTATGGTATTAATCATGTCGATGGTGGGAAGAAGTTGCAAGGCATAAGTATAGTGTCGCTCATAATTATTGCCCTGAAATATAAGGCAAAATATCCTTGATATGAAGGTTCCGTCATGCTTAATTTGAGGTCTGGCAAGGAACCAGTGCCGTAATGCTGCTAAATCAGGACAATGGACAACCGGATGATTTGGAGTTTTGCATAACTTGCATGTTGGTCTTATCTGTGGAGGGCGGTTAGGGGTAACTAGGGGTTCCCTAATCAGTCGCTCTTCAACAGACAAGAACATGATGGATCTGCTCGTCACATCTTCTTGGGTTGTGGAGTTGTCTGTGGACTCCGCTTCCATGTCATCTTCTTGGGAGAGGCGGACTATGGCAGAGCATAAGCTAGCAAGGGCTCGCCGGAATCAGGGGATATAGTGACAATTCTCCAAAATGTGATTGTCGGTGCATAGCGGAATGTGAATTTCGTTGCCCGCAATCCAACATAGTAAACCCTTTCTATAGGATACCATCTGTGGATGAGTTCCGGGGTTGTGCACTCTTCGAGGAAGTGACCACGTTCATCGCATAGCGTGCAATGTATGATGGGCATGACTGGGGGTCTTTCTTGTGCCCTTCTTTGTTCCTCCTATAGATATAGGATCGTATGAGGTTCATTTCCAGATGCCTAGGTGGAGGGATACTCTTGATAGGATCGCTCAATAGCGTGTAACACATCCCTATATCACGGGATATTTGGGAAATGATGGGAATAGTGCCCGTAGTTACTGCAGAGAGTGCATGCATGATTGGTACGCAACGCTTTGCCTTTACCTTTGGTGGTAGGTTCCTTTTTACAGGAACACGGCGTCGCGATGTCTGTCTCATATCCAAGGAGTGGTTTTAATTCATCCAGCTCTAGACAGATATGGGTGAGTGACCGATTACGTCGCATATGGAGTAGACTGGTGATTCTCGTTGAATGGCGGGGGTTACCATATTCTTTCCTCTCTTTCGGTTTTCTTAGTCGTAATCACCGGTTTTGCAATTGAAATTTCCTTTGCAGGGGTGGTTTCGACCTTTTATTGAATGAGTGGGGCCTCCTCGGGACTGAGGGACTTCAATCCTATGGCATTAACATGGGTGGCTCCTGTACCTGCAAGGGGAACAAGTTACCAAATTGGGATTTCCAATGATATGTTGGGTAATACCAGTGTTGCCAAAACATGCTGGGAGACAAAACTAGCTGGGGGGTAGAGGAAAGGGGTTTGGGAGGCAGCGTAGGCTAGAGAGGTTGTCGTGGCCGATGACTTGGTGCCATTACTGCTTGTGTCTGTGTCCTGACCAACTTCGGTGCTTGATGTGGACATCATGCACACCGGAGCCCCTGTGACATCGGGCGATGACTCAGGGATTATGGGAGGATCTCCTAGGAATGACCCTAAAACGAACAATGGTTTGAATTAGCCGAGGCCATATTCTTGGTACCATGAGAGAGCATCCGAGACTGTATCTACATAAGGTAGAATTACATCAGTGTCTATTAGGGGTCGCTTCTATTTGTGTGTCAGTTGGTCTACAATAATGATGCAGTCCTCGTGGGGGAACATCATGATGCGAAAGACAAAGGAGGCTATGGTAGACATGGCGTACATATAACTCCACCCAAGGAGTATATTGTAGTCCAAGTGAGAATCCAAGACTTCAATGTCTATGTGGACCGTCTTTTCGGCTAAGCAAACCGGGATATTTTGGTATAGGCCGACAGTGGTCGAAGGAAGACTATCATATGCTCGAAGCGTAATGGCTGAGGGTTTTAGTTCAGGAGAACCTAACTTCTGGAAAAAAATTTTGGACATGATGCACGTAGATGCACCGTCGTCTATGACACATTGGTGAATAGTGATATTCGGCACCGACACTGGTATCTGGAAGGCAACCATGGAAGATAGCCGAGGGGTGGCTTTGTCTAAGTCAAAAGCCATTAGGCGCGTATCGACAGGGTCGATAGAGCCTAATGCGGAAAGAAGGGCTTTCTGTTGTTTTGGGCATGACTACAATACTTCCAAAGCTAACATAGCAGCAGGAAATTATGCTAAATCATCCACGATACTATAATTATGGGCCGCTTTGGAGTAGCTTCTTGCTCGCCTATTAGGTCCCTTTTCCATTTTTGGAAATGGTTCTATAGGCATCTTTGAAATGGTCAAAGGTGTAGTTGGTGCACTGGTACTTGCCCCTGACGTATTGGTGTCTAGTGGGATGTCGTATTTGCGATTCCGTGTTTGGAAAAAAATCTCTTCTCGAGTCATGTAGATTTCATGGCTTCTTTTCCTGGAATCGTCTATATTTTGTTGCTGAGTGCTTCCCGTCCCTTGATGGGGGAAAGGTTCTTGCATCATAGCTGGTTGCTGGGAAGTTCCTCCTTGTCCTCAGTTACTCTGTAGCTTCTTCAGCTCAGGGAGACCGGGACGGTGGTGAGTATAGTGACCATACTCACCACATATCGAACAAGAATGGTTTGTTCAAAGAGGTGGCCTTTTGCTCTGCCATTGGGAATTGCTCGGCTCTTGGTTATGATTCCGGTTGGAGTTGCCTCCAGCCTAGGATCACAGTGGGCATTGCTGGTTGCTGCCCCCCTATCCAATGTTCACTTTTGGCTTGTTTTGGATTTTTTATTCACCAAGTTAGGAGGGTTGTTCTCCTAGTTGTATTGGTGTGGTTGGTTTTGGGACGGCTGCACAAATTTCATCTGTGCATTGTTTTGCATAGATGGGTCGTGTGCTGGGGACTGAGCTTAACAAGGTCCCTGGTTTGCTCCTAACTGTTGGAGGGGAGTTCTTTTGTCAGTGTTTATTTCTGTGTACTGACTCTATTAGGGTCCCGTGATTTGGCTGATTGGCAAGCCAAATGAAAATGTAATATCAAACCAATCTTTGGAGCCCAAGGACCTAACCTTCCTGGACTCAGAGAGGGCTCTCTCTATATGTATAAGGGATATCTGTGTGTTTGCTTATTGTGTTCTGATTTTAAGCTAGTTATGAAGTAATTTTTAGTTTTGGTTTTTTAGGTTGTGAGGGATGAAACTGATCAAAGATATAAGATAGGTAAAAATATGTCTAATTAACTGGGCTATGGGGTCGAAAAGGTCAAGAAAGCTATCAGACAGTGATACAAGGCTGTTGAAGGGTCGATTTGATTCAAGGTAGAAAGGATCTTTGGGAAAAATGGAGTAGATGGACATCAAGTTTGTGAACAACAAAGAGTTTTAAGCATAACTAGTTTAATAGTAAACATAAACATGGTAGGGAAAACCATTAATCATGAGAAATGCAAACTATAAGCTAATCAATACATAAAAATAAACGTTCAAGCCATGCATAGAAGTATATGACCCTCTAACTTTGGGAAATGGCTATCAGACTTTAGGGAAAACACTTAAGGAAGACAAACAACCTAACTTACTATGCCGAAATGCCTAAACACAGTACTTCAAGTTATTGGGCACTATGAACAACAATATTTGCATAGTTTTAGACAAAGGGCTAGATCGGAACTAGGCCTCCTTGGTTCAACAAGATGATAATCTAATCAGTCAAAGAGAAATTTCAAGGATGGAACTATAGCTGGCCATAGGTAAGCAGGGCATACCATAAGTCATACTTAGCCTATATAGAACTACGAATGAAAAAAGCAACAATATCCTCAAGTTATTAAAGAGCAGTTAAGATTTCTTTAATGTAACTAAGGGAGAGGAAAACATGAAAGCTATGAAGAAAAAGGAAACTTGAGGTGCCTCCAAGGGCATATCTCAAATTTATTCTCTACTGATCTATAGCAAGTGTTTGGTCAATTTAGTGTGTCCTAAATTGCTGCATTTAATTTGTCAATCCGGGAATCGTAAGCTGATGAAGTGCGGCGCACTATATGTGAAAGGTAACCTCTTTCTTAACTTTTTGTCGTTTTTGGTCTTTCTAAGGTGAAATGGAAATTCTAAAGTGAAAAACAAGTTTGGTTATATTTGTTCAAGGAAGTGATATCCCCTATAATGATTTACCAATCTTGAAACTTTAAAAGCAAATTGAAATTACAATGACAAGACTTAAAAGAAAGTAAAAGTGTACTGCTGAAATGAAAAGGTGCTGCTAATCTAATGAATCAAAACAGGAAACTAGTGAACATGAAAACTAAACTATTCTTGCTGCCAACTGAACACAAAAGAAACTACGCTTATGGAAATTCAAAATTGCAATGAAATAAATCTAAATCAGATTACATCAATTCATTTTCTGACTCTTCATCATTAGACCAGCTATGACTTGCGGAAGTAATCATAAACAACTTGTGTAACTGATTATTTAATTTGCAGAAAGTAAACTAATACTAAACCATACACACATGATTCAATCCCTCGCCATCAGTCCAGCTGTGGCTTTCTGAGGCAACTGAAGATGTCATACATGATTTAATATATCTAAATTTGCAGAAAAGAAACTAATACTAAACTACACATTTCATAATGCAGTCCCTCACCATCAAAAATCCCTCCAACATATTTGAGGTAGTAATCAAGACGCTATGAGTTAAATTTTTAATATATCTAAATTTGCGAAAGAAACTACTAAATCACATTTCATAATGCAGCCTCACTATCACTCCAACTAGGAAAGGGATGAGGTAATCGAAGAAATGAGTGCCTTAGTATATTTAATTTTAACTACCGAATCGATAAGCAAACCGAAATGTACAGCAAATAAAGTTAAACAAAAGCTATGAAAAGCAAACTAGCAAAGATGGAATGTTAGTTTCATATCATTAGCCAAAATACTAGAAATGCCCTAAGCCTACCTAAAACCCGCACAAGAAAACTGATCAGTATTTTAACAATCATAAAAACATAAAAGACAGGAATGCAATGGAAATTACAGAAATGTATGAACAGAAATAAAACAACTATGAAATATGAACATGTAATGGGTTATGATACAATGACTGCTTAAAGAAATGAAATGAGAAATATATACATTAATACACAGAACCTCGGCTGAGCAGGGGCCCTCTACGCAGCTCTGGTATGATCTTCAAACACGAATTAAGTTATGAAACAGAGTTTTTCACATTAAAAAGAAAGTCATTACAGGCTGGTGGTATTACGGCTCAAGGCACAGAATCACTACAAAGCAAATACAATGTAGAAAGTACTCACATCAACTATCAACTAACAATGATCAACTAAATCTACGTGCGTATGCAAACGCTCTATATAAAACAATAAACTGTAACTGTCTCCTAAAGTTTATGATAGCAGCCAGCACGTAGACCACTACGGCCACGGATATAGGAGTATGGCCGTGTTGGAAAGTGAATCTACGGAAGGTGGATGCTTGAATTCAACTCCAGAACTCTGCACAGATGTCGACTAACCTCCGCAAGCTTAGAAACGGTCGTATGGATGTTTAAATGCCACGAAAACACCACATGAAACTCCATAGTTGACTTCCACGGCATGGCTTGACCGCGGCTTCGACGAGTTTGCTTGAACCAATAGGACACGAACCATGTCCTCGTCATTCCTAGCCTGCCCATGTGGCTCGTTTCCCTTGCAGACACCTGTAGCATATAATTCCACAAAATAGCTGTGGAAAGTTTCAGCAGCTGCGGAAAGTGGCAAGATTCCGCAGCTGTGTGAACAAAATCTAGATCAAATAGAAAACACAAAAACATAATTAAAAACCATGTTAGATACCCTTTGCACATGATATTGACAATTTTGGGAGGTTTAGGTGAGTGAAAAAGGTAGGGAAAAGTGTATGGAAAAGAGGTACATTCTGACTCAACATACCCCCACTGTGGAAGGTGTTGCATGTCCTGCAACCAAAATTTGATATTTCTGCTCAATTCATGTTCTTGATATCTCTAAATTTCAAACACATCTAACCCCCCTTCTCTTCTTTCTTCTTTGGTACCGCCATCATTCTGGGTTTTCTTCATTAAGCACTCGAATTCTCTCATTCACAAGTGCTCGCTCACTTTTGGCATTTCCCTTTTTAACTTCTTTATTAATCTTTTGCCAAATACTCAAATGTAACATAGTATTGTCATGGATAATCTTGTCCAGTTTGCCTTGCTCTTTGAGTGTTTCATTTTCATTTTTGATATGCCGATTCAAAAGCTCAAGCTCAAAAATCTCCTGTTTTAATGACTGAACCAAGTCATCCTGCAATGTATGAGGCCTAATAGAAGAGGTACTTGGGCCTGTGGCTGCCTTCTCCAAGGATTCTATATAATCATAGACCTCCTGCTGTTTGGGGTCTACTTCCGGTGTCTTTTTCATTGGACTGTCCTCAAAATGCTGCAAGGGAGAATTATGTTCAAAATTTGTCTGAGGAGAACTTTCATCAAATATCGGCATTGCATGGAGTATGTTCATTTGGAATTGTCTGATTGGGAGGAAAGGAAGTTCACTAACCTGACCGAAATGGACTATGGTCAGCTGGAGACTGCTCGTATGTCTCCTCACCCAAATCAATGAAATGTGAGGACCTTTAATTTGTGTTTTTCTCAATTTTCCCTTAAGCCTCATTGCCTCACACATGTCAGGTACACTACCCCTTTTGTTCTGTTTTCCCTGCTGCTTTCTGGATAGATGATCAAGCTTTTGAAGAAAAATTAATCTTTCGCATAAAATTTGGTCTTCTTCTTCGAAGAAGGAGTTTTGCGTGACGCCTCAATAATTTTTCCCTTTTGGTATTATTGGCTTTTAGTTTTGATTCCTTCTTCTTCCTTTTTACCAATCTCTCTTCTCTATCAGTTTTTTTCATAGTAGTAGTAGAAGTATTTTGGATTTCATCTACTGTTCTTTTCCTTCTACTTCTTTTTGCTGTGCTAGCTGCGGGAATTTCCTGTGTAGGAGCAACTTGGGTTTCAACATTCATTTTCTTTCTTCTACTCCTTCTAATTGGACTACCTTCAGGAATTTCCTGAGGTTCTTCAAAGAAGTTTCTAACTAGGAATTGTTCCCATGTATATTTTCTTTCTTTTAGCTCCTTTTCAATCAGAATTCTTATAAGCCCATGGTGATATAAATGAGGCTCTACATCTCCTAGGTTTTTTTGCACAGTCACAGCCATTTTCTTCAAGCTATTGAATAGGAAATAAGGAAGATTGAGAGTTTGGTTTTCAAGAAAATTCATCAATAGCCTAGTATGATACATGTACACAGAGCCAAAACGGCCTTCACATGTAATAAATTTCTGAACAATGAGTAGTAAAGTGGCCCATTCATCTTTTATTGCATGCACAGGGATGCCTCTTTTAAAAACAGTGATATCCATACCTTGATTCCGTAGGATTGTTCTCCATGCCTCATCATTGATACTTTTATTTTTGAACCAACGTTCTCCTTCCTGAAGAAGCTCTGTGGCTGTTGCTATTGATGCTTCATTGACCAAAAACTTGAGGTCTCCCACTTCTGCTTCCGAGCCATCAAATGATCTTGCAAACGATTTTGTAACTTCTCTGTGGTAACCCCTGAATTTCTGAATAAAACACAGCCATTTAGCTTTCCTCAACATCTCTTTTGCTTGTGGAAATCCCTCTATAAACTTCGGTCCTTCCGGCTCTGCCCTTAATAATTTTCCCATTTTACTTCTCTGTGCTTCACAGGCTTGCCTCTGTGAGGGTTTAAGTGGAAATAGAACGATGGAATACACAGAATCGAGCACAATACTGTGGGGATGTTATCATAAAATGGAAATGAGCACCATAAACGAAATGGAGTAAGACTGTGGGTGGATATACGGGAGTGAGAGTGAGCAAAAGGAATAGAATGGAGTGAAACAGGGAGTGAGAATGAGTAGAGTGGGGTTTTGTAAACACGACAGAGACACGACAAAGAGGTTAACAAAGTATAATGCATTCGGCCGCATTTTGAATTTTGGTGGCTGTGTAATAAATATAAACACGTTTCAATCAATGATTATGAAGTTATGCGTCTTGTAAGAGTCCTTTGTCAACTCAAATACGTATCATTATCTACGGTGGGATATTTGAACATGAGTGAGAGTCGGAATTTCAATGATGAAACCGTTTGTGAATAAATGCAAGAGGATAACATAGAGATCGTGGAAGGTTACGGGACTGTCAATATAATCATTGCGCGTTATGGGTAGAGCTCAAAGTTTAAAATTATATAAAAATGTGTTTTTCAATACTATTTGAAATAAACTTTATTCATACCTTTGGAATCCTTGCTTTTGCCCTTGGTCTTCAACTGATTGATCTTCATTAGTGTCTTGAATGTCCCATTGATCCTCTCCTGCATTTTATTTCATAATTTATGAAAATAACAACTAACTGTACATTCTTTTTAAAAACAGAGTAGTAGTAGCTGCGAAATCTGCTTCTGGCTGCGGAAACTGGAGTCAGCTGCGGAAACAGATGTCAGCTGCGGAAACTGACACAGCTATTACTTGGCTGAAATAGAAATGAACAAATGACAAATGACCAGGTGGAAATGGTCATAAAAAGATTTTTTATTGATGGATTGGATGAAATGAAGTGGAATGAAGTGAAATGAAATGAAATGAAATGAAATGAAGTGGAATGAAATGGAGTGGGTGGTGAGATGAAATGAAATGAAAGACAAATTTTTTTTTTTGGAAAATATAGAGTGTCAGGTGTCCCTGATTTTCACCCCATATTTTCTGTATAAGACTGCCAATCAATGATTGGTTTTCAGGCTTATACCATTTTTTTTTTTTTTTTTTTAAACTTGAAAAACAAAAGCTAGGCTGGTGGAGAAGAAGAATTCTTCTGTACCAGCCTGATTGCAGAACTTTCTTGAAACAACTTGACAAAATCCTCTTTTGAGAGTGGCTTATGATAAACTTTCAATCTATGGCCATTCACAATAAGAGGAGTTTGAAACTCATCAATGGTCTGAAACTCATCAATGGTCTTGATTCTTACAGCTCCATTGTTAAAGATCTTGTCAATCTCATATGGCCCAAGCCAATGAGTCTGAAATTTCCCTTGAAAATCTTTAAACTTGGAGTCAAATAACAATGCCTAATCTCCTTCTTGAAACTTCTTTTCTTTGATATATTTGTCATGCCATTTAGTTCTTTGATATTGAACTAGATCAGTTCTTAGAATTTCTTCTTGTCTGATCTCATCTAGCTCATTCAACTGCTCCATTCTATGCTTTTGGGCTTCTGATAAGTCCATCCCCAAATGAACTGCTATCTTGAAGGTCTTGACTTGGAACTCAATGGGGAGCAAGACTTCTTTCCCATAAACAAGTTCATAGGGAGAATGTCCTGTTGTGTTCCTCCATGTAGTTCTGTAGGCCCACAAGGCTTCTGGAAGCCTTTCTGCCCAATCTCTCCTATGTAGATGAACAGTTTTGGTGATGATACTTTCAAGAACTTTGTTTGTGGACTCCACTTGACCATTTGCTTGTGGATGGTAAGGAGTAGATCTTCCGTGCTTGATTTTGTATTCTTCCATCAACTTCTCCACCAAATTTGATGTGAATTGGCTCCCCTGATCTGTTACAATTTCTCTTGGAACACCAAAGCGAGTAAAAATATCCTCATAAAGAAAATGAACAAATGAATTTTCAGTAGCAGATACTAATGCTTTAGCTTCTACCCATTTAGTAACATAATCAGTGCAAACCAATATATACTTCTTTTGCTTAGATGGTGGATTAATCGGTCCAATGAAATCTAAAGCCCATTTTTCAAAGGGTTCAATTAGTACCTGTGTTTGCAGTGGCATTTCATTTGAAAGGGTAGGTTTCCCTACTCTTTGGCAGCTATCACACCTTTTGACATATTGTTTTGCATATTTGAAGAGAGAAGGCCAATAATATCCCAAGGAAAGGATTTTATAGGCCGTCCTTTTGTCCGCAAAGTGTCTGCCGCATGGTTCATCATGACATGCCTTAAGAATATCAGGCATTTCATCTTCCCTGACACATCTTCTGATCACAAGATCTGGCCCTGTTTTAAACAATTCGTTAGAAATCCATGAATATTTTGAACTCTCCCGAATAATTTTTCGTTTTTCACTTGGAAATAAATGTGAAGGTAGTTTCCCTGTAACCAAATAGTTAGCAATATCTGCATACCAAGGAGTCTTAATAGTTACTGCAAACAAGTATTCATCAGGAAACTTATCCTCTACAAGAGAATCTTCTTTAGTATTCTGAATCCTAGACAAGAAATCAGCTACTGTATTCTGTTTTCCTGGTCTATCCAACACAGTAATATTGAATTCTTGCAAAAGTAAAAGCCATCTTGTCACTCGGCCATTAGTAACAGGTTTATTCATTAAATATCTAATTGCAGAATGGTCAGTATGAATAAAAGTTTCATAGCCTGTTATGTAATGTCTAAACTTATTAATTGCATGAACAACAGCTAAAAACTCTTTTTCAGTCACAGTATAGTTCAACTCTGTGGGAGTCAATTTTTTACCGGTGTAATAAATGGCATAAGGAATTAAATATTTTTGACCCAACACAGCTCCAAGAGCTGTATCTGAAGCATCCGTAGAAATATGGAAAGGAAGTTTCCAATTTGGTCCTCTCAAGATAGGTGCTTCAGATATTCTTGTTTTCAAAGTTTCAAAAGTTGATTGACAATCAGGATCCCATTTAAATTCACAGTCTTTTGTAAGCAACTTGAAGAGTGGAGATGTTATTTTAGTGAAGTTTTCTATAAATCTTCTATAGTAACCAGTAAATCCTAGAAAAATTCTAACATCTCTTTGACAATTTGGAATAGGCAACTTGGAGATGACTTCAACTTTTGATCTATCAACCTTAATCCCATCTCCCGAAATATGATGTCCTAAAACAATCCCTTCAGTAAACATCATAAAGCATTTTTCATGGCTTAATGAAAGGTTTGTTTCTTTACATCTTATGAGAACTTTTTCCAAATTTTCTAATGCCTCTTCAAATGAATAACCATAAACTGTAAAATCATCCATATAAACCTCTACACAATCATGGATTAGATCAGAAAAAATTCCTAGTACTGCTCTTTGGAATGTTGCTGGTGCATTACATAACCCAAAAGGAAGCACTCTGTAGGCAAAAGTTCCCCATGGACAAGTAAATGTGGTCTTATCTTGATCTTCAGGTGCTACCTGAATTTGATTATAGCCACTAAAACCATCCAAAAATGAAAAGTACTTTTTACCCGCTAATGTATCTAATACCTGATCAATAAAAGGCAAAGGAAAGTGATCCTTCAAAGTTGCTTTGTTCAATTCCCTGTAATCAATGCATACCCTCCATTTACCATTCTTTTCAGGTACTATAACCAAAGGAGAAACCCATCGGCTATCTGAAATTGGATAAATGAAGTTTACATTGAGTAGTTTTTGGAGCTCTTCTTTCACTATCTCCCTAAGATTCGGATTCATCCTTCTTTGAGGTTGTCTGATTGGTCTACTGTTTTCCTCAATATAGATATGATGGATGCAAGTCTTAGGATCAATACCCTTCATGTCAGTATACTCCCATGCAAATGCAGTAGAATGTTTTTGCAAGATTCTCGTTAGTTCTTCTTGTTGTGACTTCTCCAGATGTTTGTTGATATTCAATGTCTTTTCTGGAAAAATCTCAAAAGCAGAATTACCAAACTCTTCCATAGAGTAGAGAGACATTTGTCTTGATGATAAATATTCTATGTCGGATTCCAACTGAAATTGTGTGGGGTCATATTCTGAAGTTATCTCAAAATTTTCTAATGTGTTCAGAATTTGACTATCCTCACTAATTTTAGAGATGGTAAAGACAGGTTGTATAGTGTTCTCATCATCGACCCATTCATTATCTCCTATTTCTGTAATTGCTCTTGCGGGAGGATACAAATTGAATTTCTTTGTCGAATTACCATTAGAAATGTACATGTCTCCAGATCTACAACTAATAAAAGCATCAGCTGTGGCCAGCCAAGGTCTTCCTAAGATAATTGGATGTCCTCCCAGATTAATTTTGGGAGTCAAAATCATAAAGTCTACTGGATATTCCCAAGAATCTAAGGAGACTGAAATATCTTCTAATACACCATCTGGTTTAATAACCGATCGATCTGCAAGTTGCAATAAAGTAGGTGTAAAGAGAAGGTTAGGAAGTTTTAACTGTTCCATAGTCTGTCTACTCATAATGTTGATAGCAGCCCCTAAGTCAATCAATGTGTTTGGAATTTCTATCCCATTTATATGTGTCTTGACAATTGGACTTCCTGGATCTACATACTTCTGCATGGTAATTTTTTCCATCATAATGTCTGCAATCTTTCCTACCAGGTGGATTCTTCTTGTGTCCTTTAGCTTCCTTCCTGGTCTTTTGAAACTCAACTCCTTTATGGTTTTTGCTAGAATAGGAATTTCTCGAATGGCTTGTAGCAATGGAATCTTGATACAAACATTCTTCAATTCATCTAGAAAGTCATAATTAGGCAACAAGATTTGTTTTTCCACCCCCTTATCAATTTGTAGTCTTTCCGGAAAAGGAGGTGTAGATGAAGATACAGGTTGCTCAACTATAGGAGTTGTGGATGTTAGCTTTTCTTTTTCTTTTTGAATTTTGGAATTTTGAAGAGATTCTTCCTCAGAACCCTTATTGACTTGAAGAGAGTCCTCCTCAGAGGTAGCTTGCTCTTGAATGTCTATAGAAGGTTTTTCTAAAACTCTACCGGATCTGAGTTGTACATCGTTGAGAGGAACAATCATATAGGTAGGAAATTGTTGTCCTTCTACCATATAAGTAGTTTGAGGATTCTTATTGTTAGGATTTGGCAATGGCTGAGCCGGAAGTTGATTTGTCTTCTGTTGGTATGGGAGCATGAGTTGAGGATTTGTATTTTGTTGAGAAGGTTGTTGTTGTGGAAATGGCAATGAAAGTTGTGGATTTTGGCTTAGAAATTGTAGAGCTTGTTGATTTTGAAAAGATGGAGGATATTGATAAAATTGAGCAAATCTCCCATAAGGATTTTGCATCCCTTGTACCCATGGCTGATATGAATTTTGATGTTGGGGCCAAGATTGTTGCCAAGGAGTCCAATTTGGTGGGGTTTGAAGATTCACAGGGTTATTAAACCCTTGAGATTGTTGTCCCTGCCAAGGTCTCCTTGCGACAAAACAGAGAGATTCTATTGAATTTGGATCTTCTTGAAAAACAGCTTTGAGTCCAGGGATTGAAGGACAATCCTTGATCTCATGATTTTCCGAGCAAATCATACATGTTTCTACAACTTTTGCATCCAAGGGACATTCCCTTAAAGCATGTTTCTTTCTACATTTCAGACAAAAGATGGCTAAAGCATCTGTTTCTGCTTTCTGCTTGTTTTGGATTTTAAGGGTGTCTAGTTGTTCACTAAGACTCCCTAAGATATCAGTTTTAAACTCATCAAGCATATTACCAATCTCTGCCCTACTTACCGATCCAGTTGCAGATTTGTTAGCCCTAATAAGAGAAGAATCCCTAGGCCCTTTTCCAGTTTTAGATTTTCCCCTTGAGAGATGGATACATAGTTCTGTTATGTCACGAAATGGGAGCTGAGAAATGTCTCCTTTCCTCATCATGTTTAAAATGTCTATCCATTCATCTCTAATGGCTTTTAATAGGAGGGCTTTCAAGGTTTCATTATCTAAGTTGCTCATCTTTGCTCTTTTCAAGTTGTATTGAAATCTTTCAATTAAGTCTTCCAAATTTTCATCTTCTCTTTGCATCATTTTGAATACCTCATCCTTGTGATTGGTGGGCATACAATAATCCAAGTATCTATCCAAAAATGTTTGTTTCATATCATTCCAAGTCCTGATAGATTGAGTGGCTAATCCCATGAACCATTTCAAAGCAGATCCCTTCAAAGTTGAAGGAAATAGTTTAAGTTTTTGAGAATCTTCCATATAGTCATAAGTTCGGCACACTACTTCAAACTCAAACAGAAATGTTTCAGGATCCTCACTTCGTAATCCATAAAAGTTAGGGAGAACAGATGGTGAGATATTTTTCATTGTTGCATGAGTTTTCTCATCAACTATAGGGAATCCAAGCAAATTGTCCCTATTTCTACCGTTATTTCCTTCACCATTGTTATCTTCATTATCTCCTCCTCTTCTATCTCCACCTCTATTTATTACTTCCTCTGCCATGATAGTTTCTTTAGAGTCCTTATAGTCCTCTAGTTCTTCTACCAAGGAAGGATGAGAGAAAGTCTCTTTGTTTTCTAAGTGGGTTTTAGTAGGTGGTATAGGAGAATCCTCTAATTCAACGGTTCCTTGACTTCCAAAAATCTTAAGGCTAGGGGTAGATGGTGGTGAATCTGGTCTATGCCTTGAAGAAGATGGAGTTATGAAAATCGAACTCTTGGCTTTAGCTATAAACCTTCCCCAGAATCTCTTGCTCTATGCATGTCATTTTTTTTATTTTTTAAAAAGTTGGGCTAATAATTCTCTTTCTGATCTTCCAGATCACACTAGGTGCAAGAAGAGAGCATACTTAAGAAATTACTAAACCAATAACTCTCTTTTCTGATCCTCCAGATCACACTAGGTGCAAGAGGAGAGAATACTTCAAGAAGTTATCAAGTTTTCCCTTCTTTTATGATTTTATAAGTTAAGAAATTGGCTACCTAGGGCTACACCACTTTCAGTGAACGGCGCCTAAATGTTTGGTCAATTAGTGTGTCTTAATGCTGCATTTAATTTGTCAATCCGGGAATCGTAAGCTGATGAAGTGCAGCGCACTATATGTGCAAGATAACCTATTTCTTAACTTTTTGTCGTTTTTGGTTTTTCTAAGGTGAAATGGAAATTCTAAAATGAAAACAAGTTTGGTTATATTTGTTCAAGGAAGTGATATCCCTTATAATGATTTACCAACTTGAAACTTTAAAAGCAAATTGAAAATTACAATGACAAGACTTGAAAGAAAGTAAAAGTGTACTGCTGAAATGAAAAGGTGCTGCTAATCTAATGAATCAAAACAGGAAACTAGTGAACATGAAAACCAAACTACTCTTGCTGCCAACTGAACACAAAAGAAACTACGTTTATGAAATTCAAAATTGCAACAAAATAAATCTAAATCAGATTACATCAATTCATTTTCTGACCCTTCATCATTAGACCAGCTATGACTTGCGGAAGTAATCATAAACAACTTGTGTAACTGATATTTAATTCGCAAAAAGTAAACTAATACTAAACCATACACACATGATTCAATCCCTCGCCATCAGTCCAGCTGTGGCTTTCGGAGGCAACTGAAGTTGTCATACATGATTTAATATATCTAAGTTTGCAGAAAAGAAACTAATACTAAACTACACATTTCATAATGCAGCCCCTCACCATCAGTCCAGCTGTGGCTTTCGGAGGTAACTGAAGACGCTATGAGCAGCTTAATATATCTAATTTGGCAGAAAAGAAACTAATACTAAACTACACATTTCATCATGCAGTCCCTCACCATCAGTCCAGCTGTGTCTTTCGGAGGCAACTGAAGACACTATGAGCAACTTAATATATTTAAATTTAACTACTGAATCAGAAAAACAAAACTGAAATGGACAAAGCAAGACTGAAGTTAAACAAATGCTATGAAAAGGAAACTAGCAGCAGAATAATGTTAGTCTCATATCATTAGCCAAAATACTATGAAAATGCCCGGGCTGTCTACCTAAAACCTGCACAAGACAACTGATCAGTGATTTAACAATCATAAAAACATGAAAGACAAGAATGCAATGGAAATTATAGAAATGTATGAACAGAAATGAAACAACTATGAAATATGAACATGTAATGGATTATGATACAATGAATTTTTAAAGAAATGAAATGAGAAATATATACATTAATACACAGAACCTTGGCTGAGCAGGGGCCCTCTACACAGCTTTGGTAACGATCCTCAAACACGAATTAAGTTGTAGAACAGAGTTTTCTCATATTAAGAAGCAGTTCATTACAGACTGGTAGTATTACGGCTCAAGGCAGCGTAATCACTACAAAAGCAAACATAACAGAGTACGCACATCCACTATCAACTAACAATGATCAACTAACTCTACGTGCGTATGCAAACGCTCTATATAAAACAATAAACTGTAACTGTCTCCTGAAGTTTATGATAGCAGCCAGCACGTAGACCACTACAGCCACGGATATAGGAGTATGCCCGTGTTGGAAAGCGGATCTATGGAAGGTGGATGCTTGAATTCAACTCCAGAACTTTGCACAGATGTCAATTAACCTCCGCAAGCTTAGAAACGGCCGTATGGACGTTTATATGCCACGAAACAGAGTCCAGCCGACATGAAACTCCATAGTTGACTTCCACGTGGATGGCTTTGACCGCGGCTTCTTTTGACGAATTTACTTGAACCAATAGGACACGAACCATGTCCTCGTCATTCCTAGCCTGCCCATGTGGCTCATTTCCTTTGTAGACACCTGTAGCATATAATTCCACAAAATAGCTGCGAAAAGTTGCAGCAGCTGCGGAAAGTGGCAAGTTTCCGCAGCTGTATGAACAAAATATAAATCAAATAGAAAACACAAAAACATAATTAAAAACCATGTTAGATACCCTTTTGCACATGATATTGACAATTTTGGAGGTTTAGGTGAGTGAAAAAAGATATGGAAAAGTGTATGGAAAAGAGGCAAATTCGGGACTCAACAGCAAGCAAGAAACATGTACTCATGAATTAAAACTAGAAGACAAACAACAAAGCAAGAGACACTATACCATTATACCAAGTCATGGAATCTATCAACAATCCTTCATCATTCATCCAAGAACATCCAAGAGGCAATCCAAAAGCATAACACAAGTATTTCTTCCAAAGCTCGTATAACCATATATTGCTTCTCTTCTCAAGTTCAGCATTTTTTTAGAATGAAAGCCTTTGGAATATATAGGCTCAAGTGAGGAAAACCTCATGGTTCAACTTGCCATCCTATTGGCCTAATCAAAATATCTAAATTTGTCCTTGAGGCTTTGCAAAGCCCAAGGCACAAAAATATCTCATAAAATATCTAAAAAATGCTAAAAAGGGGAATTTAATTGACTTTGCATAATTTCTCATGTGTAAAAATAGCTAAACGCACATGAGGAAATATTAGTTTTTAAAGGTTCAAAAATTACAAAAATATTCAAAATTTACATCAGCAAAAGGTCCCCTGACTTGCCAGCAACATTTGGCAGCCTTCCCGATGTCGAAACGAAGCTCATGATAGCTCGTTGGAAAGCTCTGAGTGTCTAATTTATGGAAAAACTGAAATTTTCCCAATATAATGCCTAGAAGTCCTAAAAAATTGGACCTGTGTGTTAAAAACCAAAAATTACAGCTTGCTGATAGACCGGGCAAAGTGTGCAAAAAGCGAGCCTTTTTCGCCATTTCGGGGAAGCAAATGATCTCCAAATGTTCTGAAAATCACTGAGGGTGTGCTCATGAAATTATGGCATCCAATGATACCATCATCCTCCTTTGACGAATCCCCAAAATGAAATGGCGAATTTCATGAGTTTTGACCAAAAATTCAAAAATGCCAAAAAACCAAAACATGTCAAAATGTGCCCAAAATCGGTGTGTATGACCCTCAAGGGTCCCTATCAACATGAACTAAAGAAGAAGCCAAAATATGAAGTCCTGATATGTCTCTCATCACTTTCCGTGCCGGGCGCTTCCCTTTTGCTTCCTTCAGCTTCTCTTGGGTAGCCTTTAACTTGCGACGGGAAAACTGATTTAGCTTTTGGTAATGCTTCGTCATCCTCCTTTGAAGCTCTAGATCCCTGTTTTCCTTTTCCAACTTCCCTTCCAAATGTTCATTGACTCTTTCTAACCATTCCTCCTATGTAACCTGCTTCTGCTATCTTGCCTATGCGGCATCTTGGGCTAAATGTGCTCTAAAAACACCAAACTGCCTCACAGTCTTTGAAATGTGTTCTTCAAACCAAAATCTGTCCCAGCCTGTCAACTCGCTGTTTGATAAGGCAACAATGTTTTTGAATGCTGTGTAAAAAGTCCCCTTTTTGATATGAGACCCCTATTCCTTCAGAATGTTGTCTTTCCTACCTTTGTATATCAATCAGCCAATGTTCACAATGAAATACACAGTCAACAAATATAAACACAGTCAAAAGGACTTTCTTGTGTTTGGGCACCTAACTTTGGTGTTTGAGGCAATATGACACCCTTATCTTTGTAGAGGAAAGAAAAACAAAATCTCTTGGTTCAAAAACACTGCTCTCTGTTTAGGCTACTCAACCAATAAATTCAACAATATAAACTCAGTCAAACAACAAGTATCTTATATAGTCAAAGGCTACTATGTCATAGGATCAGGTGACAGAGCCTTGTAGCATTTGATCAACCATCAACTTCTCTTCAACTTAAAACACTGCTTTCTTCTTGGTATGCAACTCAACCAATCAATTCGACACCATAAATACAGTCAACAACAAGTATCTTACACAGTCAAAGGCTACTGTGTCATAGGATCAGGTGACAGAGCCTGAAATGTTTCTGAGGTGTTTAACAAAGGTTTGTAATAGTTTTAATCAAACAAGCCTCTTCTTCAACCAAAATATTTCTCCTTTTTACTTTACTACTCTTTGCACACAGTTTGACAAAAGACACCTCTGAATGCAAATGATAACTCACCCACTGATTTTGCTTTAGGGAACTAAAAAGGCCATACACTTTTTTTTTTTGTCTTTTTAACAAAGGATATTTTTGGAAAGTCACCAAAGTCCATCTAATGATCACTGTGTAAAAAATGTCCCACTATTTTTCCCTTTAAGCCATGTGCTCTTGTTTCTTTTATCACAGTTTTGGGGGCAGTTTCATGGCCTTTTCTTATTAACAAGACTCACAAGCTCTTAAGGTTTCATCTCTAGCCAACAGAACCACAACACAACTTGTTCCTTTAAATAAAAACACAAAGCATCAAAACTGTGATTTACTCCGTGATTTCATCCCTTTCACTATCTCAACAGTTTTGCAAAGGTCATGAAGGCGCATGAAATACCTTCGAAATTGATGACAATGCTTCTTGAGGGATTGGAGCAGTTTTTGACAAAAGAAAAGGGTTTAACTTTTGATATTACAAATCCTCCAATCCGATCTTTGAAACCACACCAAACACCAGCTAATGGCAATTTCACAACCTTGTGAACTTACTTGGAGCAAAGAATTTGAGTCGTTTTGGAATTTTGATGAAGAAATGGTGAGAATCTGCTTTGGAGGCTCTGTGTGCCGCGCACAAACCCAGTGCGCCGCGCCTCCTGGATGCGCCACGCCAGTTAGAATTTACACTGTAAAAATCGGCCCAATGCGCCACGCGGTCTATGTGCGCCGCACCTTCCTCCCGATGCGCCGCGTATGTCTTGGAGTCTTTATAAAACCTGGTTCTTGGAAACTTCGCTTTGATTGCACTTGTAGAGCTAATATAAAAGCATATTTACCTTTGTTTTGACGAGCTGCCGCATCTACAGAACTTGGCCTGTTGCATATATTGAAAACCATAACAAGTGCCCCCCATGCTCGGGCTAAATCGACATCAGTCTCGAGAGATTTCCCCAACTCCTTTTTGAAGGTCTGCAAAGTACCAGCTTAATGCCTATACCAAGTTCTATTTCAATCAACTCTGCAACATCCATGGTGATAGGCTGGAATTCTAAGCTGACTTGTTTCCCAATTTTTGAAAAGATAGTGAATGATACAACTTGAGTTGGGTGGCTATAACAGGTAATAATAAGTGAGGTAGACAACCAAAACTACATTTTAGTTTTTTAATAGCAACAGGTGATACTGCAAATACTATGACCCATGAAATGCTGAATATTGGAGCGTAATGGAATGCTGCCAATAAATTGTGTGATTTCCCCTTTCTATCCATCTGTGCCAAAATAATCCCCTGAGTTTTGTGTGAATTTGGTGAAATCGATAAACCAATCTCACAGCAGGACTGATGCACATAATTTGCACAGCTTTGTAAACTCGAATTCCATGACTTAGACAATATATTTGGATGGAATATTGTTGTCTTCCCTATAAGAAAATCACGTCCTGTGCCTTCTGCTTCTAACAAATCAACATGGTTCTATGGGTGACTTGCTTGGTCGATGTTTTCTGCAATTTTAATAACAAGTTCCTCTTTCTCTCCCTGCCAATTTGAATGTTTACTCTTCAAGGTGTTTTTTTCTTTTATGAAAATCGATGAAGGTTTTTTAAACACCATTTCTATCTCTGTTTAAAACAGAGACTTCCTCCTGAATATAAAGTATAGCTGTTCTTTTGCAGTCTGGGCAGTATTTTAATCATTGTTCCATTTTTCTTTAAAATACACTTTTCTATATTAGTTATATGGAGGCCTTTTAACCTAGAATAGCTTTGTGAGACCTTTACCAAAGCTACACTATTTTGAACAAATTTCAAACAACTATGGCCAGCAGTCTTTGTCAATAATTACTCATGTGTTTCACTGTTCCATGACGTGAAAAAGTATTTTGAAATCTATCTTTCACCCTTTCAAGTCACTGGATGTTCTTTGCATACTTTGTAAGATAACAGTTCGATGTGGTATTTTCCTGACATCCTTGATAACCTGCTTATGTTGGAGCTTCCTTCTATCCAACATTACTAATCTCTGTGTGATATCCTTACCACTTGCTATGGCGTATAATTCAACTTTTTCATGGCATTCTAACACTGTTATATCATAAATGAACACTATAGGATATTTCTAAATTCTGCTGGTCCCTTTTCATTACAGATTTCACACCCTTTTCCATAATGCTCTTTGTAAGCCTTTGTCACCTTCAACTTGAGGCCAAAACGTGTTTACACTTTACCATGTTAAGGAGACAGATATATGAGATCTGGAAGGCTGCTAGAATGACTTATAGACACCAAGGCTTTTATTAGCCATTTTCCTCCTAATGGAGCCCTAACAGCTAGAAAAACAAACCATGCTGTTCCAGAAGTCAATAACCGTGCTGCATCTGAAGAATGCACTTGTTTTTGTGGTGGAGTTTGGATTGCAACATTGAGACTTACACTGGCTCTTTGAATGACACCAAGATGATTTATTTCTAGGGCTGTATACTACTTGCATCATTTTTCTCTATGTAGATCTAGAAACCATACATTATATTCCATAACCCAACAGAACCATAAGAATACACAGATGTCTTTTTCACTGAAGTGCCTTCTTGCCCAACACTGATTTGAGCCACTCATACCAGCACCCCTGCAGAGATGCATTGTTAAAATAGCTTTGATCAATGGAGTCCCTTCTTTTAGTGTCATGATGATAATGCCTGAAACTTCAGTTGATCTTCTTTCTTTGGACATAAGACCTAAAAACTCTGCTTTTTCTTGAATTGAACATTTCTGATCTTAGCTCAAACAAAACATAAGGACCAAATTGATGGTGTATGACCTACAATTAGAAAAAAGGTTGTTTTTCCAGATAACAATAAATGACGGCTAACTGATATTGAAGACAGGGGTTTGACTAGATATAGCTTTTCTCAAGGTATTTTCCCTAAACACCACCACCTAGACCTAGAGACTTTGTCAAGATTTCTGAGGGATTTCTGAGATATTGTTAGGTCACTATATGGAAAAATAAATGATGAGAGAGGATTAAACAACTTAATTTATGTTGGACAGTGAGCTGTGTACAGGCAGGGGAAAACTAATATCAGAAGTACAAGGCTTGTGACAATCATGTACAAGGAAGGTTTGCTGATTAAGGACAGGACTGAAACCTGAAGACCACTTCCATCTTAATATGCAGGAGAGGGGGAAAAGACAAAAATTTGTTTGAGGGTTTTTCTAGAGGACAAATTGACTGTTCAAGATTGGTTTCTGGAAAACCTAGATAAGGAGTCTAGTCATCAATCAGGCGAAAATATTGATGACTAACAGTGGCTCCATTTGGGGAGGGTAGCTCCTTTTCAGGAGGTGTCCAGAATTGCATATCTTTGGCTTATGAAGACCAGTGCCTTACCCATTGGCGCAAATTTTCACTCTTGCTTGATGCTACTTCTGAAAAGAGACAACATGATCATCATCAATGATTTATCTACCTACCCCACTATTTTTCCTAACATTTTGTCTTCTTTTTGGCGCATTTGAACTAGCTGCCTTTTGACAATGCATATTTTTATTTTTTGCAAAATGAACCTATCTAACTCTACACTTATATCTGCCGGGAGTTCAGATTAAACTGATGAACTCCTTCATTACTCTATCTAAACTAGATCAACTGTCAAGATTAATTTGTTTGACAGGATTTATTCTCTAATCTAAAACATGAAATTTAAAATGATCAAATCAGGGTTGAAGAGTCTGATTTGTCATGTATTTGCAGCATGAAAGGAAAAACTGCACACAAATATTATTTTGCAAAAAGGAAATGTTAGAAAAACGGGGCTAAGATGTACAATGTGTTTTTCATCCCGCTTTTCTCTTTGGTTCTGTTTTGGGCGTGTGGAACCAGTATCTCTTCCTAATCTACTCTCTGTGATAAGTCAATCTTACACAATGTTGACCATCTTTTTCACTCACTAACTTATCAGCAATTAAATTTAAACATGTTCAGCTATGATTAGGCTAGATAGCTGAACAAGACACTTTAGTACTAGTAGCGGCATTTAGACTTGCGCGTTTTCTGAAAGACTATTTTTTGGAACATGGGGCTTTACCATTGCTTTTTAGAAACTGCCCTCTTTTTCTACTTTTTACTGTTTTTGTATTTTCTGCTTTTTTCACTTTTTCTTCAAACAATGTAGAACTGAAAAGATGCTCACAAGGCTGAGCTTATTTCCCACTGCTGTCTATCTATCCTAATCTAATCTATACACAATATACATTCATTTGGTGAACTCCATTTTCCAATGTAACCAGTCAAGTAGATGATTACATGGGTGACTCTGGTTTAGTTCTTTCATGATGCTGAAGTAATGAAAAGACCACTCCCATTTGGCTTGTTTTCGGGCAGTAGTGCCTAAATTTTTTCTCATTCTTGGTAGCAACTTGTTCATGATAGGACCCACTACTCTTTCAGACTTCTCAAGGAAAACAACAAATGGATCTTGGAATAATACCTGATCTAGAGGATTTGAGATATAGGCTTCATTCAGGACTACTCTTTTAGACTTCTCAAGGACAACAACAAATGGATCTTGAAATAATACCTGATCTAGAGGATTTGATATATGGGCTTTATTCAGGACTACTCTTTCTTCCACTTGGCTATATTTGGGACTCCCCTGGTAAAGCAACTCTTCCTTTTGCTCTTGATCACTTGAACTGTCAGACTCATCATATATTGCAGTGTAGTTTTCTTCCCAAGCTGATGTGTTCTGATTAAGTGGACTGAAAACTGTGTGAAGGTCATCAGGTTGATGAGTAGGGATACACTTTGACAGTAAATTATCTTGAAAGGATAGTGTGACAACTCTCATGTGTTTATCAACCTCTTTTTATTCATCTGCAATTTGTAACTCAATAGACCTTGGTGGCTGCAAATCTGGAGTTAAGGAAGACTCCATGTCTAAAATGATTTCCTCAACCATTTCAGGAAAAGGCTTCTCATTTACAACATGCTTGAGAATTTCATCATCCTCTTCAACCTCATCATCAAAGCTGAAAAACTGTTGATTTCCAATTATGTGAATGTTATCTGTGACGGGCTGAAGTGAAGTAGAGCAAAGAGTCTGAGACTCTTCACTTACTTCTAAACTCTCAAGGCTCTCTTCATCAGTGTCATAGATGACCTGTAATGGTTGCTCACTTTTCTCAATTTTATGAAAATGAGCTTCCTCCCGACAATCAAAAACTGAGTGTTCTGCAAAGTTAGTTTATGTTTGGAAATCATCATCATTATCAATATATTGATCAAACCTTGGAAAATCATCATTATAATTAATGTCACCAACCATGCATATTGGACTATCAGATTGTTTTTCTTCAAATTGATTTACACATCTATTTTTTGACTTATGATATGCAAGATTAACAGGAGAAAGATTAGAAAAGTTTTGGTTATATGAAGTTTCAGAGGTTGTCTGCATGTTTATAAGTTGATCTATTTCCTCTTCAGTTAAAAAGGGAGGCATTTTCATTTCTCTACAATAATCCTCTTTCTCTTGGGAAATCTGATTTGAAGGATGAATGTCTTTTTGGGCTTCACTTATGAGAGATGATGAATCATCACTTATGCCCTTAGAGAGATCATGTGGGTTCTCTTTTGTTTCTTGCTTGTTTTCATCTTCAACCAATTCTTTGTGATGTTGAGGATAGTTAGCATGGGATTCATGAGTTTCCTTTGATGGATTCTGAGGAGGCCAGTTTTCTTTTATGAACTCAAATGACTCCCAGCATAAAGGTAGAGATTCTACAGGTTTTGATTTATCTTCTATCTCAGATTTGAATTCCTCTTCAAACAACTGTTCTTGATTTAGGTGAGAGTTAACTTGAGCAGGGTTTTCCTGAATAACTGCTGAGAGATCTTTAGGATGCAAATTTTCTTTCAAAGTCTGGAATGATTTAAAGCATAAGGGTGGAGAACCTAAAGGTTTTTATTCTTCTTCCATTTCATAATCTGTGATTTCAAAATGGCTGATAGTCTCTTTAGAGCATTCCTCTATGTTTTTATTTGCAACTTTCCCATTAGGCACATTTTGTTTATAACTCTTGTCTTGTAATAGTCGAGTGTGTTTATTCTGAGGAAGAAGTGTTGGTTGGTTTGAATAAGCAGTGTTAACCTTAAATTTTTGTTTCTCTCTTTTGCTAAGTAGATGCTCTAGTTTTCCGAACATACATACCAATTTTTTCAACTTTTCCTCTGAAGATATTATTCTCTCTTGATTTGCTTTGTCTTTCTCTATGGTTCTTAGTTGTGCCTCCCTATTTAGTATGTTGAATTCTACATCAACTTCTATCCTTTGCATTTCTTATAGGGTCAAAGGATCTTTGTTTCTTATCTGGAAAACCATCTCTGGGTCAAAAGAATCTGGGTAGTGCAAGAGAGCGCATCCGAGGGGTGGCTTTAGGTTAGCAGGCATTGCATGGTATACTTTATTGAACCTGGATGAAAATTTTTGTATTGTTTCCCTTGGTTGTCTTTTTAATTGATTGTACTCCTTTAGGATGAGAACTTTATTACCCATGACCACCCACCTATCTAGGAAGATTTGAGTGAACTGATGAAAATTGGTAATGCTTGCAGCGGGAAGGTCTTTAAACCAACTCTTAATTTTTCCTTGTAATGATAAGGCAAACATTCTAATACGCACATCATCTTCTTCTATGTCATAAAGGTCAAGTAAATCCTCAAGATTTTGGGTGTGCTCTTCAGCGGTGACTTTGGAGCTTTCTCCATCAAATCTGGGTAATTTATTTTGAAGATTTGCAGGAAGGGCTTGAAAGATGGAAGGTAAAACCAGAGGCTTGTATCTTTCTGGGACCTTTGTGGATATAGGTAGTGTAAAAAGAGGTTTGTGACTATTTGAGGTTTCAGCTAGAGTGGGAAAGGTAGCATGAGACTCATGTTTTGCTAGGTTTTCCATAGGTGAATCTGGGCTAAGCATAGGCGTACAAGCCTGCTCATGGTCTGAAATTTGAGGCTTAGGTTTTTGAGGTTTGAGATCTTTCCAATGATCAATGTAGATCTCATCGGTGTATTCCTGATCAGGATCAAAGTAGGATAGAACATAGTTATATATAAAGACAATAATTTCTTGAATCCAACTAAGGCCTGAGTGCTTTTTCTTTCTAGGATGACCGGTCATGTTTTAGGTTCTTCCTCCAGTGGAGTCTTTAAGTCTATTGGGAGTTGTGGAGTCGCCAGGTGGAACTTGGTTGTTTTTGTAAAGATGTAGCTATGGTCCACCACCAGTAACTAATCTGGAAATGTTTTTAAGGTTTTTCTGAGTTTATGTGCAGCCTATGGTTTGTTAAATTATTCTAACCTTGTTTCAACACTTTTCTAGGGTGGTGAGAACAAAAAGAGTTTACTCTAAATGGGTCTATGGACTGCTTGCTTGTTTAAGTATTTAAAGGACTAAAGAGTCTATAAGAGTTTGCTAGACTTTCATGTACTCAGTGTTCCACCATCTCCCGCTATGTTAGTGAGCGATGGGATAGGTTGATTAGATAGTAACCTAGAGTTCGGTAAAATAGTAAGGCCTACTGGAGGCTAGTGGAGTCGCCAGGTGGAACTTGGTTGTTTTGAGATATGTGTGTATGGTCCACCACCAATATTGACAAAAACCACTCTGAGGGAGTTTTTTTTTTGGGGGTTTTCTAAGTTTTATGTATTTCTAAGGTTTGGAAGAGTGTTCTATAACTGACTCATCATTTTGCTAAGATGGTAAAGGAGCTATTTTTTCCTCTTCGGGAAACGCTTAAGTTTTCTAAGTTTGAATGAGACTTCGAGAGTTACTAAGGAGTACTTATATTGTCACTAACTCAGAAGGTCCCACCGTGATCGCCATTATGTTAGTGAGCGGTGGGCTAAGTCAATTAGATAGTATTCTCAAGAGGTCTCTTAAGGTCTAGGGAATCTAAGTTTGTTTATTACTCAGAGTCCCACCGTGATCGTCATTATGTTAGGTTGGCGATGAGGTGGCTCAATGGTAGGTGTGATTAGTTCAAAAGGGGCTTTCCGTGAGTCTTGCAAGATATTCAGATTAAGATGAACTCAGAAAAGTCCCACCGTGAGCGCCATTATGTTAGGGTCCCATGATTTGGCTGATTGGCAAGCCAAATGAAAGTGTAACATCAAACCAATCTTTGGAGCCCAAGGACCTAGCCTTCCTGGACTCAGAGAGGGCTCTCTCTATATGTATAAGGGATATATGTGTGTTTGCTTATTGTGTTCTGATTTTAGGCTAGTTAAGAAGTAAGTTTTAGTTTTGGTTTTTTAGGTTGTGAGGGATGAAACTGATCAAAGATATAAGATAGGTAAAAATATGTCAGATTAACTGGGCTATGGGGTCGAAAAGGTCAAGAAAGCTATCAGAAGATGATACAAGGCTGTTGAAGGGCCGATTTGATTCAAGGTAGAAAGGATCTTTGGGCAAAATGGAGTAGATGGACATCAAGTTTGTAAACAACAAAGAGTTTTAAGCATAACTAGTTTAATAGTAAACATAAACATGGTAGGGCAAACCATTAATCATGAGAAATGCAAACTATAAGCTAATCAATACATAAAAATAAACGTTCAAGCCATGCATAGAAGTATATGACCCTCTAACTTTGGGAAATGGCTATCAGACTTTAGGGAAAACACTTAAGGAAGACAAAAAACCTAACTTACTATGTCGGAACGCCTAAACACAATACTTCAAGTTATTGGGCACTTTGAACAACAAGATTCTCATAGTTTTAGACAAAGGGCTAGATCGGAACTAGGCCTCCTTGGTTCAACAAGATGATAATCTAATTAGTCAAAGAGAAATTTCAAGGATGGAACTATAGTTGGCCATAGGTAAGCAGGGTGTACCATAAGTCATACTTAGCCTGTATAGAACTACGAATGAAACAAGCAACAATATCCTCAAGTTATTAAAGAGCAGTTAAGATTTCTTTATTGTAACTAAGGGAGAGGAAAACATGAAAGCTATGAAGAAATAGGAAACTTGAGGTGCCTCCAAGGGCATATCTCAAATTTATTCTCTACTGATCTATTGCAAGAAAGAAACATGTATTCATGAATGAAAACTAGAAGACAAAAAAAAAAGCAAGAGACACTATACCATTCTACCAAGTCATGGAATCCATCAACAATCCTTCAGCATTCATCCAAGAACATCCAAGAGGAAATCCAAAAGCATAACACAAGTATTTCTTCCAAAGCTCATATAACCATATATTTCTTCTCTTCTCAAGTTCAGCCTTGTTTTACAATGAAAGCCTTTGGAATATATAGGCTCAAGTGAGGAAAACCTCATGGTTCAACTTGCCATCCTATTGGCCTAATCAAAATATCTAAATTTGTCCTTGAGGCTTTGCAAAGCCCAAGGCACAAAAATATCTCATAAAATATCTAAAAAATGCTAAAAAAGGGAATTTAATTGACTTTGCATAATTTCTCATGTGTAAAAATAGCTAAACGCACATGAGGAAATATCAGTTTTTAAAGGTTCAAAAATTACAAAAATATTCAAAATTTACATCAGCAAAAGGTCCCCTGACTTGCCGACAACATTTGGCAGCCTTTCCTATGTCGAAACGAAGCTCATGATAGCTCGTTGGAAAGCTCTGAGTGTCTAATTTCTGGAGAAACTGAAATTATCCCAATCGGATGCATGGAAGTTTTCCAAAATTGGACCTGTGTGTAGAAAACCAAAAAATTACAGCTTGCTGATAGACCGGGCAGAGTGTGCAAAAAGTGAGCCTTTTTCGCCATTTCGGGGAAGAAAATGATCTCCAAATGTTATAAAAATCGCTGAGGGTGTGCTCATGAAATTATGGCATCCAATGATACCATCCTCCTCCTTTGACGAATCCCCAAAATGAAATGGCGAATTTCATGAGTTTTGACCAAAAACTCAAAAATGCCAAAAAACCAAAACATGTCAAAATGTGCCCAAAATTGGTGTGTATGACCCTCAAGGGTCCCGATCAACATGCTCTGAAGCAGAAGCCAAAATATGAAGTCCTGATATGTCTCTCGTCACTTTTCATGTCGGGCGCTTCCCTTTTGCTTCCTTCAGCTTCTCTTGGGCAGCCTTTAACTTGCGACGGGAAAACTGATTTAGCTTTTGGTAATGCTTCGTCATCCTCCTTTGAAGCTCTAGATCCCTGTTTTCCTTTTCCAACTTCCCTTCCAAATGTTCATTTAATCTTTCTAACCATGCCTCCTGTGTAACCCGCTTTTGCTATCTTGCCTAGGCGGCATCTTGGGCTAAATGTGCTCTAGAAACACCAAACTGCCTCACAGTCTTTGAAATGTGTTCTTCAAACCAAACTCTGTCCAAGCCTGTCAACTCGTTGTTTGATAAGGCAACAATGTTTTTGAATGCTGTGTAAAAAGTCCCCTTTTTGATATGAGACCCCTGTTCCTTCAGAATGCTGTCTTTCCTGCCTTTGTATATCAATCAGGAAATGTTCACAATGAAATACACAGTCAACAAATATAAACATAGTCAAAAGGACTTTCTTGTGTTTGGGCACCTAGCTTTGGTGTTTGAGGCAATAGGACACCCTTGTCTTTGTAGAGGAAAGAAAAACAAAAGCTCTTGGTTCAAAAACACTGCTCTCTGTTTAGGCCACTCAACCAATAAATTCAACAATATAAACTCAGTCAAACAACAAGTATCTTATACAGTTAAAGGCTACTGTGTCATAGGATCAGGTGACAGAGCCTTGTATCATTTGATAAACTATCAACTTCTCTTCAACAAAACACTGCTTTCTTCTTGGTATGCAACTCAACCAATCAATTCGACACCATAAATACAGTCAACAACAAGTATCTTACACAGTCAAAGGCTGTTGTGTCATAGGATCAGGTGATAGAGCCTGAAATGTTTCTGAGGTGTTTAACAAAGGTTTGTAAGAGTTTTAATCAAACAAGGCTCTTCTTCAACCAAAATACTGCTCCTTTTTACTTTACTACTCTTTGCACACAATTTGACAAAAGACACCTCCGAATGCAAATGATAACTCACCCACTGATTCTGCTTTAGGGACCTAAAAAGGCCAAACACTGTTTTTTTTTGTCTTTTTAACAAACAAAGGAGATTTTTGGAAAGTCACCAAAGTCCATCTAATGATCACTGTGTAAAAAATGTCCCACTGTTTTTCCCTTTAAGATCTGTGCTCTTGTTTCTTTTATCACAGTTTTGGGGGAAGTTTCATGGCCTTTTCTTATTAACAAGACTCACAAGCTCTTAAGGTTTCATCTCTAGCCAACAGAACTATAACACAACTTGTTCCTTTAAATAAAAACACAAAGCATCAAAACTGTGATTTACTCCGTGATTTCATCCCTTTCACTATCTCAACAGTTTTGCAAAGGTCATGAAGGCGCATGAAATACCTTCAAAATTGATGACAATGCTTCTTGAGGGGTTGGAGCAGTTTTTGACAAAATAAAAGGGCTTAACTTTTGATATTACAAATCCTCCAATCCGATCTTTGAAACCACACCAAACACCAGCTAATGGAGGTTTTACAACCTTGTGAACTTACTTGGAGCAAAGAATTTGATTCGTTTTGGAATTTTGATGAAGGAATGGTGAGAATCTGCTTTGGAGGCTCTGTGCGCCGCGCACAAACCCAGTGCACCGCACCTCCTGGATGCGCCACGCCAGTTAGAATTTACACAGTAAAAATCAGCCCAATGCGCCGCGCAGTCTATGTGCGACGCGCCTTCCTCCCGATGCGCCGCGTATGTCTTGGAGTCTTTATAAAACTTGATTCTTGGAAACTTCGCTTTGCTTGCACTTGTAGAGCTAATATAAAAGCATAGTTACCTTTGTTTTGACGAGCTGCTGCATCTACAGAACTTGGCTTATTGCGTATATTGAAAACCATAACAAGTGCCCCCCATGCTCGGGCTAAATCGACATCAGTCTCGAGAGATTTCCCCAACTCCTTTTTGAAGGTCTGCAAAGTACCAGCTTAATGCCTATACCAAGTTCTATTGCAATCAAACTCTCCGCAACATCCATGGTGATATGCCTGAATTCCGAATGAATTTGTTTCCAATTTTTGAAAAGATAGCGAATGATACAACTTGAGTTGGGTGGCTATAACAGGTAATAATAAGTGAGGTAGACAGCCAAAACCACATTTTAGTTTTTTAATAGCAACAGGTGATACTGCAAATACTATGACCCATGAAATGCTGAATATTGGAGTGTAGTGGAATGCTGCCAATCAATTCTGTGATTTCCCCTTTCTATCCATCTGTGCCAAAAGAATCCCCTGAGTTTTGTGTGAATTCGGTGAAATCAATAAACCAATCTCATAGCAGGACTGATGCACATAATTTGCACAACTTTGTAAACTCGAACTCCATGTTTTAGACAATATATTTGGAGGGAATATTGCTGTCTTCCCTATAAGAAAATCACATCCTGTGCCTTCTGCTTCTAACAAATCAACATGGTTCTGTGGGTGACTTGCCTGGTCGATGTTTTCTACAATTTTAATAACAAGTGCCTCTTTCTCTCCCTGCCAATTTGAATGTTTACTCTTCAAGGTGTTTTTTTATTTTATGAAAATCGATGAAGGTTTTTTAAACACCATTTCTATCTCTGTTTAAAACAGAGACTTCCTCCTGAATATAAAGTATAGTTGTTCTTTTGCAATCTGGGCAGTCTTTTAATCATTGTTCCATTTTTGTTTAAACTGCACTTTTCTATATTAGTTCTGTGGAGGCCTTTTAACCTAGAATAACTTTGTGAGACCTTTACCAAAGCTACACTATTTTGAACAACTTTCAAACAATTATGGCCAGCAGTCTTTGTCAATAATTACTCATGTGTTTCACTGTTCCATGAGGTGAAAAAGTCTTTTGAAATCTGTCTTTGACCCTTTCAAGTCACTGGATGTTCTTTGCAGATTTTGTAAGATAACAGTTCGATGTGGTATTTTCCTGACATCCTTGATAACCTGCTTATGCTGGAGCTTCCTTCTATCCAGCATTACTAATCTCTGTGTGATATCCTTACCACTTGCTATGGCGTATAATTCAACTTTTTCATGGCATTCTAACAGTAATTTTATATCATAAATGAACACTGTAGGATATTTCTAAATTCTGTGGGTCCCTTTTCATTACAGATTTCACACCCTTTTCCATAATGCTCTTTGTAAGACTTTGTCACCTTCAACCTGAGGCCAAAACCTGTTTACACTTTACCATGTTAAGGAGACAGATATATGAGATCTGGAAGGCTGCTAGAATGACTTATAGACACCAAGGCTTTTATTAGCCATTTTCCTCCTAATGGAGCCCTAACAGCTAGAGAAACAACCCATGCTGTTCCAGAAGTCAATAACCCTGCTGCATCTGAAGAATGCACTTGTTTTTGTGGTGGAGTGTGGATTGCAACACCGAGACTTGCACTGGCTCTTTGAATGACACCAAGATGATTTATTTATGGGGTTGTATACTACTTGCATCATTTTTCTCTATGTAGATCTAGAAACCATACATTATATTCCATAACCCAACAGAACCATAAGAATACACAGATGTCTTTTTCACTGAAGTGCCTTCTTGCCCAACACTGATTTTAGCGACTCATACCAGCACCCCTGTAGAGATGCATTGTTAAAATAGCTTTGATCAATGGAGTCCCTTCTTGTAGTGTCATGATGATAATGCCTGAAACTTCAGTTGAAGGTGCATGAAATACCTTCAAAATTGATGACAATGCTTCTTGAGGGGTTGGAGCAGTTTTTGACAAAATAAAAGGGCTTAACTTTTGATATTACAAATCCTCCAATCCGATCTTTGAAACCACACCAAACACCAGCTAATGGAGGTTTTACAACCTTGTGAACTTACTTGGAGCAAAGAATTTGATTCGTTTTGGAATTTTGATGAAGGAATGGTGAGAATCTGCTTTGGAGGCTCTGTGCGCCGCGCACAAACCCAGTGCACCGCACCTCCTGGATGCGCCACGCCAGTTAGAATTTACACAGTAAAAATCAGCCCAATGCGCCGCGCAGTCTATGTGCGACGCGCCTTCCTCCCGATGCGCCGCGTATGTCTTGGAGTCTTTATAAAACTTGATTCTTGGAAACTTCGCTTTGCTTGCACTTGTAGAGCTAATATAAAAGCATAGTTACCTTTGTTTTGACGAGCTGCTGCATCTACAGAACTTGGCTTATTGCGTATATTGAAAACCATAACAAGTGCCCCCCATGCTCGGGCTAAATCGACATCAGTCTCGAGAGATTTCCCCAACTCCTTTTTGAAGGTCTGCAAAGTACCAGCTTAATGCCTATACCAAGTTCTATTGCAATCAGCTCTGCAACATCCATGGTGATATGCTGGAATTCTGAGCTGACTTGTTTCCCAATTTTTGAAAAGATAGCGAATGATACAACTTGAGTTGGGTGGCTATAACAGGTAATAATAAGTGAGGTAGACAGCCAAAACCACATTTTAGTTTTTTAATAGCAACAGGTGATACTGCAAATACTATGACCCATGAAATGCTGAATATTGGAGTATAGTGGAATGCTGCCAATCAATTCTGTGATTTCCCCTTTCTATCCATCTGTGCCAAAAGAATCCCCTGAGTTTTGTGTGAATTCGGTGAAATCGATAAACCAATCTCATAGCAGGACTGATGCACATAATTTGCACAACTTTGTAAACTCGAACTCCATGTTTTAGAAAATATATTTGGAGGGAATATTGTTGTCTTCCCTATAAGAAAATCACATCCTGTGCCTTCTGCTTCTAGCAAATCAACATGGTTCTGTGGGTGACTTGCCTGGTCGATGTTTTCTGCAATTTTAATAACAAGTGCCTCTTTCTCTCCCTGCCAATTTGAATGTTTACTCTTCAAGGTGTTTTTTTATTTTATGAAAATCGATGAAGGTTTTTTAAACACCATTTCTATCTCTGTTTAAAACAAAGACTTCCTCCTGAATATAAAGTATAGTTGTTCTTTTGCAATCTGGGCAATCTTTTAATCATTGTTCCATTTTTGTTTAAACTGCACTTTTCTATATTAGTTCTGTGGAGGCCTTTTAACCTAGAATAACTTTGTGAGACCTTTACCAAAGCTACACTATTTTGAACAACTTTCAAACAATTATGGCCAGCAGTCTTTGTCAATAATTACTCATGTGTTTCACTGTTCCATGAGGTGAAAAAGTCTTTTGAAATCTGTCTTTGACCCTTTCAAGTCACTGGATGTTCTTTGCAGATTTTGTAAGATAACAGTTCGATGTGGTATTTTCCTGACATCCTTGATAACCTGCTTATGCTGGAGCTTCCTTCTATCCAGCATTACTAATCTCTGTGTGATATCCTTACCACTTGCTATGGCGTATAATTCAACTTTTTCATGGCATTCTAACAGTAATTTTATATCATAAATGAACACTGTAGGATATTTCTAAATTCTGTGGGTCCCTTTTCATTACAGATTTCACACCCTTTTCCATAATGCTCTTTGTAAGACTTTGTCACCTTCAACCTGAGGCCAAAACCTGTTTACACTTTACCATGTTAAGGAGACAGATATATGAGATCTGGAAGGCTGCTAGAATGACTTATAGACACCAAGGCTTTTATTAGCCATTTTCCTCCTAATGGAGCCCTAACAGCTAGAGAAACAACCCATGCTGTTCCAGAAGTCAATAACCCTGCTGCATCTGAAGAATGCACTTGTTTTTGTGGTGGAGTGTGGATTGCAACACCGAGACTTGCACTGGCTCTTTGAATGACACCAAGATGATTTATTTATGGGGTTGTATACTACTTGCATCATTTTTCTCTATGTAGATCTAGAAACCATACATTATATTCCATAACCCAACAGAACCATAAGAATACACAGATGTCTTTTTCACTTAAGTGCCTTCTTGCCCAACATTGATTTGAGCCACTCATACCAGCACCCTTGCAGAGATGCATTGTTAAAATAACTTTGATCAATGGAGTCCCTTCTTGTAGTGTCATGATGATAATGCCTGAAACTTCAGTTGATCTTCTTTCTTTGGACATAAGACCTAAAAACTCTGCTTTTTCTTGAATTGAACATTTCTGATCTTAGCTCAAACAAAACATAAGGACCACTTTGATGGTGTATGACCTACAAATAGAAAAAGGGTTGTTTTTCCAGATAACAATAAATGACGGCTGACTGATATTGAAGACAGGGGTTTGACTAGATATAGCTTTTCTCAAGGTATTTTCCCTAAACACCACCACCTAGACCTAGAGACTTTGTCAAGATTTATGAGGGATTTCTGAGATATTGTTAGGTCACTATATGGAAAAATAAATGATGAGAGAGGAATAAACAACTTGATTTATGTTGGACAGTGAGCTGTGTACAGGCAGGGGAAAACTAATATCAGAAGTACAAGGCTTGTGACAATCATGTACAAGGAAGGTTTGCTGATTTAGGACAGGGCTGAAACCTGAAGACCACTTCCATCTTAATATGCAGGAGAGGGGGAAAAGAAAAAAATTTGTTTGAGGGTTTTTCTAGAGAAAAAATTGACTATTCAAGATTGGTTTCTGGAAAACCTAGATAAGGAATCTAGTCATCAATCAGGCGAAAATATTGATGACTAATAGTGGCTCCATTTGGGGAAGGCAACTCCTTTTCAGGAGGTGTCCAGAATTGTAGATCTTTGGCTTATGAAGACCAGTGCCTTACCTATTGGCACAAATTTTCACTCTTGCTTGATGCTACTTCTGAAAAGAGACAACATGAACAGCATCAATGATATTTCTACCTACCCCACTATTTTTCCTAACATTTTGTCTTCTTTTTGGCGCATTTGAACTAGTTTCCTTTTGACAATGCATATTTTTCTTTTTTGCAAAATGAACCTATCTAACTCTACACTTATATCTGCCGAGAGTTCAGATTAAACTGATGAACTCCTTCATTACTCTATCTAAACTAGATCAACTGTCAAGATTAAGCTGTTTGACAGGATTTATTCTCTAATCTAAAACATGAAATTTAAAATGATCAAATCAGGGTTGAAGAGTCTGATTTGTCATGTATTTGCGGCATGGAAGGACAAAATGCACACAAATATTATTTTGCAAAAAGGAAATCTTAGAAAAACGGGGCTAAGATGTACAATGTGTTTTTCATCCCGCTTTTCTCTTTGGTTCTGTTTTGGGCGTGTGGAACCAATATCTCTTCCTAATCTAATCTCTGTGATAAGTCAATCTTACACAATGTTGACCATCTTTTTCACTCACTAACTTATCAACAATTAAATTTAAACATGTTCAGCTATGATTAGGCTAGATAGCTGAACAAGACACTTGAGTACTAGTAGCGGCATTTAGACTTGTGCGCTTTCTGAAAGACTATTTTTTGGAACATGGGGCTTTACCATTGCTTTTTAGAAACTACCCTCTTTTTCTACTTTTTACTGTTTTTGTATTTTCTGCTTTTTTCACTTTTTCTTCAAACAATGTAGAGCTGAAAAGATGCTCACAAGGCTGAGCTTATTTCCCATTGATGTCTATCTATCCTAATCTAATCTATACACAATATACATTCATTTGGTGAATTCCGTTTTCCAATGTAACCAGTCAAGTAGATGATTACATGGGTGACTCTGGTTTAGTTCTTTCATGATGCTGAAGTAATGAAAAGACCACTCCCATTTGGCTTGTTTTCGGGTAGTAGTGCCTAAATTTTTTCTCATTCTTGGTAGCAACTTGTTCATGATAGGACCCACTACTCTTTCAGACTTCTCAAGGAAAACAACAAATGGATCTTGGAATAATACCTGATCTAGAGGATTTGAGATATAGGCTTCGTTCAAGACTACTCTTTCAGACTTCTCAAGGAAAACAACAAATGGATCTTGGAATAATACCTGATCTAGAGGATTTGATATATGGGCTTTATTCAGGACTACTCTTTCTTCCACTTGGATATATTTGGGACTCCTGTTGAGTCTCAAATCTGCATCTTTTCCATACACTTTTATATACCTTTTTCACTCACCTGAACCTCCCAAATTGTCAATATCATTGTATATTAATTGCAAAAGAGCATCTAACATGGTTTTTAACTATATTTTTGTGTCTGCTGTTTGATTTAGATTTTGTTCATTTAGCTGTGGAATCTTGCCACTTTCCGCAGCTGCTGCAACTTTCCGCAGCCATTTTGTGAAACTCTTTGTTACAGGTGTCTACAGGAAAAATGAGCCACATGGGCAAGTCTGAAATGATGTGGACATGGATCGTGTCCTATTGGCTCGAGCAAATCCATCTGAAGAGGCTGCGGTCAAAGGCGTCCAAATTGAAGTCAACCGTAGAGTCTCACGGTGACAGGACTCTGTTTCATGTCACGTGAAGGTTCATATGGCTGTTTCTAAATTGCGGAGGACAAATCAACATCTGTACATGGCTCCATAGCCGAATTCAAACATCCACTCCTCATAGATTTTCTTTTCAATACGGCCATGATCTTAGATCTGTCGACGTAATGGTCTACGTGTTCTCCATCAGCATAAACTTTAGGAATTAGTTATGTTTCTTTTGTTATAAATAACGCGTTTGCATATGAATATGGGATTAGTCTCGATTAGTCTCTGTTATCTTTTATTAGTCTGCTCTGTAATGTAATTACATTGCACTTGTGCCGTAATATCACCTTTCTGTTATGACTGCATTTTAATATAAGAATATTGTTTCCAAACATAATTCGTGCTTGAAGAATGTTGCCAAGGCTGGTGTAGAGGGCCCCTACACTTGCCAAGGTTCTGTGCATTATTGTATAGTTCTTGTTTTATTTCCTTAAATCTCATTGTGCCATAATCCATTCACATGTTTACACATTGCATCTTTCATGGTATATATGCTTCATTTCTGTTTATAATCTTGCATGCTTTCCATTTTACTTCTGTCTTTCATGTTTTATGTTATTAATCACTGATCAGTGTTCTTGTTTCAGGTTATAAATAGGCAGCCCGGGCATTTGCATAACTTTTTGACTAATGACATGGAATTAACATTGTTCTGCTGCTAATTTGTTTTTCTTAGTTTCTGTTTAATTTCAGTACTGCTTTGTTTAATTCAGTTTTGCTCATTTGCTTCATTAGTTAAATTTAGATATATTAAACTGCTCATAACATCTTCAGTTGCCTCCGAAAGCCACAACTGGACTGATGGTGAGGGATTGTATTATGAAATGTAGTTTGGTATTAGTTTCCTTTCGCAAATTCTAGATATCAAATCAAGCCATAACATCTTCGCTGTTCTCCAAAGCCACACTGACCGATGGTGAGGGATTGTATTATAAATGGTTTGTATTAGTTTCCTTTCAAATTTAGATATACAACTCGCTCATACATAACCAATGTTCTCCAAAGCTACAACAATTTGACTGATGGTGAGGGATTGTATTATGAAATGTGTAGTTTGGTATTACTTCTTTTCAAGAATTTTAGATATATTAAACCGCTTGCCAACATTCTTCTGCTCCGAAAAGCCACAGCTGGACTGATGGTGAGGGATTGAATTATGAATGCATGATTTGATATTAGTTTACTTTCTGCAAGTTAGATATCAGTTACTCAAGTTGTTTATGGTTACTTCCGAAAATCATAGCTGGACTAATGATGAGGGATCAGAAGACAAGTTGATGTAATCTGATTTAGATTTACTTTGATTCTATTTTGGATTTCTTTCAGCATAATTTATTTTGTGTTTAGACAGCAGCAAGAATATTTTGGTTTCATGCTCACTAGTTTACTATTTTGATTTATTAGACGCTAGCAAGACCATATCAGTCACCTTGAGCCATGTTTCTGCTTTGAACTCTTGGCCAAGACATTTCCAACTTATCTGAGTTATGAATACACATAGCAACCGCGACCGCGCTCAAAGGATCAGGAGCGAGGCTACTGCTGTGGCGTAGTTAATTACAACGGATCTAACACCGAGATAAGGTGATGAAAGAAAACGCTAGGAAAATGTAGTGGAACACGCAGCATTAGAAGAAAAGCCGGAAAAGTCGCAGAGTGGAAGACACGTAGAAGCCGCTAAGTCATGAGGAGCGGTAATAAAAGGCACTCACCCTATCAAAAAGGGAATGTTAGTGAAGGTTTAATGGATGAGGAAGCCTAGAGACCAGACTGAGAAGGAATATTTATAGCAATGCTTAAGAATCATGCTTGTTCTTCCTATGGTTTCTTACTTTCTATGTTCTTCCTTTCTGTTCTAAAGACCATCTGTATCAGACTTGTGAGTTATCAGGGAAGAAAGCTATGTAATCATGTGTTCGGCCAGACGAATAATATAAGGGAAGATTGCTGTCTCAATAAGTTTTTCATGTGCTCTAATGTGTTTACACTGATTTAAAATTTTAAGTTGCAACTGTCTGAATACTTAGTAAGTGATCTTGCATGTGTAATTTGGTATCTGTAATGGATGCACTTTCTTTCTTTGGTTGTGGGTTTATTCTCAATGTGCTGATTCATCCTCATGCATGTGTTCGCCAGACGCCGTGTGAGACGACCGCCTTCGCATGTGAAATGCTCACAGTAGCCTTAGACTACACCGACCCTCATAGTCTCTTAACCTTGAACTCCGGGTCTTGTCTGGCGAGACTGATTTTTTCGCCAACACACCTTTTCATTTCAGCAGCACATTTTCATTTTCTTTCAAGTTTTGTCATTGTATGTTTCAAATTCTTTTTTTTTTTCAGTTTCAAGTTGGTAAATCATTATAGAGGATATTATTTCCTTGAACAAACATAACCATACTTGTTCCATTTTAGAATTTCCATCTCACCTTAGAAAACCAAAAATGACAAAAAGTTAAGAAATAGGTTATCTTGCACATATAGTGCGCCGCACTTCATCAGCTTACGAATCCCGGATTGATAAATTAATGTAGCAATTTAGGACACACTAAATTGACCAAACATTTTGGCGCCGTTGCCGAGGAAGTGTAACTAGGTAGCCAATTTCTTAAAAAAAAAAAAAAAAAAAATCATAAAAGAAGGGAAAACTTGATAACTTCTTGAAGTATGCTCTCCTCTTGCACCTAGTGTGATCTGGAGGATCAGAAAAGAGAGTTATTGGTTTAGTAATTTCTTAAGTATGCTCTCTTCTTGCACCTAGTGTGATCTGGAAGATCAGAAAGAGAATTATTAGCCCAACTTTTTTTAAAAAATAAAATAAAAAATGACATGCATAGAGCAAGAGATTCTAGGGGAAGGTTTATAGCTAAAGCCAAGAGTTCGATTTTCACAACTCCATATTCTTCAAGGCATAGACCAGATTCACCACCATCTACCCCTAGCCTTAAGATTTTTGGAACTCAAGGAGCAGCTGAATTAGAGGATTCTCCTATACCACCTACTAAATCCCATTTAGAAAACAAAGAGACTCTCTCTCATCCTCCCTTGATAGAAGAACTAGAGGACTTTAAGGACTCTAAAGATACTATCATGGCAGAGGAAGTAATATATGGAGGTAGAGGTAGAGGTAGAAGAGGAGGAAACAATGGAGACAACAATGGTGAAGGAGATAATGGTAGAAATAGGGAAGGAGAAAACTTGTTTGGATTCCCTATAGTTGATGAGGAAACTCATACAACAATGAAAAATATCTCACCATCTGTTCTCCCTAACTTTTATGGATTGCGAAGTGAGGATCCTGAAACATTTCTGTTTGAGTTTGAAGTCATGTGCCGAACCTATGACTATATGGAAGACTCTCAAAAACTTAAACTGTTTCCTTCAACATTGAAGGGATCTGCTTTGAAATGGTTCATGGGATTAGCCACTCAATCTATTAGGACTTGGAATGATATGAAACAAACATTTTTGGATAGATACTTGGACTATTTTATGCCCACCAATCACAAGGATGAGGTATTCAAAATGATGCAAAAAGAAGATGAAAATTTGGAAGACTTACTTGAAAGATTTCAATACATTTTGAAAAGAGCAAAGATGAGCAACTTAGATGATGAAACCTTGAAAGCCCTCATATTAAAAGCCATTAGAGATGAATGGATAGATATTTTAAACATGATGGGGAAAGGAGACATTTCTCAACTCCCACTTCGTGACATAACATAACTATGTGTCCATCTCTCAAGAGGAAAATCTAAAATAGGAAAAGGGCCTAGGGATCCTTCTCTTATTAGGGCTAACAAATCTGCAACTGGATCAGTAAGTAGGGCAGAGATTGGTAACATGCTTGATGAATTCAAAACTGATATCTTAGGGAGCCTTAGTGAACAACTAGACAACCTTAAAATCCAAAACAAGCAGAAAGCAGAAACTGATGCTCTAGCCATCTTTTGTCCGAAATGTAGGAAGAAACATACTTTAAGGGAATGTCCCTTGGATGCAAAAGTTGTAGAAACATGTATGATTTGCTCAGAGAATCATGAGATCAAGGATTGTCCTTCAATTCCTGGACTCAAAGCTATTTTTCAAGAAGACCCAAATTCAGTAGAATCTCTCTGTTTTGTTCCAAGAAGACCTTGGCAGGGACAACAAACTCAAGGGTTTAACAACCCTATGAATTTTCAAACCCCACCAAATTGGAATCCTTGGCAACATCCTTGGCCCCAACATCAGAATCCATATCAGCCATGGGTACAAGGGATGCAAAATCCTTATGGGAGATTTGCTCAATTTTATCAATATCCTCCATCTTTTCAAAATCAACAAGCTCCACAACTTCCAAACCCAAATCCACAACTTTCATTGCCATTTCCACAACAACAACCTTCTCAAAAAAATCCAAATCCTCAACTCATGCTCCCATACTAACAATAAGAATCCTCAGAATACTTACATGGTAGAAGGACAACAATTTCCTACCGATATGATTGTTCCTCTCAACGATGTACAACTCAGATCTGGTAGAGTTTTAGAAAAACCTTCTATAGATATTCAAGAGCAAGATACCTCTGAGGAGGATTCTCTTCAAGTTAATAAGGGTTCTGAGGAAGCATCTCTTCAAAATTCAAGCATTCAAAAAGAAAAAGAAAAGTTAACCCCCACAACTCCTATAGTTGCGCAACCTGCATCTTTATCTACACCTCCTTTTCCTGAAAGACTACAAATTGACAAGGGGGTGGAAAAACAAATCTTGTTGCCTAACTATGACTTTCTAGATGAATTGAAGAATTTTTGTATCAAGATTCCCTTGCTACAAGCCATTCGAGAAATTCCTATTCTAGCAAAAACCATAAAGGAGTTGAGTTTCAAAAGACCGGGAAGGAAACTAAAAGACACAAGAAGAATCCACCTGGTAGGAAAGATTGCAGATATTATGAGGGGAAAAATTACCATGCAGAAGTATGTAGATCCAGGAAGTCCAATTGTCAAGACACATATAAATGGGATAGAAATTCCAAACACATTGATTCACTTAGGGGCTGCTATTAACATTATGAGTAGACAGACTATGGACCAACTAAAACTTCCTAACCTTCTTTTTACACCTACTTTACTGCAACTTGCAGATCGATCAATTATTAAACCAGATGGTGTATTAGAAGATATTTCGGTCTCCTTAGATTCTTGGGAATATCCAGTAGATTTTATGATTTTGACTCCCAAGAGTAATCTAGGAGGGCACCCACTTATCTTAGGAAGACCTTGGCTAGCCACGGCTGATGCTTTCATTAGTTGTAGATCTGGGGATATGTACATTTCTAATGGTAATTCGACAAAGAAATTCAATTTGTATCCTCCAGCAAAAGCAATCACAGAATTAGGAGACAATGAATGGGTTGATGATGAGGATATTATACAACCTGTTCTTACCATTTCTGAAATCGGTGAGGATAGTCAAATTCTGAACACATTAGAAAATTTTGATACATCTTCAGAATATGACCCCACACAATTTCAGTTGGAATCTGACATAGAATATTTATCATCAAGACAAATGTCTCTTTACTCTATGGAAGAGTTTGGTAGTTCTACCATTGAGATTTTTCCAGGAAAAACATTGAATATTAACAAACATTTGGAAAAGTCACAACAAGAAGAACTAACCAAAATCTTGCAAAAACATTCTACTGCATTTGCATGGGAGTATACTGACATGAAAGGTATTGATCCTAAGACTTGCATCCATCATATCTATATTGAGGAAAAGAGTAGACCAATCAGACAACCTCAAAGAAGGATGAATCCAAATCTTAGGGAGATAGTGAAAGAAGAGCTCCAAAAACTACTCAATGTAAACTTCATTTATCCAATTTCAGATAGTTGATGGGTTTCTCCTTTGGTTATAGTACCTAAAAAGAATGGTAAATGGAGGGTATGCATTGATTACAGGGAATTGAACAAAGCAACTTTGAAGGATCACTTTCCTTTGCCTTTTATCGATCAGGTAGTAGACACATTAGCAGGTAAAAAGTACTTTTCATTTTTGGATGGTTTTAGTGGCTATAATCAAATTCAGGTAGCACCTGAAGATCAAGATAAGACCACATTTACTTGTCCATGGGGAACTTTTGCCTACCGAGTACTCCCTTTTGGGTTATGTAATGCACCCACAACATTCCAAAGAGCAGTACTAGGAATTTTTTCTGATATAATCCATGATTGTGTAGAGGTTTATATGGATGATTTTACAGTTTATGGTAATTCATTTGGAGAGGCATTAGAAAATTTGGAAAAAGTTCTTATAAGATGTAAATAAATGAACCTTTCATTAAGCCATGAAAAATGCTTTATGATGTTTACTGAAGGGATTGTTTTAGGACATCATATTTCAGGAGATGGGATTAAGGTTGATAGATCAAAAGTTGAAGTCATCTCCAAGTTGCCTATTCCAAATTGTCGAAGAGATGTTAGAAGTTTTCTAGGATTTACTGGTTACTATAGAAGATTTATAGAAAACTTCACTAAAATAGCATCTCCACTCTTCAAATTGCTTACAAAATATTGTGAATTCAAATGGGATCCTGATTGTCAATCAGCCTTTGAAACTTTGAAAACAAGAATATCTGAAGCACCTATCTTGAGAGGACCAAATTGGAAACTCCCTTTTCATATTTCTACGGATGCTTCAGATACAGCTCTTGGAGCTGTGTTGGGTCAAAAAGATTTAATTCCTTATGCCATTTATTACACCGGTAAAAATTTGACTCCCACAGAGTTGAATTATACTGTGACTGAAAAAGAGTTCTTAGCTGTTGTTCATGCAATTAATAAGTTTAGACATTACATAACAGGCCATGAAACTTTTATTCATACTGACCATTCTGCAATTAGATATTTAATGAACAAACCTGTTACTAATGGCAGAGTGACAAGATGGCTCTTACTTTTGCAAGAATTCAATATTACTGTGTTGGATAGACCAGGAAAACAGAATACAGTAGCTGATTTCTTGTCTAGAATTTAGAATACTAAAGAAGATTCTCTTGTAGAGGATAAGTTTCCTGATGAATACTTGTTTGCAGTAACTATTAAGACTCCATGGTATGCATATATTGCTAACTATTTGGTCACAGGGAAACTACCTTCACATTTATTTCCAAGTGAAAAACGAAAAGTTATTCAGGAGAGTTCAAAATACTCATGGATTTCTAACGAATTGTTTAAAACAGGGCCAGATCTTGTGATCAGAAGATGTGTCAGGGAAGATGAAATGCCTGATATTCTTAAGGCATGTCATGATGAACCATGCGGCGGACACTTTGCAGACAAAAGGACGGCTTATAAAATCCTCTCTTTAGGATATTATTGGCCTTCCCTCTTCAAAGATGCAAAACAATATGTCAAAAGGTGTGACAGCTGCCAAAGAGTAGGGATACCTACCCTTTCAAATGAAATGCCATTGCAAACACAGGTACTCATTGAACCCTTTGAAAAATGGGCTTTAGATTTCATTGGACCTCTTAATCCACCATCTAAGCAAAATAAGTATATATTGGTTTGTACTGATTATGTTACTAAATGGGTAGAAGCCAAAGCATTAGTATCTGCTACTGAAAATTCAGTTGTTCATTTTCTTTATGAGGATATTTTTACTTGCTTTGGTGTTCCAAGAGAAATTGTGACAGATCAAGGAAGCCAATTCACATCCAACTTGGTGGAGAAGTTGATGGAAGAATACAAAATCAAGCACGGAAGATCTACTCCTTACCATCCGCAAGCAAATGGTCAAGTGGAGTCTACAAACAAAGTTCTTGAAAGTATCATCACCAAAACTGTTCATCTACATAGAAGAGATTGGGCAGAAAGGCTTCCTGAAGCCTTGTGGGCCTACAGAACTACATGGAGAAATACAACGGGACATTCTCCCTATGAACTTGTTTATGGGAAAGAAGTCTTGCTCCCCATTGAGTTCCAAGTCAAGACCTTCAAGATAGCAGTTCAGTTGGGGATGGACTTATCAGAAGCCCAAAATCATAGAATGGAGCAATTGAATGAGCTAGATGAGATCAGACAAGAAGCAATTTTAAGAACTGATCTAGTTCAATATCAAAGAGCTAAATTGCATGACAAGTACATCAAAGAGAAGAAGTTTCAAGAAGGAGATTGGGCATTGTTATTTGATTCCAAGTTTAAAGATTTTCAAGGAAAATTTCAGACTCATTGGCTTGGGCCATATGAGATTGACAAGATCTTTAACAATGGAGCGGTAAGAATCAAGACCATTGATGAGTTTCAAACTCCTCTTATTGTGAATGGCCACAGATTGAAAGTTTATCATAAGCCACTCTCAAAAGAGGATTTTTTCAAAGTGTTTCAAGAGAATTCTGCAGTCAGGCTGGTACAGAAGAATTCTTCTTCTCCACCAGCCTAGCTTTTGTTCTTTTCAGTTAAAATAAATAAATAAATAAATAAAAATAAATAAAAATTGTATAAGCCTGAAAACCAATCACTGATTGGCAGTCTTATACAGAAAATATAGGGTGAAAATCAGGAACACCTGACACTCTATATTTTCCAAAAAAAAAAATCTCTCTTTCATTTCACAAGTTTTGTGACCACCCACTCCATTCCATTCCACTTCATTCCATTTCATTTCACTCCATTCCACTTCATTTTATCTGTTTCATTCCATTTCATCAATAAAATTCTTTTTCATAACCATTTCCATCTAGTCATTTGTCATCCGTTCATGTTCATTCACCAAAATAATAGCTGTGTCAGTTTCCACAGCTGACATCTGTTTCCGCAGCTGACTCCAGTTTCCGCAGCCAGAAGCAGATTCCGCAGCTACAACTCTGTTTTCAAAAGAATGTACAGCCAGATGTTATTTCCATAATCATGAAATAAAATGCAGGTGAGAGGATCAAAAAATGAAGACATGGAGCATTCAAGACACCAATAAAGAGCAACTAGTTGAAGACCAAGGGAAAAGGCAAAAGATTCCAAGGTATGAGTAAAATTCATTTCAAATAGCATTGAAAAACACATTTTTATATAGTTCTAAACCATAAGCTCCATCCATTATGTGCAATGATTATATTGACAACTTCCGTAACCTTTTCACGATCTCCATATGATCCTCCCGCATTCATTCTCAAACGATTTCATAATTAAACCCCCGATCTTCACTCATATTCTTATATTCCACCGGTGACAATGAGACGTAATTGATTTGACCATGGACTCTTACAGCCGCATAAATCCATAGCCGTTGTTTAAACATGCTCACATTTATTTCGCAGCCACCAAATTTCAAAACACTGCCGGATGTGTTATACTCTGTTAATCTCACAGCCGTATCTCTGTCGTGTTCACGAAAACCCCTCTCTGTTCTGTCTCACTCCATTTCGTTCTCTATTACGCTATAGTTTGTATACCCACTCTCTGATATCTACCCACATTCATTGTGCTCATCTCTGTGCATTCAGCCATTCTATTTCCATTTGAACCCTCACGCAGGCAAGTTTGTGAAGAGCAGAAAGAAGAATGGGTAAATTGCTAAGAGCAATACCGGAAGGACCTAAGTTCATGGAGGGATATCCGCAAGTAAGGGATATATTGAAGAAAGCAAAGTGGCTGCGGTTTATCCAAAAATTTAGAGGCTATCATAAAGAAGTTACAAAAGCATTCACAAGGTCGTTTAATGGCTTGGAAGTAGAGATTGGAGACCTTAAGTTTGCGGTCAATGAAGCATCTATAGCATTTGCCACAGAACTTCTTCAAGAGGGTGAGCATTGGTTTAAGAATAAAAGCATCAGTGATGAAGCCTGGAGAACAATCTTACGAAACCAAGGTATGGACATAACTATTTTTAAAAGAGGAATTCCTGTTCATGCATTGAAAGAGGAATGGGCTACTTTGCTGCTAGTTGTTCAGAAATTCATTACCTGTGAAGGCCGTTTTGGGTCCATGTATATGTACCACACCAGGTTGCTGATGAATTTTATAGATAATCAAGCTCTCAATCTCCCATATTTTCTATTAAATAGCTTGAATAAAATGCCTGTGACTGTTCAGAAGCATTTAGGAGATGTAGAACCACATCTATATCACCATGGTCTTGTAAAAATTTTGATTGAAAAAGAGTTAAAGGAGAAGAAAGACACATGGGAACAATTTCTGATTAGAAATTTCTTTGAGGAACCTCAGGAAATTCCTGAAGGTAGTACAACAAGAAGGAGTAGAAGAAAAATAATAAATGATGAAACCCAAATTACTCCTACTCAAGAAATTCCTGAAGGTAGCACAACAAGAAAAAGTAGGAGAAAAAGAACAATTGATGAAATTCAAAATACTCCTACTACTACAATTGAAAGAACTGATAGGGAAGAGAGACTGTTAAAGAGGAAGAAGAAAGAAATCAAGGGTAAGAAGCCAATAACACCAAAAGAAAGAAAAACTATTGAGGCTATACATCAAACCCCTTCTTCCGAAGAAGAAGATCATCAAGTGTTATCTGAAAGATTAGTTTATCTTCAAAAACAGTCATCTATGGCCAAGAAGATAGAGAGAGGAAAACAAAAACAAAAGGATAGTGTACCACAGCGTGTGAGAAGAAGCAGAAGACTTAAGGGGAAATTGAGGAAAACGCAAATGAAGGGTCCTCATTTCATTTATTTGGGAGAGGAAACATCTGAACAGTCCCCAGCTGACCATAGTCCATCTCAGTCAGTTAGTGAACCTGGTTCATTTCATTCTCAGCCAGACATTGAACATAGTCCATCCCATTCTCAGCAAGATGTTGATGTGAGCCCTTCTCAGCCAAATTTTGAAGATAACTCTCCTTCACGGCATTTTGGGGACAACCCAATAAAAATGACACCTGAAATAGACCCCAAGCAGCAAGAAGTATATGACTATATAGAATCTTTGGAAAAAGCAGCTACAGGTCCCAGTACTTCGTCCATTTAGCCTCATATAGTATAGGATGATTTAGTCCAATCACTAAAACAGGAAATCTTTGAGCTAGAGCTTTTAAATAGACACATCAAAAATGAAAATGAGACATTGAAGGAACAAGGTAAATTGGACAAAATCATTCATGATAATACCATGCTACATCTGGGAATATGGCAGAAGAAGAACAAGAAATTGAAAAAGAAATGCCAGAAGTTAAGCAGAGCACTGGTTAATATCAAATTTAGGTGCTTAATGAAGAAACCCAGAATGTTGGCAGCACCAAGGAAGAGGAGGAGAGGATTGGATGTGCTGGCTGAAGTGTCAAGGCATATGAACTAAGGAAAGAATATCAAAATTTTGGTTGCATGAGGACATGCAACACCTTCACAATGGGGGTATGTTGAGTCTCAAATCTGCATCTTTTCCATACACTTTTCTATACCTTTTTCACTCACCTGAACCTCCCAAGTTGTCAATATCATTGTATATTAATTGCAAAAGAGCATCTAACATGGTTTTTAATTATATTTTTGTGTCTGCTGTTTGATTTATATTTTTCTCATCTAGCTGCGGAATCTTGCCACTTTCCGCAGCTGCTGCAACTTTCCGCAGCCATTTTGTGAAACTCTATGTTACAGGTGTCTACAGGAAAAACGAGCCACATGGGCAAGCCAGAAATGATGTGGACATGGTTCGTGTCCTATTGGCTCGAGCAAACTCATCTAAAGAAGCTGCGGTCAAAGGCGTCCAAATGGAAGTCAACCGTAGAGTTCCACGGTGACAGGACTCTGTTTCGTGTCACGTGAAGGTTCATATGGCCGTTTCTGAATTGCGGAGGACAAATCAACATATGTACATGGCTCCATAGCCGAATTCAAACATCCACTCCTCATAGATTTACTTTTCAATACGGCCATGATCCTAGATCTGTGGACGTAATGGTCTACATGTTCTCCATCAGCATAAACTTTAGGAATTAGTTATGTTTCTTTTGTTATAAATAACGCGTTTTCATACGCATATGGGATTAGTCTCGATTAGTCTCTGTTATCTTTTATTAGTCTGCTCTGTAATGTAATTACGTTGCACTTGTGCCGTAATATCACCTTTCTGTTATGACTGCATTTTAATATAAGAAGACTATTTCCAAACATAATTTGTGCTTGAAGATTGTTGCCAAGGCTGGTGTAGAGGGCCCCTACACTTGCCAAGGTTCTGTGCATTATTGTATAGTTCTTGTTTTATTTCCTTAAAGCTCATTGTGCCATAATCCATTCACATGTTTACACATTGCATCTCTCATGGTATATATGCTTCATTTCTGTTTATAATCTTGCATGCTTTCCATTTTACTTCTGTCTTTCATGTTTTATGTTATTAATCACTGATCAGTGTTCTTGTTTCAGGTTATAGATAGGCAGCCCGGGCATTTGCATAACTTTTTGACTAATGACATGGAATTAACATTGTTCTGCTGCTAATTTGTCTTTCTTAGTTTCTGTTTACATTCAGTACTGCTTTGTTTAATTCAGTTTTACTCATTTGCTTCGGTAGTTAAATTTAGATATATTAAACTGCTCATAACATCTTCAGTTGCATCCGAAAGCCACAATTTGGTGATAGTCGAGTTGTATTGAAATGTAGTTTTGGTATTCGTTTCCTTTAAATTTAGATATATTCCCGCGCTCATAACATAACCCGAATTAACATAAAGCCACAGTTGAGTGATGGTGAGGATTGTATTATGAAATGTGTAGTTTGGTATTAGTTTCCTTTCTGCAAATTTAGATATATTAAACTGCTCATAACATCTTCATTTGCCTCCAAAAGCCACAGCTAGACTGATGGTGAGGGATTGTATTATGAAATGTGTAGTTTGGTATTAGTTTCCTTTCTGCAAATTTAGATATATTAAACTGCTCATAACATCTTCAGTTGCCTCCGAAAGCCACAGCTGGACTGATGGTGAGGGATTGTATTATGAAATGTATGGTTTGATATTATTTTACTTTCTGCAAGTTAGATATCAGTTACTCAAGTTGTTTATGGTTACTTCCGAAAATCATAGCTGGACTAATGATGAGGGATCAAAAGACAAGTTGATGTAATCTGATTTAGATTTACTTTGTTGCAATTTTGGATTTCTTTAAGCATAGTTTCTTTTGTGTTTAGACAGCAGCAAGAATAGTTTGGTTTTCATGCTCAATAGTTTACTGTTTTGATTTATTAGACTAGCAACACCTTTTCATTTCAGCAGCACATTTTCATTTCCTTTCAAGTTTTGTCATTGTAAGTTTCAAATTCCTTTTTAAGTTTCAAGTTGGTAAATCATTATAGAGGATATCATTTCCTTGATCAAACATAACCATACTTGATTTTATTTTAGAATTTCCATCTCACCTTAGAAAACCAAAAACGACAAAAATTTAAGAAATAGGTTATCTTGCACATATAGTGCGCCGCACCTCATCAGCTTACGAATCCCGGATTGATAAATTAATGTAGCAATTTAGGACACACTAAATTGACCAAACAACTCCCCTGGTAAAGCAACTTTTCCTTTTGCTCTTGATCACTTGAACTGTCAGACTCATCATATATTGCAGTGTAGTTTTCTTCCCAAGCTGATGTGTTCTGATTAAGTGGACTGAAAACTGTGTGAAGGTCATCAGGTTGATGAGTAGGGATACACTTTGACAATAAATTATCTTGAAAGGATAGTGTGACAACTCTCATGTGTTTATCAACCTCTTTTTCTTCATCTGCAATTTGTAACTCAATGGACCTTGGTGGCTGCAAATCTGGAGTTAAGGAAGACTCCATGTCTAAAATGATTTCCTCAACCATTTCAGGAAAAGGCTTCTCATTTACAACATGCTTGAGAATTTCATCATCCTCTTCAACCTCATCATCAAAGCTGAAAAATTGTTGATTTCCAATTATGTGAATGTTATCTGTGATGGACTGAAGTGAAGTAGAGCAAAGAGTCCAAGACTCTTCACTTACTTCTAAACTCTCAAGGCTCTCTTCATCAGTGTCATAGATGACCTGTAATGGCTGCTCACTTTTCTCAAGTTTATGAAACTGAGCTTCCTCCCGACAATCAAAAACTGAGTATTCTGCAAAGTTAGTTTATGTTTGGAAATCATCATCATTATCAATATATTGATCAAACCTTGGAAAATCATCATTATAATTAATTTCACCAACCATGCATATTGGACTATCAGATTGTTTTTCTTCAAATTGATTTACACATCTATTTTTTGACTTATGATATGCAAGATTAACAGGAGAAAGATCAGAGAAGTTTTGGTTATATGAAGTTTCAGAGGTTGTCTGCATGTTTATAAGTTGATCTATTTCCTCTTCAGTTAAAAAGGGAGGCATTTTCATTTCTCTACAATAATCCTCTTTCTCTTGGGAAATCTGATTTGAAGGATGAATGTCTTTTTGGGCTTCACTTATGAGAGATGATGAATCATCACTTATGCCATTAGAGAGATCTTGTGGGTTCTATTTTGTTTCTTGCTTGTTTTCATCTTCAACCAATTCTTTGTGATGTTGAGGATAGTTAGCATGGGATTCATGAGTTTCCTTTGATGGATTCTGAGGAGGCCAGTTTGCTTTTATGAACTCAAATGACTCCCAGCATAAAGGTAGAGATCCTACAGGTTTTGATTTATCTTCTATCTCAGATTTGAATTCCTCTTCAAACAACTCTTCTTGATTTAGGTGAGAGTTAACTTGAGCAGGCTTTTCCTGAATAACTGCTGAGAGATATTTAGGATGCAAATTTTCTTTCAAAGTCTGGAATGATTTAAAGCATAAGGGTGGAGAACCTAAAGGTTTTGATTCTTCTTCCATTTCAGAATTTGTGATTTCAAAATGGCTGATGGTCTCTTTAGAGCATTCCTCTATGTTTTTATTTGCAACTTTCCCATTAGGCACATTTTGTTTATAACTCTTGTCTTGTAATAGTCGAGTGTGTTTATTCCGAGGAAGAAGTGTAGGTTGGTTTGAATAAGTAGTGTTAACCTTAACTTTTTGTTTCTCTCTTTTCCTAAGTAGATGCTCTAGTTTGCCGAACATACATACCAATTTTTTCAATTTTTCCTCTAAAGATATTATTCTCTCTTGATTTGCTTTGTCTTTCTCTATGGTTCTTAGCTGTGCCTCCCTATTTAGTATGTTGAATTCTACATCAACTGCTATCCTTTGCATTTCTTCTAGGGTCAAAGGATCTTTTTTTCTTATTTGGAAAACCATCTCTGGGTCAAAAGAATCTGGGTAGTGCAAGAGAGCGCATCCGAGGGGTGGCTTTAGGTTAGCAGGCATTGCATGGTATACTTTATTGAACCTGGATGAAAAGTTTTGTATTGTTTCCCTTGGTTGTCTTTTTAACTGATTGTACTCCTTTATGATGAGAACTTTATTACCCATGACCACCCACCTATCTAGGAAGATTTGAGTGAACTGATGAAAATTGGTAATGCTTGCAGCGGGAAGGTCTTTAAACCAACTCTTAATTTTTCCTTGTAATGATAAGGCAAACATTCTAATACGCACATCATCTTCTTCTATGTCATAAAGGTCAAGTAAATCCTCAATATTTTGGGCGTGCTCTTCAGTGGTGACTTTGGAGCTTTCTCCATCAAATCTGGGTAATTTATTTTGAAGATTTGCAGGAAGGGCTTGAAAGATGGAAGGTAAAACCAGAGGTTTGTATCTTTCTGGGACCTTTGTGGATATAGGTAGTGTAAAAAGAGGTTTTTGAATGTTTGAGGTTTCAGCCAGAGTGGGAAAGGTAGCATGAGGCTCATGTTCTGCTAGGTTTTCCATAGGTGAATCTGGGGTAAGCATAGGCGTACAAGCTTGCTCATGGTCTGAAATTTGAGGCTTAGCTTTTTGAGGTTTGAGATCTTTCCAATGATCAATGTAGATCTCATCGGTGTATTCCTGATCAGGCTCAAAGTAGGATAGAACATAGTTATAGATAAAGACAATAATTTCTTGAATCCAACTAAGGCCTGAGTGCTTTTTCTTTCTAGGATGACCAGTCATGTTTTAGGTTCTTCCTCCAGTGGAGTCTTTAGGTCTATTGGGAGTTGTGGAGTCGCCAGGTGGAACTTGGTTGTTTTTGTAAAGATGTAGCTATGGTCCACCACCAGTAACTAATCTGGAAATGTTTTTAAGGTTTTTCTGAGTTTATGTGCAGCCTATGGTTTGTTAAAGTATTCTAAACTTGTTTCAACACTTTGCTAGGGTGGTGAGAACAAAAAGAGTTTACTCTAAATGAGTCTATGGATTGCTTGCTTGTTTCAGTATCTAAAGGACTAAAGAGTCTATAAGAGTTTGCTAGACTGTCATGTACTCAGTGTCCCACCATTTCCCGCTATGTTAGTGAGCGATGGGATAGGTTGATCGGATAGTAACCTAGAGTTTGGTAAAATAGTAAGGCCTACTGGAGGCTGGTGGAGTCGCCAGGTGGAACTTGGTTGTTTTGAGATATGTGTGTATGGTCCACCACCAATATTAACAAAAACCAATCTGAGGGAGTTTTTTTTTTGGGGGTTTTCTAATTTTTATGTATTTCTAAGGTTTGGAAGAGTGTTCTATAACTGACTCATCATTTTTCTAAGATGGTGAAGGAGCTATTTTTTACTCTTCGAGCAACGCTTAAGTTTTCTAAGTTTGAATGAGACTTCGAGAGTTACTAAGGAGTACTTAGATTTCACTAACTCAGAAGGTCCCACCGTGATCGCCATTATGTTAGTGAGCGGTGGGATAAGTCAATCAAATAGTATTCTCAAGAGGTCTCTTAAGGTCTAGGGAATCTAAGTTTTTTTATTACTCAGAGTCCCACCGTGATCGCCATTATGTTAGGTTGGCGATGAGGTGGCTCAATGGTAGGTGTGCTTAGTTCAAAAGGGGATTTCTCTGAGTCTTGCAAGATATTCAGATTAAGATGAACTCATAAAAGTCCCACCGTGATCGCCATTATGTTAGGGTCCCGTGATTTGGCTGATTGGCAAGCCAAATGAAAGTGTAACATCAAACCAATCTTTGGAGCCCAAGAACCTAGCCTTCCTAGACTCAGAGAGGGCTCTCTCTATATGTATAAGGGATATCTGTGTGTTTGCTTATTGTGTTCTGATTTTAGGCTAGTTATGAAGTAAGTTTTAGTTTTGGTTTTTTAGGTTGTGAGGGATGAAACTGATCAAAGATATAAGATAGGTAAAAAGATGTCAGATTAGCTGGGCTATGGGGTCGAAAAGGTCAAGAAAGCTATCAGACGATGATACAAGGCTGTTTAAGGGCCGATTTGATTCAAGGTAGAAAGGATCTTTGGCCAAAATGGAGTAGATGGACATCAAGTTTGTGAACAACAAAGAGTTTTAAGCATAACTAGTTTAATAGTAAACATAAACATGGTAGGGAAAACCATTAATCATGAGAAATGCAAACTATAAGCTAATCAATACATAAAAATAAACGTTCAAGCCATGCATAGAATTATATGACCCTCTAACTTTGGGAAATGGCTATCAGACTTTAGGGAAAACACTTAAGGAAGACAAACAACCTAACTTACTATGCCGGAACGCCTAAACACAGTACTTCAAGTTATTGGGCACTTTGAACAACAAGATTCGCATAGTTTTAGACAAAGGGCTAGATCGGAACTAGGCCTCCTTGGTTCAACAAGATGATAATCTAATCAGTCAAAGAGAAATTTCAAGGATGGAACTATAGCTGGCCATAGGTAAGCAGGGTGTACCATAAGTCATACTTAGCCTGTATAGAACTACGAATGAAACAAGCAACAACATCCTCAAGTTATTAAAGAGAAGTTAAGATTTCTTTAATGTAACTAAGGGAGAGGAAAACATGAAAGCTATGAAGAAACAGGAAACTTGAGGTGCCTCCAAGGGAATATCTAAAATTTATTCTCTACTGATCTATAGCAAGCAAGAAACATGTATTCATGAATGAAAACTAGAAGACAAACAACAAAGCAAGAGACACTATACCATTCTACCAAGTCATGGAATCCATCAACAATCCTTCATCATTCATCCAAGAACATCCAAGAGGCAATCCAAAAGCACAACACAAGTATTTCTTCCAAAGCTCATATAACCATATATTGCTTCTCTTCTCAAGTTCAGCCTTGTTTTACAATGAAATACTTTGGAATATATAGGCTCAAGTGAGGAAAACCTCATGGTTCAACTTGCCATCCTATTGGCCTAATCAAAATATCTAAATTTGTCCTTGAGGCTTTGCAAAGCCCAAGGCACAAAAATATCTCATAAAATATCTAAAAAATTCTAAAAAAGGGAATTTAATTGACTTTTCATAATTTCTCATGTGTAAAAATAGCTAAACGCACATGAGGAAATATCAGTTTTTAAAGGTTCAAAAATTACAAAAATATTCAAAATTTACATCAGCGAAAGGTCCCCTGACTTTCCGGCAACTTTTGGAAGCCTTCCCGATGTCGAAATGAAGCTCATGATATCTTGTTGGAAAGCTCATAGTGTCTACTTTCTGGATCAACTGAAATTTTTGCAATCTGATGCCTAGAAGTCCTCCAAAATTGGACCTGTGTGTAAAAAACCAAAAATTACAGCTTGCTGATAGACCGGGCATAGTGTGCAAAAAGCGAGCCTTTTTCGCCATTTTGGGGAAGCAAATGATCTCCAAATGTTCTAAAAATCGCTGAGGGTGTGCTCATGAAATTATGGCATCCTATGATACCATCCTCCTCCTTTTATGAATCCCCAAAATGAAATGGCGAATTTCATGAGTTTTGACCAAAACTCAAAAATGCCAAAAAACCAAAACATGTCAAAATGTGCCCAAAATCGGTGTGTATGACCCTCAAGGGTCCCTATCAACATGATCTGAAGAAGAAGCCAAAATATGAAGTCTTGATATGTCTCTCATCACTTTCCGTGCCAGGCGCTTCCCTTTTGCTTCCTTCAGCTTCTCTTGGGCAGCCTTTAACTTGCGATGGGAAAACTGATTTAGCTTTTGGTAATGCTTCGTCATCCTCCTTTGAAGCTATAGATCCATGTTTTCCTTTTCCAACTTCCCTTCCAAATTTTCATTGACTCTTTCTAACCATGCCTCCTGTGTAACTCGCTTCTTCTATCTTGCCTAGGTGGCATCTTGGGCTAAATGTGCTCTTGAAACACCAAACTGCCTCACAGTCTTTGAAATTTGTTCTTCAAACCAAACTCTGTCCCAGCCTGTCAACTCGCTATTTGATAAGGAAACAATGTTTTTGAATGATGTGTAAAAAGTCCCCTTTTTGATATGAGACCCCTGTTCCTTTAGAATGCTGTCTTTCCTGCCTTTATATATCAATCAGCCAATGTTCACAATGAAATACACAGTCAACAAATATAAACACAGTCAAAAGGAATTTCTTGTGTTTGGGCACCTAGCTTTGGTGTTTGAGGCAATAGGACACCCTTGTCTTTGTAGAGGAAAGAAAAACAAAAGCTCTTGGTTCAAAAACACTGCTCTCTGTTTAGGCCACTCAACCAATAAATTCAACAATATAAACTCAGTAAAACAACAAGTATCTTATACAGTCAAAGGCTACTGTGTCATAGGATTAGGTGACAGAGCCTTGTAGCATTTGATCAACCATCAACTTCTCTTCAACAAAACACTGCTTTCTTCTTGGTATGCAACTCAACCAATCAATTCAACACCATAAATATAGTCAACAACAAGTATCTTACACAGTCAAAGGCTACTGTGTCATAGGATCAGGTGACAGAGCCTGAAATGTTTCTGAGGTGTTTAACAAAGGTTTGTAAGAGTTTTAATCAAACAAGGCTCTTCTTCAACCAAAATACTGCTCCTTTTTACTTTACTACTCTTTGCACAAAGTTTGACAAAAGACACCTCCGAATGCAAATGATAACTCACCCACTGATTCTGCTTTAGGGAACTAAACAGGCCAAACACTATTTTTTTTGTCTTTTTAACAAACAAAGGAGATTTTTGGAAAGTCACCAAAGTCCATCTAATGATCACTGTGTAAAAAATGTCCCACTATTTTTCCCTTTAAGCCCTGTGCTCTTGTTTCTTTTATCACAGTTTTGGGGGCAGTTTCATGGCCTTTTCTTATTAACAAGACTCACAAGCTCTTAAGGTTTCATCTCTAGCCAACAGAACTACAGCACAACTTGTTCCTTTAAATAAAGACACAAAGCATCAAAACTGTGATTTACTCCATGATTTCATCCCTTTCACTATCTCAACAGTTTTGCAAAGGTCATGAAGGCGCATGAAATACCTTCGAAATTGATGACAATGCTTCTTGAGGGGTTGGAGCAGTTTTTGACAAAAGAAAAGGGTTTAACTTTTGATATTACAAATCCTCCAATCCGATCTTTGAAACCACACCAAACACCAGCTAATGGAAATTTCACAACCTTGTGAACTTACTTGGAGCAAAGAATTTGAGTCGTTTTGGAATTTTGATGAAGGAATGGTGAGAATCTGCTTTGGAGGCTCTGTGCGCCGCGCACAAACCCAGTGCGGCGCGCCTCCTGGATGCACCGCGCCAGTTAGAATTTACACAGTAAAAATCGGCCCAATGCGCCGCGCGGTCTATGTGCGCCGCGCCTTCCTCCCGATGCGCCGCGTATGTCTTGGAGTCTTTATAAAACCTGATTCTTGGAAACTTCACTTTGCTTGCACTTGTAGAGCTAATATAAAAGCATATTTACCTTTGTTTTGATGAGCTTCCGCATCTACAGAACTTGGCCTGTTACGTATATTGAAAACCTTAACAAGTGCCCCCCATGCTCGGGCTAAATCGACATCAGTCTCGAGAGATTTCCCCAACTCCTTTTTGAAGGTCTGTAAAGTACCAGCTTAATGCCTATACCAAGTTCTATTGCAATCATCTCTACAACATCGATGGTGATAGGCCAGAATTCTAAGCTGACTTGTTTCCCAATTTTTGAAAAGATAGCGAATGATACAACTTGAGTTGGGTGGCTATAACAGGTAATAATAAGTGAGGTAGACAGCCAAAACTACATTTTAGTTTTTTAATAGCAATAGGTGATACTGCAAATACTATGACCCATGAAATGCTGAATATTGGAGCGTAGTGGAATGCTGCCAATCAATTGTGTGATTTCCCCTTTCTATCCATCTGTGCCAAAAGAATCCCCTGAGTTTTGTGTGAATTCGGTGAAATCAATAAACCAATCTCATATCAGTACTGATGCACATAATTTGCACAGCTTTGTAAACTCAAACTCCATGTTTTAGACAATATATTTGGAGGGAATATTGCTGTCTTCCCTATAAGAAAATCACATCCTGTGCCTTCTGCTTCTAACAAATCAACATGGTTCTGTGGGTGACTTTCCTGGTCAATGTTTTCTACAATTTTAATAACAGGTGCCTCTTTCTCTCCCTACCAATTTGAATGTTTACTCTTCAAGGTGTTTTTTTCTTTTATGAAAATCGATGAAGGTTTTTTAAACACCATTTCTATCTCTGTTTAAAACAGAGACTTCCTCCTGAATATAAAGTATAGCCGTTCTTTTGCAGTCTGGGCAGTCTTTTAATCATTGTTCCATTTTTCTTTAAACTGCACTTTTCTATATTAGTTTTGTGGAGGCCATTTAACCTAGAATAGCTTTGTGAGACCTTTACCAAAGCTACACTATTTTGAACAACTTTCAAAAAATTATGGCCAGCAGTCTTTGTCAATAATTACTCGTGTGTTTCACTGTTCCATGAGGTGAAAAAGTCTTTTGAAATCTGTCTTTGACCCTTGCAAGTCACTGGATGTTCTTTGCAGATTTTGTAAGATAACAGTTCGATGTGGTATTTTCCTGACATCCTTGATAACCTGCTTATGTTGGAGCTTCCTTCTATCCAACATTACTAATCTCTGTGTGATATCCTTACCACTTGCTGTGGCGTATAATTCAACTGAATCATGGCATTCTAACACTGTTATATCATAATTGAACACTGTAGGATATTTCTAAATTCTGCTAGTCCCTTTTCATTACAGATTTCACACCCTTTTCCATAATGCTCTTTGTAAGCCTTTGTCACCTTCAACCTGAGGCCAAACCCTGTTTACACTTTACCATGTTAAGGAGACAGATATATGAGATCTGGAAGGCTGCTAGAATGACTTATAGACACCAAGGCTTTTATTAGCCATTTTCCTCCTGAACCCTACTGACTGGCTAACTGTTGCTAACCCGAGAAGTCAATAACCTGTTGCCATCTGAAGAATGCACTTGTTTTGTGGTGGAGTGTGGATTGCAACAGAGACTTGCTGGCTCTTTAGACCTTTAAAGATGATTGATTTACGGTGTATACTACTTGCATCATTTTTTCTCTATGTAGATCTAGAAACCATACATTATATTCCATAACCAGAACTACCCAAAATACACGGATATCTTTTTTTTTAACCATTTTGCCTTCTTTTTAGCATTTGATTTGAGCCACTCATACCAGCACCCTTGCAGAGATGCATTGTTAAAATAACTTTGATCAATGGAGTCCCTTCTTGTAGTGTCATGATGATAATGCCTGAAACTTCAGTTGATCTTCTTTCTTTGGACATAAGACCTAAAAACTCTGCTTTTTCTTGAATTGAACATTTCTGATCTTAGCTCAAACAAAACATAAGGACCACTTTGATGGTGTATGACCTACAAATAGAAAAAGGGTTGTTTTTCCAGATAACAATAAATGACGGCTGACTGATATTGAAGACAGGGGTTTGACTAGATATAGCTTTTCTCAAGGTATTTTCCCTAAACACCACCACCTAGACCTAGAGACTGTCAAGATTTCTGAGATATTTTTAGGTCACTATATGGCAAAATAAACGATGAGAGAGGAATAAAAAACTTGATTTATGCTGGACAGTGAGCTGTGTACAGGCAGGGAAAAACTAATATCAGAAGTACAAGGCTTGTGACAATCATGTACAAGGAAGGTTTGCTGATTTAGGACATGACTGAAACCTGAAGACCACTTCCATCTTAATATGCAGGAGAGGGGGAAAAGACAAAAATTTGTTTGAGGGTTTTTCTAGAGGACAAATTGACTGTTCAAGATTCGTTTATGGAAAACCTAGATAAGGAATCTAGTCATCAATCAGGTAAAAATATTGATGACTAACAGACTCCCCTGAGCCAGAGGATAAGGTCCTCCCTGGTGATACGCTGGTGCCCTATCGGTCAAATTTTTCTGAGGCATATGATGACTTTGAAAACTGGGTTGAGGCATGTTCTGGGTAGAAATGTACGTGTAACCAGGGTTTTTATTGCTACTACCGAGGTAACCTTGGTTCAATGACCCAGTTAGTCCATCTATAGAGTTCGACGCGCCTGGAAATTCTTGATAAGTTTGCAGGCACGGGGCATTAGGCAAGATGTTATAAATGTATCCTGACTGCGTATAAATCAGCTCAAGTTTCTAGGCTTTGTTGATTGTGTCCTCTTCGAATGTGGGATTCTGCTGCGCCACATCCTTTGAAATCTCTGCCATAAGAGTTTTCAAGAAAAAATCTAAGAGAACCTGATCGTCTACTTTAGCTTTACATAAACTGCGACGCCGCCTCCATTCATGGAGATGGTTCGAGATATGGATGGTGGGGATTTGTCTAAAATGTGTCAGTAATTCCATTTTGGAATCATGGTGAATGGGTAACTAAAAATATGTTAGGAACGTGGTAGCAAGGGTGCTAAAGGTTCCATGTGAAGCTAAGGGTTGCTCCACGTACCACTTCACGGCTACTCCTGTAAGAGTGCGTTGAAATAATCTCAATCGAATAGTGCAATCAATGATATTGTTCGATGAGCACCACAAGTGAAAGGTCATGACATGATTACCTGGGTATTTCACTTGCTTGCCTTCAAATTTTGGAATATTCGAAGGGAGCTTAGTGGGCATGAGAGGCCATGTAGGATCGTGTGCGATGGGGTAATTTGTTAGTTTGGTTAAATCAGGGAGATTCAACGAAGCTAAGAAAGGTGACTGAGAGGTTGACGCCATTGCAATGTGTGAAGAAACAAAGTTTTGGTTAGAACAAGGGTTAGTCTGCGACGTACCCTGCTATGTATTCAGTTGGCTTCCTGAATGGGACGCATTCCTCTACCCCCTAGCCGTCGTGGGAGGAGTTGTCTGTGGTGTGGCGTTGGGAGACTAACTAGGGTTCCCAACTATGGCTTCCCCAATAAAGGACGAACCAATAATGGTGGCAGCATTCCATCTTTGACGCCTGAATGGTGAAAGACCTGGAACCCCTCCCGGTAATGGGGGGAGGTCCAAAAGACGTCTGGATCGACGAGTTTCCATTGGGACCGTTTAGGTGTCAACCAGGTTTGGTTTTGGAAAAATTTGAGAGGATAGAGTCTATGATCAAAGAAAAATTATTGTCATATAGATAAAGGAAAGCGAAAAATAAAATAAATTTCCCTTTAAATTAATCTATGTGATCAAGCAATCAAAAAGTGGTTTTTGTTTGTTTGCGTATGATACTCAAAATCCTAGAAGACTTATGCGTCGTCACACACTCAAAAGTAACTGGGCCTTGAGAATATTTCTTGGGAGTGCCGGCACAACGTCCTGTAAGAGTTGGCGACGCCCCCAGTCAGCTGAAGAGAATACACCAAGGTAAGGGTAGAAGGTGTGGCACTTTCCTACACCGTCACCTATAGGGAAAAGGCTGCCCTAGTTTTTTGCTACTAAGAACCACTTTCCCATGTAAGCATTCAAGTCTTGGGCTTCTTGGTAGTGAGCTAACAGTACCGAGTATCAACCAAGTCAGGTAGCCCTCACTGATACCTGCCCGTACTGCGCCTAAGCCTAACCCCCTCTAAAACGGGTCTCCGCCGCACTCGCGTTTTCTTTTCCATGGGATGATAGGTGGATTTGAAGCTCTCTAGATAGACAACTTCTATTTTTCAAAATGAAGTATGATCAAGGCAGCTTATTGGATGCCTACCCCCTTGCTCCTAACTTAAGCTATAAATTATTTTGTGGCCCCTATGGGGATAAATTAGTGAGTTTGGTTAAGTTAGTTTTAGGTGTCTTTGCTTTGCTTAGTGGGTGAGTGTGTGTGAGCAAAAAGTGGACAAGCCCATAGTTTGAACGTGTGGATATCGATGATCCTTTACAAAATCCCCTATTTAAACTATGTTGTATTTTTCTTGGCTCAAATGAAAAACATGTGCGGATAATGGGTTGCTTTCTATTTTTCCTAGTTAATCTATGTGACTAACTATAGGGAGATGGTGAATTGTGAATATGGAGCATTCATATGCTTACCTAGGATCACTGGAGGGTGCAAAGGTAGCAGAGATTACTTGCTCTTCTATAGACAATTCAATCCTAGTCCTGAAATTCCTAGTGTAAAAATTGAACTAAACTAAAACTTTTACACTAGAAAAAAGAAAACTAGCTATGCATGCGTGGTCTTGTGCTACTTAGTTGGGCTAGTTATCTAGGTGTGTAAGTACCAAAATTTTCAAAACATAAAAAAATTTCGGAATGCAAGTTATTTTTACCCCCTACTTAAACTATGTGTGAACTTTGAAAAAATAAACTTGAAGTAAAACTGACACTAAGCCTACAAAATGCAGCTAAGAGTGAGCTTTAACAAGCTCCGGGGTACCACAACCAGTGCTGGCAGGTGTATTAGGGGCTTCCAAGCACCTTACAAGTAGGAAAAAACAGAAACTTGGGAGAAATTTTTCATTTTATATTTTGCACGCAAAAGGTTGAAACAGGCATGCGGGTCAGCTCTGAATGCGCGCCCTGTGCCTCTATGAGAAGAAAACACGTGCAAATTCCTGCAAAAAAAATTATGGAGTTGTTCTACTTCATTCTATCACTTGGGATGAACTAGGGACTGCAAGAGAAATCAGGGGAAATTTAGCTCCACTCCATAGCACAGACAGAGGTCTCTGCAAAAAAGGCACAACCACATAAACTTGGTAATAAACATTAGTGGAGTCACCAATCCTGTTGGGGTGTGTTTGGTGCACTTATGTATGAAATGACACCAACTTAAGGGGTGTGTTATACCCACTTAAGTTATTGGTAACAGGCAAAAAAATAAGTGGAGTCAAGCGAGTTAGTGGAAAAAGCTAGAATCAATAAGCATACTAGATAGAGAAATGGCATGCATATATAAACTAAAAAATAAAAAAATAAACATGAGCTCTAAAAAGAGTCAAACGACAATAATAATGCGAACGGTGGCTCTAGTCCCCTTCTTATTGAGCGTTGGTAGTAATAAGAGTGAAACTTTACCCTCTTGCCAAAGGGCCCCTAGACAATGGTTCTAGGTCCCGATGCAAGGATTTTTTTATCCCAAGCTTGCCTCGGTGGATTCTCCCTCTCTCTCTACTGTGTTAGACTGAACTTGTTGGGTGGCCAACAATTGAGTCCCCTCTATCTTCAACCCGGCTCACATGCTGCTGGTATTGCTTGTGTAATTATGGCCATCATGACAATGTGTTCACCAATTCTTCATCTCATGTTGGCCTTATGTAGGAGATTTCAAATCCTCCCTTCCCCTTCTTGGTACATGGAGGATGGTGACCTAAGAGAGGGGTATGATTCCTTTGTGTGCTCCAAATATTCCATTGTGTGCTCACATAGTGTCTAAGGAGGTGTTGGTGGCTGTCCTTAGGTGGCTCCAAGTAAGGGGTCACTTGTCCTTTTCTTTGTGTGGTCCCAAATAGTGACATTTTGTCACTCCCAGGATTGCGTGCATATCAGGCAAAAAGGTACATGGAAGACGCTCTTCATGAATGATTATGAGCACAAATAGCATTTAGGACTAGTTCAAATTTGATTTTCCTCAGACCTTAGAGATTTTTAAATACTTTCCAGATTTTGTAATGTCTTCCAACCCTGTAAATCCTTTTGCCTGACATTAATTAATGTCGTCTTCTACTATACTATTTTCCAGTGTTAACAGTAACCATCTTGTACTCATGTTTTTATGGTCCCCACCAGACTTGTTCTGTGTGGTAGCATCATCAAGTCACCCTTGTTACAGCATCTGAGTTGAGTCATCATCGCATCCATGGAGTCTATCCCAAGTTCCTTTATATACCGCTATAGTCCTCCATCCTTCATTTCTTTGTTCCTATCTCACGTCGCACATTTTTGCCTCTAGTCATACTGTCCCCTATCCCCTCCGGTGTTGAGTCAGTAGCTATCAGGTCATCCATGCCCTTTATGCTCTAACAAGGGAAGTTGTCAGCTTTCTACATAGTACCCCCCATTCCACTATCATCCCTGGTGTCAATCTATCAGTCTCTCTACTATTTTCTCTCGTGCCTTAGTTGAGGATCCCTTATTGCCTCACCTATGGCAGACCTCCTTCTATCGACATTAGCTTATTCATTCCAGAAGACATGTCTAGAGGGAAGTGTACCTTAGTTCCAGCTTCCACTCTTGTTCGGTGCCTTGGATTAGGAAAAGGGACTCTTTATTTCCCTTTGACTTGATTGTTTCTCAGCTTCAGCTCCTTATGGCATGATCGAGATTCGTATACTCGATGGTTCAGTGATGTAGCATATTGTACTGGTGATTCCCGGGTGTGTGTGAGATGTTTCAGACCTCATGAGGGGGTGGCCCTTTAGGGAGCCCCCCACATACCCAGATGACTTATCTACTACAGCCTTAGATGCAGCTCCATAGATTTGTTTTTTCTGGCCTTAGCCGCTTGCATCACCTCTTTAGATTGTATGTATCATTCATATTTTTAGAGTCCTTTCCTATTTTACAGGGCCTCTTGGGTTGTACTGATATCTCATGTACTCAGATATTATTGTATAATTCCTGGTTGTTGTCCCAAGCATAGTATATATGTGGGATCAATTATCATGTTTTTATTTGGCCCATGTTTATGCCAGCATGTACTATATAGTTCAGTTCCTTGTTTACTGTGTTAGTTCCGGTCTTCACAGCCTATCACCAGGGATCAAAATGGGCTCTTACTATGTCTAGTTTTGTTAAATGTTTTTCACATGATATTTAGTGAAAAACATGTCATAAATGTGTCCATCAGAAGGAGCTTGGAAAAATATTTCCAATGGTATATCACACTCCCATAACCAGTTTCTGGATCAGAAGATATGATCGAAATGAATGATTGATTCTTGGTTATGCATGTTTTGAGGTTAGTTGCTGCACATAGGGACAAGTTTACTACAAAATCAATTTGGACAGGAATTTTACAAAAGTGAAAGAGGTTTTTGTCCATCAAATACCAAATAACAAAAACCTCTTTCATTTTATGCACAAATGTTACTATGTGGGAGATATGCAGTGATATCTGAAGCCTACATTAAAACAAAACAAATTTTGCGGTCATTTTACTGTTTTATTCATTTTAGTGCGGTGCCATGTCACAATCTATGGAAAGTAATTTTGAGAAACCCAAATAGTTTTTTGTTAACCATGAGCCATATAACAAAAACCTCTTTCAATTTATTCACAGGTGTCGTGAATTGGAATATATGACTAGATCTTTACAGCGCATTTTTACAAATTTAATTTTTTAATGATTTTCTGATTTAGAGATTATTTTGTGGCACAGATTCCAAGAAACTGGAAACAAATTTCCAAAACCTGAGAGAGTTTTTTCTCCAATATGACCTTATCTACAAAAAATGATTTTATTTTTGTAACAGGTGCTATGGTTCAAGAGATACGAGTTCATATTTGACACCTAATTTCATAAATTCGGTCCAAATTTAATGTAACTGATTCTATTTTGAAGAAGATGGTTGAGCTCAATTCCCTTAATACAGGGATGAGAAAATTGTATATATTTTATGAATTTCAGAGTGTAATGGTTAGATTTTTGCAGCAGAGTGAGGCTGCTATTGGACCATGTAAATTTTTCCTCAAATATTATTTTAATAAAGCTTTTTCTACTCTTTAAATTTGGGATTCATCACGGTGTTTAATGTGCAGCATGTTTTTCTTGTAAATTCATTTCCATGCTTTGTTTTTTCTGCTAATTTGGTTACAACATTCTCTAAGGGAAGTGTTAGGAATCCATCCATGCATGATGCTCCTTTAACAATGATTATGTTGTTTGATGTAGTGGTTATCTTTTCAGAATCCATCCTCTGTTAGATGCTCTAATGAATAACCCGGTGCTTCTCTTTCTTCTAAAGTTTTCACTATAGATCCATCCCTTGATTGATGCCTACAGGGTAGCAGTATTTTCCCTCTTCTCTTCTCTCATTACATTTTTAATCTGGCTGTACATTGCACTTACTTTGCCCCAAGTTTTCCGGCAGAAACTAACCCCAAATTCATAGCCCAATAGTCCCTTCTCTTGCTGTTTTCAACCCACAATTTTCAACCAAATCCTTATTCTTCATAGCTAGCCTAAGATTCAGTTATTGCAGCCACATTTTGTTGGCCAAGAGATAGCCCTCTCTGGTCTGGCAGGGCTAGATGCTAGATCGAAAGCTTAGTTTGTGGTTACCTCAGAGTTTCCTTTTCTCAGCCTTGAGGTTCATTCTAAGTGCTAAAATTTTGGCACCGTTACCGGGGACAAGGTGACAGATCTTCTCCGGGAAAGATTGTTCAAGTTTTAGATCTGATTGCTGATGGTGGACAGTAGTCAGACACATATGAAGGCTAAAATCATCTACCTGATTACTCTATTGTTCTAAATCCTGAGTTTCAAAGTATTGATGGTGGCTCCACTATCTAAATGAAGGACTCAACTTTTTATTCTATTTGTTCAAGGTATTCATGTATTGATTTTTCTAATCTTCCTGGTTTTCCTAATCAATTACCAAAGGATGCATATATTTTGAGTAATGGCCGTAAATCCAATGGGGAAGATTTGGCTTTGACTCTTGAACATGTAGCAAATTTTAAAACATTTGTAGAATCTCTTAGAGTAAAAAAAGAGGATGTTTTTATCAAATTTTTCTATGATTCCTTTCAAGGCAAATGTAGAAAATGGATTGAAAATTTGTCTGTCAGATCTATTAAGTCATTTGTAGAGTTGTGGCATATCTTTCTGGAAACATGGATGGAGAAAGAGGAAGACTTCAAAATAGAGGTGCCCTCTATTCAAGGCTTTAGAGAATCGGAAGATATGTGCACAGATGATGAGGTAGATGAGAACTTTGCTTCATCTCTTTCTTCTTATTTGAAGTCTTGTCGATGTAGCCATGAAGTTAAGCTTAATTTTTTGCAAGATTTTGCCATCAAAATTTAAGAAGATCTAATTGAATTGGAGACCCAAACACAGTCCGAGGATCTGGACTGTCACGTCCCATTCTTTGGGGACCTTTTCCAGCAGAAGGAAGGAAAGGTAAGGTTTCCCTTGGATGTTTGCATTAATAATTTGCAGCTGGAAGCATGTATTGAGGAGTTGGGGTAGCAAATAGAGTCTGGTTTCCTTGATCTTGTTGCGGCTATATATATATATATATATATATATATATATATATATATATATATATATATATATATATATATATATATATCAGTTTGAATAACAAGCCATATTTCCTTTTATACAGCCAGACTCCTTTTGTGCATGTATGGTTGTCAGCATTTCCAGTTGTGTCCTGGTTCAAGCACTTCCAAGTAGCATCCTTGTCACAGTTACTTGATTGGTTGGTATGGCATTACAAAATTACTTGATCTACCAATTTTTTTGCAAAGGAGGGTAGGTTTGTGCATAAATAAGCTGCCCAAGGCAGCATTTCAGCTTCTGGTATTGGTTTATGTACATATTGCAGTATGTATATGTTTTTGGATTGGTATGAGTTTTTTGGGTTTACAGAGGTTTGTTGACCGTATTTCCAAATGGATGAGGCACTTGGCCTATGGTGTTATTTACACCTCCAAGGAGCTTACATCCCCAATAAGGCCGATGTTAGTTCCAGTCTTCGCAGCCTATCACCAGGGATCAAAATGAGCTCTTACTATGTCTTATTTTTTTAGATTTTTTTCACATTCTATTCTATGAAAAACATGTTGTAAATGTTTCCATCAGAAGGAGCTTGGAAAAATCTTTCCAACGGTATATCACACTCCCGTAACTGGTTTCTGGATCAAAAGATATGATCGAAATGAATGATTGATTCTTGGTTATGCATGTTTTCAGGTTAGTTGCTGCACACAGGGACAAGTTTACTACAAAATCAGTTTGGACAGGAAGTTTACAAAAGTGAAAAAGGTTTTTTTCCATCACATACCAAATAACAAAAACCTCCTTCATTTTATGCAAAAATGTTACTATGTGGGAGATATGTAGTGATATTTGAAGCCTACATTAAAACAAAACAAATTTTATGGTTATTTGACTGTTTTAGTCATTGTAGTGCAGTGCCATGTTACAATCTATGGAAAGTAATTTTGAGAAACACAAAGAGGTTTTTGTGAAAACCAAGCCATATAACAAAAACCTCTTTCATTTTATTCACAAGTGTCATGAACTGGAATATTTTACTAGATCTTTACAGCTCATTTTTATAGATTTAAATTTTTAATGATTTTCTGTTTTAGAGATGATTTTGTGGCATAGATTCCGAGAAACTGGAAACTAATTTCCAAAATTTGAGAGAGGTTTTTCTCCACCACGAACTTATCTACAAAAAATTCTTTTAATTTTGTAACAGGTGCTATGGTTCAGGAGATACGAGTTCATATTTGACACCTAATTTCAGAAATTTGGTCCAAATTTAATGTAATTGATTCTATTTTGAAGAAGATGGTTGAGCTCAATTCCCTTAATATAGGGATGAGAAAATTGTATATATTTTGTGAATTTCAGAGTGTAATGGTTATATTTTTGTAGCAGAGTGAGGCTGCTATTGGACTGTGTAAAGTTTTCCTCGAATATTATTTTAATAAATATTTTTTCGCTCTTTAAATTTGGGATTCATCACGGTGTTTAATGTGCAGCGTGTTTTTCTTGTAAATTCATTTCCATGCTTTTCTTTTTTTGCTAATTTGGTTATAGCATTCTCTAAGGGAAGTGTTAGGAATCCATCTATGCATGATGCTCCTTTCACAATGATTATGTTGTTTGATGTAGTGGTTATCTTTTCAGAATCCATCCTCTGTTAGATGCTTTGTTAAGTAACCCGGTGCTTCTCTTTCTTCTAAATTTGTCACTGTAGATCCATCCCCTGATTGATGCCTACAGGGCAGCAGTATTTTTCCTCTTTTCTTCTCTCATTACATCTTTAATCTGGCTGTACATTGCGCTTACTTTTCCCCAAGTTTTCCTGCAGAAACTAGCCCCAAATTCATAGCTCAATAGTCCCTTCTCTTGCTATTTTCAACCTACAATTTTCAACCAAATCCTTATTCTTCATAGCAAGTCTAAGACTCAGTTATTTCAGCCGTGTTTTGTTGGCCAAGAGAGATCCCTCTCTATTCTGGCAGGGCTAGATGCCAAATCGAAAGCTTGGTTTGTGGTTACCTCAGTGTTTCCTCTTCTTAGCCTTGAGGTTCATTCTGAGTGCTAACATATTGGACGCATTATTATTTATACTTTTTCATCTCGGCGGGCATAGGTATGCCTCCCCCGCTTCATGTATAATAGGTACTCACTCATAAAAGAGACTCGTCACACCTGTAAGTCTCGCCTCCTTAGGTTCTTGTCCTTTCGCACTTTAGTCTACCTTATATTTCTCTCTCTCTGCCTCCCCCTTCAGTGTCTAGTGATTGAGTTCTTACAACGCACTTCGGTCATACGATTATCTCCTAACGCTCGCACGCTGGGGGGCAATTTGTTACACCAAATTTTGATCATCTAACCTGTTACTATTAGATGGACCAAAGTACACCATGTAAGACCAATTTTACCCTAGTAAAATTTCTTTCACTATGAAAAATAACTTAGTAATCCATAATTTATTAAGTTGTTTATAGTCTAAACAGGAAATCCCATGAGGAATAATTGAATAAATCCTTATTTGTTTTATTTTACTCAAGGGATAATTAATTAAACAACAGTTTAATTAATATTCTTGGTCATACTTAACCCAAAACAGGAAAATTAATTAGATAAATCACTATTTATCTTATTATTTTCTAGGAATAATTATTTAAAACATTATTTAAATAATATTCATTGTTAAATTTAACTAAATCGTTTATAAATAATTGAATAAATCATTATTTATTTAATTATTACCCAACCATATTCTTAAAATAATAAATAAATGATTTATTTATTTATTATTTAAAAATAAAGGGATTTGACCAAATTCAAATTATTTTTCCCTCCAACAAAAATAATAAAATATTCCATAAAAGTTCGATCTAGATTTGGTTAATAATATTTTAGTTATGCACCAATATCTAGACTAACTCAATATTTTGTTATAAATAGAAGGGTTTTTCCATTCATTCACTACCTTTTGTTGCCTAAAGATTTCTCTAGATCTATACTTTTGGTCTAACATTGATCCTCCATCATTGTAATATTTTTCTACCTTTTTCTTGTGAGCTCCTCTTGAGTTCCATTTTTGTTTGGGTTTTCTACACCATCAAGAGAGAGAGAGAGAGAGATCTTAGATCTGAAGCATTGAGGACATACAAGAACCCATCCCATTGAGGGGGACTAGTAACATCTTTCTATGTTCCCTTCATTGTGCAATAAATACAAAAATTCTTTAAAAATATTCTTGTCCTGTCTATTGGATGCATGAAGCAACTCTTTCTTTTATTTTTTGTTTAATGTATTTAATTGCATAGATCTGGATTGTGTAGCATTTATTCTGATCAACTAATTGCAAATCCAAGAAAATTGATAGCCATCTTTGATGTTAGGGTTGTTTGTTATGCATAGCTAAAGTGAGTTGTTTTCGTATGCTTGTGATTAGAATTCACACTAACACCTAACACAAAAAGGAGAAACAACTCAAGACTTCCAAGACTAATGCAGAACTGATTAACAAGAACTTGCAGGTACCTAACCAAGAGATCATTGAGCTCAAAGGTAGAATGAAACGAAATTTTTCCCTCCTCCAGGCTAAAAAAATGATATGGGATGAAGTGATAACAGAAATGAAGAATAAATAGGAGTACATCAATATGATGGTTGAGCAAAAGATTATAATCAAAGACTATGATTTCTTCATCTTAGCTTCCAAGGAAGAAGGTGAAAATAATTCTCAAAATGCTAAGATATTTACCCAACATGTCAATGAGAATCCACTCAGTGAGTTGAGGGTTATAGATGTGGTGGATAGGGTGTCTGCAATCATGGAGATATCTAAAGTAGTATAGAAAGAAGAGGCCATAGATAAAGTTGAAAAATGTCTGGAGGTTGTGCTGAATGTTGTTGCTTCATTTGACTCAGAGTTTGAGCAGAGAGTTCAAGCAGGGTTGTCCAGATGTTGGGATCTCGTCGGAGTGCTAATCTCATGGGAGAAATATAGACAGATGTTGATAGAGGCTAAGAGTAAGGTTGATTCATCCCATGAGAATACTTCTACCTTGAAGGGAAAAACTATGCTCAATTATTTAAGGAAATACTTCCAACTATTGGGGTTGGTGAAGACCTTATTTTGTTTGAGGTTGAACCACAAAAGAATTACAAATCTTAATATTTCCTATTATTTGTTCTTTCACACTCCTCTACCAAGTCTAGCGTTGTGGTAGAGATGTGACCAGTTCATCAATCCTCCATTGCTCCAGATCATCGGTCCAACAACCCTTCCTCCTGAACCGGTCTACCACAACTAAAGATATTTCTAATTGTGTCCACAATGACACTACTGTTTCATGTTTTTTGTAAACAATTTTATTTTCAAGGATTGAACACCAGTTATTTAAGATCCAACTAGTACAATTGTGCCACTAGCATGCTCATATCTTTTTTTTATGATGAATCACTAGAAGATTAGGAAATAATTTTTTGTAAAGAGTTATCGTTCTGCGGCCCTATAAAAAACAGTTTATGCTACATAACTGAGGATTCCAAATTTTATTTCAAGAGGGAAGCTCTGCAATTGTGAATGAAAATGTATGCCCTGTTTGAAGATTAATCAAAGTTTTGGTGATTCTGAATCACATGAGGCTGTAGAACGTATTCTTCTTTGTGTTTATTCCATTTATCTTCATCCTTCTTCTTAGATTACATGTAATAGTAGCTATTGGGTTTCTTTTTATGAAATCATGGATTCATCTAAGTCTAATTCTGATCTAAGATGCTTGTGACTACTAAACTTAACATCCTTAATATGCGCTCTGTGTAATATAGCATATAATTTAATGTTCGTTTCACTCATTTCATGTTGAAGTCCAATGCGCTATATTCTTCACTAATCCATGTGCATTTAGTTTCTTTTATTTATTATTTTTCTCTCCAGTATGCTATAATGACTAATAAACTACACACTCAAGTAAAGATGGCCACTGAAGTCGAACCTTAATTCTTCTACGAGTCTCAATTTTCTGCCAGAATTGCATTTATCTTCTTAAAGAAGATTTTGAACCAATTTTGTCTTAAAATATGTTAAATATTGAGTGTAAGTGAACAATTCTCGTAAATCCTGCAATCACTCATCAAGATGTCTTAGGCACTAATCTCTCCTCAACCCAAGGGATGTCTCTAGGAGCTACACCATCTTCTGTCAATGTTGCGGGGGACGAATCAGAATATTTTCCCTAGGTACAACATGTGTAGACCCTTTTGTTAGGTGAGAAGAAAGGGGTGTGGGTTGAATATCTCTCGCCTTGGCGAATCAATTTTTTAATCTCATTTTGATCATCTTGGCTTTCAAAATGCCTCACACTCACTCTGACACCTCTTGACAACAACAAAAAAACTTGTAATTGGCCCTAAAAAAATCATATCCATGAGGGTTTGGAAAGAAAAACCTCCTATCACTTCAAATCTTGTGACCTATTTTCCTAAAGTGTCAACATCCATCTCTTAGAATCCTGTGATAAACTACGACGAGTCTTCTTCCAAATCCATGGAATATTATGAAGAATGTCTTACTATGTTTAGCTTATTTGTCTCAAGAGTCAAAACTGAAGAAGCTTTTGTTAGTTCACCTCCCTTCACATTTAACACCTTCCTAGAACACAAAGAAGTCAAAGATATCCTCATAAATATCCCAACTCAGAGCATCAATAGCTTTCCATCTTAGCTCCAGCTAGCTACAATTCATAAAAATCCTCAACAAGGTCCTGTAATAATCCTTATACTACCTCTCTTTCAAAACATAGTTATCCCGGGATTTCTCCTAAATAAATATGCTCCAATCGACCTGCAACGACCCTTGAATGGGATTCCACAATATCATCTTAAACTCCTGCTAAGATTCACAGGAGAGGATGATATATTAGCTTAAAGGCATATAGAAATAATCTGTGCATTCGCTCAGAATATGAATGTATAACATATGTATATAGTGTTAAGACTAATTGTCCAGTCTCTAGATGGGGAGGCCAATAAATGGTTCAAAGATCCCCCAAATGCTTCAATCACTATCTGGGAGGAGATGGAAAACTCTTTTATGCAGAAGTGGGGAGAGAAGAGGGACATGGGTACATCCTCACAAAATTTAACGAAATGAAGAAAAAACATAATGAAGATGTTTCAAAGTTTATAAAAAGGTTTAACAAATTATACAATAGCCTTTCTATTGAAATTAAACCTCCATGGGATGCTGCTAAAGTGGTTTTTATTGGAGCCTTTGAACTAGAATTTGGCTCTACCCTTAGAGAAAGGAAGTCCCATACCATGGACCAAATTAAAACAGATTCCCTATAAGTTGAAGCAAATTTCACCTCCACTAGGAAGTGGAAAGGGAAAACTAAGTATGGTGATAGGAGGAGGGGAAAGGAAGAAGCTAGTTATTTGAGCCATGGAAAGGAAAATTATAGTTCTTTGGGCCATTGAAAGGAAACACAAGAGTAGAAACTAGAGGAGTTGAACAAACTGATAAGAAATATGTCTAACAAGCTTGTAAAACATTTGTTGGAAAACAAAAACCTTCCTTGACAAATTCAACATACTCCTAACCATAATTTTAACCCTCAATATAGGAGACCACCCTTGCAGCTTTTACAAAAGGAGAGAAAGGATCAACGTGACCATATTCAACCCCATTTGTATCTAGAATATGATTTTGAGGATAATTTTGAAGAAATTATAGAAGTTCAAGAAAACCAATTCTATTCTCTTTTCGAGGAAGAAAATGAAATAGAAGAACATGAGGAAGAAGGGGATGATTTGGATGCTGATCCGAATGGAAAATGGCATCAACTCATGTTATTCATCTACCCATATTATCCATCTACCCATGGAATTTACCCATGGTATTGTAAATGGCATTGACTCATGGTATTCATCCACCCATGATATTTATTCACCCATGGTATTATAAGTGACCCATGGTATGTATCAACCCATGGTATTCATCCACACATGGGATTTACCCATGGTATTGTAAGTGGTATCTACCCATGGTATTGGCCCATGGTATCCACCTATGGTATTGTATCTCAAAAAAGGCTATAAATAACAAGTCTCACTTTGTAAAAGGACAGATTGTCCGCCACAATGTAGCTTCTACAGTTATTCTTTGTTTTAATAAAACAAGTTTCTTTGTGGTTTTATTTTCTTTATGTTCTCTCTTTTTTTCTGGCATTATAATTTTGCAGATCTTGTCAGCTCTATTTCAACTTTTTAGATCTTGGGGGCCTCTCCCCCAAGATCCAGATCAGTGGTATCAGATTCAGGTTATGCCTCCATGGGAATGAGGGTTTGAAACATATTTCAGCTTCAATGTTTTGCAGCAATCTTCAGCAAAATCCATGAATGTTTTTGGGCGGCGAGTTTTCAGATCAGATCTGAAACCTTTGGTAAAATATTTGCAAAAAAAAAGACCCGATATGGATTCCTTGCGAAAAAATACTCAAATTCAAAAAAAAAATCGGCCAAATTGGAGTTCGGATGAGGGAGATATTGCTAATTCAAAATCAGCAATGTTGAAGCAATTTTTCTGACGACAATTCATGGACGGCGGCTCTCCTGTCATTTTTTGCCATTTTTAGTACAAAATTTCAAATAAATTGAAATATATCTGAGCTCCTCTTGAAAAATCACCCAAGTTCAAAAAAAAAATCGGTTGAATCGGAGTCCGGATGTGGGAGTTATCGTTGATTTAAAATCAATTATTTTTTCAGAAATTTTGTGACGGCGTAACAGTTCCAGCGCAAATCTGAGAGTCTAGAGTCTCCAGATATTGGTTTCAAACACATGAAATGATGCAGAATGATCATTCCGTTTCCAAAAACAGGTTATAATAAATATTCTGAGTTATATTGACCGAGTTATGCTCATTTTAAATCTGGAGCAGCATTCGGAGCGGGTTCCCTTTGGAGACGTGCCCTCCCACCCCGCTTTAGTAGGCACCTGCTTCACATTCATCAGTTTGATCATAGCAGCGTTCGGCTTGGGTTATTTGGAGATGTGCCCTCCCACCCCAAGCTATGTAGGCGCCTGCTACTTCATCAACAATCAGCATCACAGTTATGGGTCAATTGCACAAAATCATTTTTCATCGAAGTCCATTTGCTAGGCCGCACACTGTTAGTCACACAGTTGGTCACAAGCATTACAGGGTATCTCTATCCTCGGATCTTCGTTTTGGTTCATCCACAAACCCACACTTCATCGAAGTCCATTTGCTAGGCTGCACACTGTCAATATCACAGTTGGTCACAAGCATTACAGGGTATCTCTATCCTCGGATCTTCGTTCATCATGGTTATGGGTTAACTACACAAAACTCTTCTCTTCAGTGGTTCTTCATATTCAACAAAGGCTTCTCAGGAGGGAACTTCACGCAATGGAGACCATTGCTTCTTAAGGAGGGAGGAATGATCCGAATGGAAAATGGCATCAACTCATGTTATTCATCTACTCATATTATCCATCTACCCATGGAATTTACCCATGGTATTGTAAATGGCATCGACTCATGGTATTCATCCACCCATGATATTTATTCACCCATGGTATTATAAGTGACCCATGGTATTCATCCACACATGGGATTTACCCATGGTATTTTAAGTGGTATCTACCCATGGTATTGGCCCATGGTATCCACCTATGGTATTGTATCTCAAAAAAGGCTATAAATAACAAGCCTCACTTTGTAAAAGGACAGATTGTCCACCACAATGTAGCTTCTACAGTTATTCTCTGTTTTAATAAAACAAGTTTCTTTGTGTTCTCTCTTTTTTTCTGGCATTATAATTTTGCAGATCTTATCAGATCTATTTCAACTTTTTAGATCTTAGGGGCCTCCCCCCCAGGATCCGGATCAGATGCCCCATTAGATGATAGTGAGGTTGATAATTATTGTAGACATTTTTCTGAATTCATGCTGACTCAGTTACACAAAAATTTAATCTCAAGCCATCTAGGAAAAGGTATATAATGCAAGATCAAAATGAGGAACCTCCTCACCCAAATCCTCCTAAGTCAACAGAGAAAGGGAAGAAACCTCCTGACCAAGTCCCACCAAACAAAAAGGAATCTTCTAATCCTCTTTCTAATAATACTAAAGTCCCCAAAACAAATAATTTTCCACCACAAATCAACCCAGTATATAATGAGAACAAATAACCTGCTAACATTGTCAAAACTGATAGGAACACCTCTGCTTTCAATCTTCAAAAAGCATTGGAAAAGGTCAAAATCTCCATTCCTTTGACTGAATTGTTGAAACAAACTGGTTATAAAGCTCAACTATATCATTTTATATGTTCACCCACCATAGCCCCGCTGCAAGATAACTTGAACCTTCAAGAAGAAAGACCCATGGTGGTGTTTGGACCTAATTTTGAGGAGTAAGACTCTTCCACTACCCATTTTTATGTCACCTTGGTGATTCATGATCTCCTACTGCATAACTATATGCTTGATTTAGGAGTGTCTCATAACCTGATGTCATTGTATGTCATGTAAAAATTGGGACTTCAAATAACAAAACCATAGAAAACATTTGTACTCCTTTGATTCCAAGAAAGCGAAATTCTTGGGGATAATTAAAGACCTAGTGGTCAATTTGGCTCAAATACCAATAAAAAGTTTAGTGATGGACATTGTAGTTTCTGACATCCCTGCAAGGTTTGGTATGCTTTTTTCTAGGTGACGGGGATCAAAAATCGGAGGATCCATCAAATTGGATTTGACATGTGCTACCATATCTGTGTTTGGTGAAGAAGAACGTCGATTATATAGAGAATCTAGACTTGTGAAGACAATTACAAAGGTTGATTGTTCAAATAAGGCTCTTGTGTATGGTAAAGAGAAGGATTTTTATTGCTTTCTATTAGAAGAAAATGACCAAATCATGGATGAAACTCAAGTGGAGTGTTATGTCTAACCGAGTAAACAATCATTGGAGTGTAACAAAATATGGAAATTATATTTTGATGGTGCTTATTCAAGGGAAGGAAATGGGGTAGGTGTGTTGTTTTTGTCTCTAGAAGGTAGCATGATTCCTTGCTCTTTCAAGATAGAGTTTGAAGATACTAATAATGTTGTTGAATATGAAGCTTTGTTCTTAGGGCTGCAAGCTGCCAAAAATCTCAACATTGGGTGCTTAGAAATTCTTGGGGATTCAAATATGGTGATAAAGAAAATCAAAAATCAATTTCAAACCAAGCATCCAAGACTGAAGGCTTACCGAAATGAGGTGTGGGATCTGATTGCGAAATTTTTCTTAGCCTTCAATATTCAATTCTTTCCCAAAGAAAGAAATCAAATGGATGAATCCTTGGCAATTGTTGCTATCAATTTTGTGCCTCCCTAAAACCCCTTGAACATATATGAAGTTGAGTTCAGGTAATAATTTTGTATGCAACATGCTTAATCTTATATATCCAATTCAAGTCACCATTGACTTCCCTTTAGGCCTTGGCACAATCTCCTAGTCACCATTATTCATGATCGATTAATATTCTTCATTCATAACTTCCATCCACACCTGCTAGCCAACTACTTCTTCATAAGTGGAAGGATTTACATCAATTGGGTTAGTTATGAGAGTTGCATATCTAGATAATACTTTGGGTTTCTTAACTTCTTTGGATGTTTCATCAGGAGTTGCATGTCCTTCTTCTTCTTCCAATGTAGATTTAGCTTCATGATGTTCTTTTTCTTATATCGTTCCATTGGTTCAAGAGGACCTTATGGCTCTGCAGGACCATCTGTAGAACTTGAATGTCTTCCCTCATGTTTTATTTCATCAAGAGACTCCATTGAAACTTACTTGGACTTCAAATATGCCACTTTTTCATAAAAAGTGACATCCCTATTGACTTCTATCCGTCATTGTTTCAGAATGTAGACTGTATAGGCCTTAAATGGATTACTCTAACCACTAAATATGGCTTTATTCTCTGAAGGATCAGGCTTGTTCCTCATATCCTTAGGAACATGGATATAGACAAGAAAATCAAAGATTATCATGTGCCCAAACTTTGGCTTCCTTTTAAGAATGCTTCTTAGGAGTCATGACTTCTAAACCTTAATGAGGACTTTTGTTCTGAATATATATGATTGTCAATGATGCTTCTCCCATAATAAAAATGGAAAATATTGTCCATGCATTATGACTGTCAGGCCAGGATTAACTCCATGAATTAATTGTGGAATTTTCATTGAGGTAGAATATGACGATATACAAGGAGAGGGAGAATATTTGGTTTCATCTCCCAATGTCTCTTCGTCTTCCAATTTCTCTTATTTTTCTATTTACAATATTTACATAGGATTCCTAATCCAAATGATTAGGTGTTCAACATCCCTGTCCCCATTAATCTGAATGGATGTTGGTGAGTCCAAGCATCATTTTGAATCTTTCAAACTTTTCCCTTCCAAGCGCTTTGGTGAAGATGTCTGCAATATGCTCATTTGGGGAACAATTCCATAGGTGGATTGTTTCAGCCTCAACATGATGTTGAATCAGATGGTATTTTGTACTAATGTGCTTGGTTCTCTCATGGAAATTTAGGTTCTTGGCTAACTTTATTGCAGAAGTGTTGTCAATCAAAAGAGGATTTGAATGCACTTGTTTCTCTTGCAAATATTCCTTAATTTTTCTAAGTCACATGATTTCCTTCATTGCTTCAACTATTTCCACATATATTTCCTCAGTTGTAGAATCTGCTAGAAATAATTGTTTGTGAGACCTCTACGAGACAACTCTTGATCCAAGACTCATAACATAACATGAAATAGATACCTCAGTTTCTCTATCTCCATCAAAATCTAAATCAGAGTATCCAATCAAGATAAAATCACCCGCTTGCCTATACTTCAGTCCAAAATATTGACTTCCCTTCAAGTAATTTAGAACTCTTTTTGTAGCAGACCCATGACCTCACAAGGCTTTTGCATAAAACTGGAGAGGATTCCAACAACAAATGAAATGTTCGGTCTGATAGTAGTCCAGTAATTGAGAATTCCTATGAGTTGTTTGTACTTTGTTGCACCCTCAAATTCTTTTCCTTCAGTGGATGTGAGCTTTAAGTTTTGTTCCATTGGATTAGTCAAAGGATTGCACTCATCCATGTCGAACCTGTTCAACATATCTCCAATGTACTTCTTCTAGGAGAGTAATATAAAATTTGTATGTTGATTTACTTCAATACCAAGATAGTAGTGAACATATCCCAAATATGTCATTTCAAAACCTTTCCTCAGTTATTTCTTTATGGATGCAATTTAGCTCTCATTGTTCCGTGTCATCAATATATCATCTACATACACCACAAGATATACAACTATTTTTCCAACTTTATTCAAAATCAAAGTTGCATCATCAATATCATAATGCTTGAAATTGAGTTTCAGAATATGCTTAGTTAACTTTTCATACCAATCTCACGATGCTTGCTTAAGGCCATACAAGGATTTTACGAGCTTTCATAGTTTGTGTTCTTTCAAATTTCCATTCAAGAAAATATTTTTTCCATCCATTTGATGGGATTTCCAACTATTTTGAGTTGCCAAGGAAAAGGGTGTCTGAATGGTAGCTCATTTTTTTGTGGGGGGGAATTATCCTCATAGTGAGCCCCTTGCTTCTGTGAAAAACCTTTTTTTACAAGCTTGGCCTTGTGCTTGTCAAGTGAGTCGTCTTCTTTATACTTTTTTTGAAGACCCACTTGCAACCTATTGGTTGGGTTCCCAATGGAGGATCAACTAGCTTCCAGGTGCAATTATTTATCAAAGAATCATATTCTTTCTGCATTGCTTCTTTCCATTCATCATGATAAGAAACTTTTGAAGGAAGTTGGTTCGAAATATGTAGAAAAATTCAGTTCACAATCATACGAAACATCCATATCAACCGGTGAATCAAGAGTGTCTACATCACTTCCATTCTATCTGGTTGAGCTTCTTATTCTCGTATTTCCAACCTCATCGAGATGAACACTTTCAAGTGTCTTTGTCAGCCATTTTGGAGGACCTTTTGAAGATGGCCCTGTTGAAGTCCAACAAGAAATTGCAGCACATGCACTAGTGTGGGACTAATAGGTCCTAGCAACACACACACTATTGTGCGCCAAATTAATTAATTAATTTGGTGGAGTGTCTAATTTAATTTTTCCTTTAATTAAATTGGACAATAAAATGTAATCTTATCTCATGATCACTTGTAATAGTTGAATGAGTGTGATAAACTTAGTTAGTTCATTTATTTCGAGTTGAGGGTGGTTGGTGAGGCATGCAAAGTAACTCTATTAGTTATGGAGTTCGAATTGCAATTGGTGCATTAGTTTAATGCATGATTAATCAGTTAACTCAGTTAGGTGAGTGAGAGTCAGTTGAACTAGTTGTAACTGTTTGTTGCACTAGTGAGAGATCAAGTGAATTAAATATTATTTAATTCACAATCAGTGATCTTCCATTGAACTGATGATTTACTATTAATAGTTGCATGCATGTCAGTTCCAGTGGAGACCCTGTTGAGACAAAGGTGAAAGGGAGGTTAATTATCAATTGTGTGATTAGTAAGTTGCTTGCATGCAACCAAACATCCATTGGAGTGCCCATGATCCTTGCGCGGTTTAGGAGGTCCAAAATTCCTAAACAATAGGGATTGAATTCATCAAGAATTGTGCAAGAAAGGCAGGTTGTTTAGAGGATGATAATTGGCTAAGTGTTGGTCAGTTTTATCCAAGACAATGTGAGACAGTTAACAGAGTGCAGGAGACTCTTGTAAGAATAGTGCATTGTAATTGTTTCATGATTCCATGGTTAATATACAATAGACGATAGAGGGGTTTTGAGCAGCGATATTTCCCCAAGAAATTATCTATGTTGTGGTTTGATTTGATTCTTTCTTTTCTTCATGTGATTGGAAAATGTGTTTAATTTCCGCAATTGATTTGTAGAAGCGATTTAGTATATAGCTTTAGTACATTGTTATATCAGATTGAATCCATTGATATACATATGTTTATATAATTTCTACAGGCCTGGGATTTTCTCGGTTGAATGAGATGGGGTTAAATAAATATTTAGTCTCCCAATTATGTTGTTCACATCACTCAAAGTGTCATCAGTGGTTGAAGTTTCATGTGGGGGAGAGAGTTCTTCAAAAGAATATTCCACTGATTTATCTTGTATATGGAACTCCCATTCAAGATGTGAAATCTCATTACCAAACTCTCGAAAAGACTTTGCATGTCTGAATATATCCAAGTGATCAAGCTATCACTCAACAACATTGTCACTCTAGGAAGATTCAAGAAAGATCACATATCTAGATATTATAAACTTCTTATTCATTTCATCATAGAGACAGTATGATTTGAAGGTATTTGAGTAACTAAAGAAGATACATTTGTGAATCCTTGGATTGATTTTTTTTCATTGTTCCTTGGGTATCAAGGAATAATAGGTGGATCCAAAAACCTAGAGATGCCTTACCGAAGGAATATGGCCATACCATATTTCATAGGGAGTCTCTTTTTTTATAACAAGAGATGCAAACCTATTCTTTATATACAAAATACATAGAACTGCATCAGCCCAACTCATCAACTTAACATTCTTGAAAAACATCATGGAAGGTACCATATTTAAGATTGTCATGTTCATTCTTTTAACTACTCTGTTTTGTTTGGGATTATAAGGCATCGTTGTTTGATGTTTGATACCATGTTGGCGAATATATTTTTCATATTCATTTGATGTATATTATTTTCCATTGAGTATGAATATATCCAATATGAGATTGTGCATCATTTTTAATCCATGCGTGAAAGTTCTTGAATGTTTCAAAAGCTTCAAGTTTGTTCTTCAATAAATAAACCTAGCATATTTTGGTGTAGTCGTCAATAAATGTCATCGTATATTTATTACCATTTGCATAAGGAGCAAACATTGGGCCACATAAATCAAAAGGAATGAGTTTAAGTTTTATATGTGCTTTGGAGTGAGAATCACGAACAAACTATTTTTTGTGCCTTCCTAAGATATAGGCATCACATTGCTTAAGTTTCCTAGGAATTGTAGGCTAACGAGTAACACCATTTTCTTTAAACAAACGAATGTTGTCACAGTTCAAGTGTATAAATCTAGCATGCCACAAAAGACTTGATGGAAATGTATCTTCATCATAGTGAGAAATGTATGAAAATTTTTGTGCATGATCATAGATTCCTTGTAGCCTCAAAAGTATTTATTCTTCTATTGCAGTCATGAAAAGTAAGTGATATGATTCTTTTCTGACCTCAACCTTGCCATAAAATATGTGAATGGAGTGTCCTTGTAGGAGGATGTGGAACAAATACAACAAGTTTCTCCTCAGATCCAGGAGGTATAGAACATCATGTGGAAGAAAGTCTTGAAGACCAGACAATTTGATCCTGTGGTACCAAGCCCTGATGGATTGAGTTTTGACTTGTCTACAAAGTATAATACTCTATCAACATTATCAGTGAATTATTCAAATAAATATCTTCTTAAATTCACATGGCAAGTTGCTCTGTATCAAGAAACTAAGAATATTTCCATGAAGCAATTGAAGCATTGAATAATTCTTCAATTAACTCCAATGTTGTAGTGTGCCACAACATAATGAGCGGACTCAAGTGCTTTACCTTTCCCCTTGTCAGGTGTTTTACATTTTCCTTCATTTATTTCCTATTTGATTCTATCCCAAGGTAGCTTACATGTGGAAGAATAATGTCCATCTCTATTGCATCGTGTGCAATGAAGGTCAAACCTTTCTCCTTGGAAATGTCTGCCCCCCTGCCTCTAAAATTCGTCCTTCCTCTTCCTCCTCCTCTTCAACCACCTCTTCCTCTTGAAGAATCTTGTGCATTATTCTTCTATTTTCGTGTAAGACACACAAATTATTAAGTATACTGAGGATTTTTCTTCTTCCCAAAATCCTTATCTCCCTCTGCAACTTCATCTCAAGGGATTCAAAGGTAATATCCTTAAGTTTTCCACTTGCTTGCAATGACTCAAGATAATGTGAATATGTGGGATATAGTTCCTTAACATATGCTATGATAGGAATATATATTTCCACACCAGTGGTTTTTATGTCATGCATAATGGATCTTTCTTCTCATGCTAAGGAAAGAGGGTCATCATTTTTCAATTCAAGATTGAACAACTTAATCATTAATTGAACAAATTCACGTTCAGAGTGTGAGTCATACACTTCCTTAAAAAAATTAATGCTTCAAAGGAATTTGAAAATAGAAAAATATGTTGACTCATATTTTCATTTATAGATGTTACAACCAAGGCTTATGCCTTGTAGTTATTGTTTTCCCAAACGGAAATCTTCTTATCAGAAATGAGCTTCTCATGTGCATTTTCTCCTCCTTCAGAAATTCTTTTCCACAACTCATTGAAAATAAGGGAGTGTTTTATCTTCTTGGACCGCTCATGGTAATTCTCTTTTCCATAGAGAAATACCCCCATAATGGAGATGAGATAATGCATCATATGATCTGATCTAGTCTCAAAATAATTACAATAATTTCAATAAAAGTTTGATGTATTTGTAATAAAGCTGACTGGTTATGTCTTCAAAAAGATCTCAAATATACTCTTCAACATACACTTACTATATACCATGTAATTGAATTTCATATGCAATTATTCATATCAATTCATACCATACATATGTAATTTATAAATATATCTCAATGTAAGAATTATGACTCTAAAAAATATGGTCTTCATAATTGATTCATGTATGCACATTCACCATAAGAGATTATATTATGCTATATATGTATATCGCCCTCTTCAAAAGCATGTATCGAGTTTTTTTTTAAGAATCATATCATTCACTAGTCAACGCATACCAACATAATGTATAGTTTGTTATTTCCCAGCCTACTTTTATATGAGAGTTAGAAAGGGTTGCAATGGACATCTCTGGTTCATAGATAGATAGATTGACCATGTGGGAAAAATTTTGGCCTTGGTAGCACACTAGGAGCCTCTAGTGCAAGAGACTACATCAATATATTCCTTATGGATTGGGCACAACAATGTAAAAATGATAAAACAAGGAGAAATGACCTTTTTTATTGATGCTCAAGCACGTTTCAAGGTTGATCGTTGTTCATCTCTGCCTGAACGACCCTGTGTGGCACTTTTGGGGGGTAACTTGCATGACAGATAGATGGGTGTTGCCCCCTAGAGTTGAAAAGTTAGCATGATGGGATCTACCAATCAATGACCCAGATTTATTCCAGGGGGTCTTAGCTTGATCCTGCCCCCCATTCACTCACCCTCTAGAGAAAAGTGGGGACCAACCACTATGTCATGAACCCGCCAATACTCTCAGCAAGCGATTTCCAAATGAAAACAATAAATTTCTCCCCCGCTCCCATCCACCTGTCACCTCCCAAATCACCTTCCACCACGTGTCCCCCCCCACAGTAACATCATCTAACATCAACCGATCATTTCCCCCTCCCCCTATAAATATATTTCCCAATTCAAACTTTTGAATTCAAATTTCTCTCTCTGTTGCAAATCTCTCCCACCGTTTGACTGGTCTACGACGTCATTCGTCCACCGAAATCACCTAGATCTCCTACCAACATCATTATTCAACTCTCACCTAGTCATCCATGTAACCTTCCAGTATCCCCACCTACAACTTGTTGGTATATATGAATAAAATGAAAAAATCAGCCCCGAATATCCCCCAAAACTGGGAAGTCAAACCCTCTAATATCGAGCCACAAATGGACACGAAGGCACATATTTCAGACTCACTGTATTCTTACCACTTGTCAGACCTTTGGTTCGACATGTATGGCTACCATTTTAGGGGAGGAAACCCGTTACGAGTTCTTGATTCAGAGCTATATTATCAAATTATGCCCTTTGTTTATTATTTCCATGAATTATTTTCTTGGCTATTTTGTTCTTATGTCGAGGAAAATAACTATCTTATATCTTCCGCTAGAGCTAAAATATTAGAGGTGACCCTAGAGTTGATTCAGAAAGATATGATATACCCAGTCTCCCATGAACCCCAAAAATTCATTGAAACCACTTTGATTTATAGTTGTAGTACACTCTCAGCTATAGAGAAACAATCCTTCTTACAAATGATTTTGGCCCCTGGCTTCAAGTCGTTTCCTGTTGCTGAAAATTTCCTAGTACATACCTTCACAGAGAAAGTGAAACCTATCCTTTCTAAAATTTCTCATTTATTTAGGGATGATAATGCCAACATGGTTAATAAATCCTCCATAGGATTTCTAAGAGAGGTGATGCAACCATGTCACTTGTTTCATGTATCATCCTTATTGGCTTAGTCCATAAAATTCCAATTGCATCATTTCCCTATCATCTCATATTTCAGATATTATCCCTTACTATTTTATTTATTTGTATACACCCAAGTAGATTATTTTGAGTGCCTAGGTCTTGGTATGATGCCACCAAACAAGCAGAGGAATTTAGTATTCAATTGGGATGTTCCCGTTAAGCGAAGACCAGACATTGAGGGATTTTTAAAATTTATATCCTCTTACATGGCCATTTCTTACAAAATCATTCATAATGTCTCCCCCCCAAGGATCCTACCCCAACAAAAAGATATCCTCCAGCTCAGCAAGGACATCAGGGTGGGTGATAGGTATTTTTTTGAGGAATACACAGAGATATGATTTTATGGGTGTGAACTCCCTCCTTATGGCCTGGATATGTTCATGCCTATGAGGATATTTTCCCTGGGGTTTATTAGACAAATCTTGAATGTGGACCAAGTCCATTTTGTCCTTTCTAAAATGGGGCATGTGTTCAAGATTGGAAATCACATAGCTGCTTTCATTGTTAACACCAAACATGCCTTTCAGGAAACTAAGGATTTACTGAAAGAAATTAATTTTGAAATTGGGTAAATTTGGCATTATGACTCTCATGGTGCCATTGTAAAGAAGAGAAAAAGCATTAATTCCTCAACTTATGATCATGAATGTAGGACTGATATTGAATGCAAGGCTAACTTTTATTCATGGCTCATTAACACATAAATGGATATTCGAACTCCAAAAAAAAAAGACAAGGAACATAAAAGGACTATGGATGAAATCGGGGACGTGGAGATGGAGGAAGTTCACATCAAAAGGAAATAAAAGAACCAAGAAGCAAAGGAAGAGGAAATTGAAACCAAAATGTTGGAGATAAAAGTAGACCAGCGAGGCTACTAGGTGACTTTAGAAGACCCACTACAACTCGTTGCCTCCTCATCTTTAGAGATAAAAAATTTGAGTTCTATAAGGAGTGCAGTTGTGGTTGATCCTATTTGGACTATAGGGAAATAAATTTAAGAAATAAATAAGAATATTAGGGAAGAGTCGATGCAACAACAAATGGAATCACATTCAATCCCATATCATACCAAATTGTTGGCTTCTATGGACCTAGAGAGGAATCAGATGAAATTATTACTACAGCACCCTTTGGCAAAGTCACTACCATCAGGCTCACAATTCAAAGCTTTATATGTGTCCCTAGATCTGACAAGTGTCCCTTTTCCTAAAAATATAAACTTCTATAGGCATGTGGGACAAATGATATATAGTGAGCTAAATAGGAATGTCGTGAATATAAGTTAAGCATAGAAGCTGTTGGAGAAGGCTGCAACAAAGATGAAACAAGAGAGAGGTAATTTTGGAGCTCTACACATGAAAAATGAGCAATTCAAGGGATTTATTGTGAATTTGGTTGTGAACCCAAAAGATAAAGCTAAATTTGATACCCTTATCCATATTTCACATGATGAGATTCAGGAGTTGAGGCATAAGCTAAAAATGGTTGCTAGCAAACATGTGCAGTCTAAAGAAGTAGCTCAGGTGGAGGAAGAGAAAGAGATCCCAACCAAAGATCTAATATATGGGAACAATGAGGTGGTGGCCCTCAAGTAGCAGGTAATGGAGCTTTAGCAGAAGATAGACTCCTACATTTTTGTAGTACCTGTGCCTAAGAATCCTAAAAAATCCCACAAAATAACTTATTAATACCCTCAATGAGCTCTAACTATTATAAGGGGCACTCAAGAAAGTAAAAACGGATTTAGAAAAGCCTAGCGAACCCTAACACAAAATGAGAAACAACTCGATACTTCCAAGAACAATGCAGAATTGATCAACAAGAACTTGCAGGTAGCTAACCAAGAGATCATTGATCTCGAAGGAAAACTAAAAGGAAATATGTCCCTCCTCTAGGCTAAACAATTGATATGGGATGAAGTGATAATAAATATGAATAAAAACTGGGATTACATCAATATGATGGTTGAGAAAAATATTTTAATCAAAGACTATGAGTTCTTCATGTTAGCTGCAAAGGAATAATGTGAAAAGAATGCCCATATTGTTAAGAGATTTATCCAACATGTCAATGAGAATACACTTAGTGAGTTGAGGGTTATATGTGTGGTGGATAGGGTGTCTGCGATCATGGAGATCTCTAAAGTAGTCCAGAAATAAGAGGTCAAAGCTAAAGATGAAGAATGTCTGGAGGTTGTGCTGAAGGATGTATCTTCTTTTGACTCGGAGTTTGAGCAGTGAGTTCAATCAGGGTTGTCCAGATGTTGGGATCTCGTAGGAGTGTTGATCCCATGGGAGAAATATAGTCATAGGCTCATAGAAGCTAAGAGTAAGGTTGATTCATCCCATGAGAATAATTCTACCTTGAAGGGAAAAAATGTGATCAATTATTTAAGGAGAGACTTCCAACTGTTGGGGTTGGTGAAGACCTTATTTCGTCTTAGGCTAAACTACACACGACTTACAAATCTCAATATTGCCTACTTTTTTTTCTTTCGCACTCCTATACCAAGTCCAACGTTGTGGTAGATATGTGACCAGTTCATCAACCCTCCATTGCTCTAGATCATCCATCCAACAACCCTTCCTATTGAATCGGTCTACCGTGACTGAAGATATTTATAATTTTTTCCATCATGACACTACTATTTCATGTGATATGTAAACATTTTTATTTTCAAGGATTGAGTGACATTTATTTAGTATCTGGCTAGTACAACTATGCCACTAGCACGCTCCTATCTTTTTGTTATTATTAATCCTTAAAAGATTAAGAAAGAATACTTTGTAAAGTGTTCTCATCCTGAGGCCCTATAAAAAATGGTTTATGCTACATAACTAAGGGTTATAAATTTTGTTTCAAGAAGGAAGCTCTACAATTGTGAATGAAAATGTATGCCATGTTTGAATATTAATCAATTTTTTGGTGATTCTGGCTCACTTGAGATTGTATTATGTATTATCCTTTGTGTTTATTCCATTTATCTTCATTATTATACTTAGATTACATGTAATAGTAGTTGTTTTTTTATAAAATCATGGATTCATCAATGTGTAATGCCGAAATAATGTAATATCCCAAATGGGATATTTTATGAATTCTGTCGAAAATTAATTCAACCATAAAATTACCAGAAGATTGCCACGTAAAAATACCTTCAGAAATTCAAGTCATCAACATTATAAACAATCAACCACAATATTTACAGAAAATTGAAAATAGAACATGCAACTGAATAATATAAATTATAGTCATGTAGAAGATCTCAGCCTTATTTTATTAATATAAACCGCTAGTACAAAAACTAGACATGGTTGAAGCAATGGCTACAAATAGATCTACAACAATGCAGTAACTGGCCTCCAAAACAAACTGGAATAACTGCAACCTGTGAATCCTGAATGGATCCACCAAGGGAAGATATGGGTGCTCGCCCACTCTCACTAAATCACTCGAGGGTTTCTATCTTGGGGCTACTAATGAAGTAGAGAATCCAAGTTCTCAAACGTATCACACACACAATGATCCAATCCAAGATATCTCTAAATGACCTTCGCTTATCCTTTTATAGATCTGATAGATAGATTTTCAATCCTCTAGAAGCATCTTATTTTATTATTTTATTATTATTCTAGAAGATCCACCATTGACTCTATCAAAGTGACTTTAATTTAATTACATTTCACTTAAGTCACTTTTGGCCCCTTTTCCTCTAAATATTATTTTTCCTCTAATTAAATGACTAATTAAAGTCATTTTTAATTAAGTAAAATAGTATATCACCCATGGTACTATCTCTGGCCACTATAAGTTACTTCTCAGCATCCCATCCTGAAGATCTTCTCATTCCGGTTCCAACGAGCTATTACACTAAGGTGTTCTATCATGTATCCTCCTGGAATGCCACCTTGAGTGTAATTAATTGAGTTAAGCACAAAAATAACTCATTTTTCTGAAATTTGTCAGAATGTGCTAGAACGAAAGACAAACTGTACAGATGATGGAATATATCAAGCAAATGCTATCGGTCCTCATAGAAACTCCTCGAAACTCCTCTAAAAGGGCTTTTCCCCATTGTTGACACCAACCTATATCTGTGACCTGTCTGCTCCCAACTCTGGAAGTCCATCCTAACCCTATCATAGGTGATACCAAAAAAAGGGATTATTACAGATCTTTCGCCCAAAGATTTCTTGCCCTCAAGATATCCAAATATGTGGGCCACACTGTTGGCCCAATGCAACTGAGACCTAATGCCTGGATCCCATACAAACCCCTGGGTGTTTCTATGAACCTATGTCAAGCCACTCAGAATAGACCCCTCAATGCCGAGATCCCAAACTGATCTCTCACTGTACCTGTCATCAAACAATCCTCCCAGATCCCAACACCACCATTGCCAATCATTTCCCAAGTCCCATGACTCGGACTACATACTGCCTCTAGCTATAGCTGTTGCCCCATGAAGTGAAGTTTTTCAATGAGAATCAATCCTCCATGGCTCCTGTTGTGTTGGAACTCTAACTGTATAAGCTGCCCCACCAACTACATACCAACTCATCGCCTCTCTCCAGTCCAACTCCCGCTCTAGACCGAGGTCAATCCTAATCTGTGGATGTTGAGCTAGTGCTACTGAAATACTGATGGACTGTTGGTCCACAATCCATGGCCCAATGGAACATGTATCATCTCTCCTATCCAAGTGATCCTGCCGAAATGTACCTGGGACTAAGAATTATACTCTATTAATATAATACCAACTCATCACCTCTCTCCAATCCAATTCCGGACTTGATTTGATGCTAACCCTACTCTCCTGAAGTCGGGATGGAATGCTAAAGAGTTGTCAGCCTATGCCCCACTACCAATGGGAATCTGTAGCATCTTTCATGTCTAAGGGCCCCTACTCTGCTATGCTCTCTATGAAGAAGATCGTACCATCAATAGGATACCAACTCATGATCCCCTGCCAATCTAACCTAGAAGAAGAATCCAATGTAGTGACATATGCATACGGAACATGTCTGGAGTGTTGTCGCCAACCCATACTAATCTCACACTACTTTGTCCCGTCCGTCGATGAGATATGCTTGTAGAGAAAGGCCCCTCTCTCTATAAAATGCCAAAGTGGGTGAGATATGTTGCAAGCCCCATCAATGTACTCCTAGAGAGTGCTACTCCATGAAGGCATTGTTGCTCTACTGACTACACATGCATCTATCTGCACTTCATATGTGTATCGGCCCAACGATGGATGCTCCACCATCTCCAATAGCTCATCCCTCTCCTGATCAAGAATTTCATGCTCCTGTTGTATACTAGCCTCCCACAAAACTATCCCATCAACCTCCAACATCTCATGAGGATAATTATCTGCAACTACTGCCTCCCTGCTAGATGCCCATACATTTTTCTACTCTCCACCCATGGCTAACCCTAAGGGTAGTAGTACATCCATCATAGACTTGATGTGAGCCTCCATCTGGCTCTCCCTTAAAGGACTATCATGAATGATGTGCAAGCCTCCCCCTTCGTTGTATCATGATCCATCATATGCTGCTCTGGCTTAATCGTCACAAGTGACTCATCACCCAGAGAATCTCTCGTAGAGTCCCCTGATTGCTCACCCTGCACACTGGAATATAGCTTAGGCCTACTGTCATCAACTTCGCATGACTTCTCTCACTCCCAAAAGCATCCTGTTACACTAAAATTTGTCACCATGACATTTTTGTACTCCCTTAGAAGTCTACAACATCAAAGTTCCTAAATTCAAGCCTTGAAATTAAGAGAAAATCTCATAAAAGCCTTAAAAACACTTGTGCCGCACTTTCTCTTAACATTGCCTGCGATGCCGCACTTTTATGCTCTAAATCATGCGGAGCTAAATGCATGTTTTATTCATTAAAGGTGCGGACCCCTGTAAAAGGTAAAACAAAGGCAGAAAGTAACATTTAGAAACCCAGCAGTCAAATCTGGAAGCTTCTAGAAGCAGTTATTCAGTCGAAGGTTCGCTCCTATCATGCATGTTCATGGAGCCCAATCCCTTCAAAAGATAATTCTATCCCTTCTTATGTGGAACCATAACCTCCTCTCTTTTCCTATAAATTGAATCCATAGTGCAGCTTCAAGGGATAGAATTGGTGAGTTAGACTTGGAGAATTTTTGAGGAGAAATGTTGTAGAGACTCATGCTCTCATAGCCAATCATTATATGGGAATGATTACACACCCATGTGCTTTTAGCTGAGAGAGTGCAAGGCTTTTCAAAGTAAAGGAAATGCCTGTTCCGGACCCCAGGAAGGCCTGTATGACATCAAGGCAGACATGGTTGTAAGGCTCTTCTTTATTTAAGTTAATACGAATGAATATTGTTTTCTCAAAGCGTTCTTTAGTTAAATAGATTATTTATCATGTTCAATCAATGGGTTATTTAACTAATTATCTCATTTCTTGAATTCCTTGATCATCTTGATAGATGTTTGATTCATGAATTGATTTATTATACAGGTGCTTTTGATCTTTTCTTGTGTTTGTGATTACAGATCCTTGACGACGAATTTCTTCAGCCACTGGAAAGAAGATCAGTGCTGGACTACAAGTAGGTTTCTAAAGCTCTGTTATAATTAATTCCATGTCAAATAATATCTAGAGAAAATAGGTTTTCTTTGTCTGTTTGTTGCTAGCTATCCATAGGGCACTTGGGAGGTCTGTCTTGTCCGCAAGAACGACTTATCCATCCAACAAAATGGTGACTCCACTGGGGAATGGATCTTGAACTTTCATTTCTTTTATTTTTGACTTGTGAATTTATTTTTGATGATGTTGATTTATTTACACTGGCTTGGGTAGTTTATCCCTGTAGAATCCTCGAGAAATGATTTAGAGTTTTTTATTTTTTATTTAGTTTTCTTGTGTCTTCTCTTTTCTTTTATAGACAGTGCGGGCAGCTCTGCACTTTTTGTTGGGTATGTGTTATATTCTTTCCACAACTAGCCCCATGCGCTGTACATTGCGTCGGGCACAGCAGGGGGGGGAGGCAGCCCCCCTTGTCGGGGTCTGGGGCAGCGCCCCGACAAATTTGTTTTTGGTGTGTGGACCCACTCATAGGCAGACCCACCCATGTTTTGTGCATGAATTTGCACATGGTTTTGGGGGACGATGGTTTTCGGCCCCTGGTATTTTGTAGATCCATTCAAGGGAACTACGGTTATGTTCTAATCCAGGGTTAATGGATTGGGGTTTATGTATGCTTCGGCATGTATATATATGTGTTGTAACACTAAAAGGAATATAATGAAAAATCAAGCTGGTCATCTCGATTTGGGATCCAGGGGAAAATCTCTATGTTTCTCTGTTTCATGTTTTATGCTCTCGCTATTGTTTATTTTCTGTTATAATATTCTTGTGTATATAATTTCTGTTAAGGGTTAAAACCTACATTTGGTATCGGAGTTTTTTCGGCTTCAAGGGGATGCCTTTGCTACTGAGGGTTTTTTTCTCGGGCCTGAGGTAGACCCTATTTAGTGGGAGATTTGCGGGATCGATTCTTGCGGTGAAAGAAGATGGTGAGCGGCGGAAAGATGGAGATCGAGAAATTTAATGGTTAGAGTTTTGAGTTGTGCAAGCTCAATATGGAGGATCTACTGGTGGATAAAGATCAGTGGATCGTGGTAGATCTAGGTACTAAACCAATGGCAATGTCAGATGAAGACTGGAAGAAACTAGATCGGAAGGCTAAGAGCACAATACGGTTGTGTGTCTCAGATTCAGTATTGTTGAATGTGTCTAGGGAAGCTACGGTGAAGAATTTGTAGGAAAAACTTGGGACTTTGTACCAATCTAAGTCTCTGGTGAATAAGTTGTTCCTGTGGAAAAAGTTGTATAACCTGAGGATGAAGGATGGAGAATCAGTGACAGAGCATCTGAACGCCTTCAATATTGTGTTAAGTCAGCTGTCATTTGTTGATATTAAAATCTTAGTTGAAGATAAGTGCACCAGTTTGTTGTGTTCTCTACCAGACTCGTGGGATAATCTGGTTATTGCAATAGGTATCAATACAACTACCTTGAATTTTGATGACATTGTCTCAGCCTTGCTGTCGGAGGAAATGAGACAGAGAAATATGAAGGGTCAAAATGGAGATGCCTTATCTGTATGAGGAAGGTCCCAAAATAGAAACAAGAATAAGGTTTCGAGTGGGAGATCTAAATCTAGAGGGAGATCTAAATCTCCTGGAAAGTTTGTAAAGGTGTGTTGGAAATGCAGAAAAGAAGGACGCTACAAAAAGGACTACAGATCTAAAGCTCTTGAGAAAGGAAAGGGATCAGATGATGCTCCTTCTACAGAGGAAAAAACCACCTCGGATGAAGGTGGGGATGTGTATTTGGCTTCTTCTTCAAATACAAATGTAGATCATGAGTCATGGTTGATTAACTCGAGTGCATCCTTTCACTTCACTCCACATAGGGAGTGGTTCTACGAGTATGAGAAATATGATGGCGGCGATGTATTCCTAGGGGATGATAGGAAGGCCAGAATCATCGGACGTGGAAAAGTCAAGTTGAAACTGCAAGGTGGAAGGATTAGAACACTTCCTGGTGTTCTGCATATTCCTGCATTGGCCAGAAACCTGATTTCTGTAAGAAAGATGGATGATGCAGGTGTAAAAGCAGTGTTCGAGAAAGATGCCTGCAAGATGGTTTAGGGAGCACTGGTATTAATGGGAGGAGTTCGGACTGGAACTCTGTAGCTACAAGGTAGCACTATTATTGATGGATGTAACAGTTCCGTGGTTCCTGAAAGTGGAGCGGAAAACCTAGCTGTCTTTGGAGAAAAGACCATTCTATGGCATCAAAGGCTTGGACATATTGGAGAGAAGGGCCTTCGGATACTACATAGAAATGGTATGGTAGAAGGTATGTCTAATTGCTATCTAGATTTCGATTTCTGTGAACATTTTGCATATGGGAAGCAGAATCGGGTGAGTTTTCCTTCTGGTGCTAAGAGGGCGAACAAGATATTAGAACTTGTGCACAGTGATGTGTTTTGACCTGTGTCAGTTCCATCACTGGGAAAGTCTGTGTACTATGTCTCATTCATAGATGACTTATCAAGGAATACATGGATATATTTCTTGAGGAAGAAATCTGAAGTCTTTGACAAATTTAAAGAATTTAAGGCTCTGGTGGAAAACCAGACAGAGAAGAAGATAAAGGCGCTGAGGACAGATAATGGTGGGGATTTCTTCATTAGAACACTTCCTGGTGTTCTGCATATTCCTGCATTGGCCAGAAACTTGATTTCTGTAAGCAAGATGGATGATGCAAGTGTAAAAACAGTGTTCGAGAAAGATGCCTGCAAGATGGTTTGGGGAGCACTGGTATTAATGGGAGGAGTTCGGACTGGAACTCTGTACAAGCTACAAGGTAGCACTGTTATTGATGGGTGTAACAGTTCTGTGGTTCCTGAAAGTGGAGCGGAAAACCTAGCTGTCTTCGGAGAAAAGACCATTCTATGGCATCAAAGGCTTGGACATATTGGAGAGAAGGGCCATCGGATACTGCATAGAAATGGTATGGTAGAAGGTATGTCTAATTGCTATCTAGATTTCGATTTCTGTGAACATTTTGCATATGGGAAGGAGAATCGGGTGTGTTTTCCTTCTAGTGCTAAGAGGGCGAACAAGATATTAGAACTTGTGCACAGTGATGTGTTTGGACCTGTGTCAGTTCCATCACTGGGAAAGTCTGTGTACTATGTCTCATTCATAGATGACTTATCAAGGAATACATGGATATATTTCTTGAGGAAGAAATCTGAAGTCTTTGACAAATTTAAAGAATTTAAGGCTCTGGTGGAAAACCAGACAGAGAAGAAGATAAAGGCGCTGAGGATAGATAATGGTGGGGATTTCTGCATTAGAACACTTCCTGGTGTTCTGCATATTCCTGCATTGGCCAGAAACTTGATTTCTGTAAGCAAGATGGATGATGCAAGTGTAAAAATAGTGTTCAAGAAAGATGCCTGCAAGATGGTTTGGGGAGCACTGGTATTAATGGGAGGAGTTCGGACTGGAACTCTGTACAAGCTACAAGGTAGCACTGTTATTGATGGGTGTAATAGTTCTGTGGTTCCTGAAAGTGGAGCGGAAAACCTAGCTGTCTTCGGAGAAAAGACCATTCTATGGCATCAAAGGCTTGGACATATTGGAGAGAAGGGCCTTCGGATACTGCATAGAAATGGTATGGTAGAAGGTATGTCTAATTGCTATCTAGATTTCGATTTCTGTGAACATTTTGCATATGGGAAGAAGAATCGGGTGAGTTTTCCTTCTGGTGCTAAGAGGGCGAACAAGATATTAGAACTCGTGCACAGTGATGTGTTTGGACCCGTGTCAGTTCCATCACTGGGAAAGTCTGTGTACTATATTTCATTCATAGATGAATTATCAAGGAATACATGGATATATTTCTTGAGGAAGAAATCTGAAGTCTTTGACAAATTTAAAGAATTTAAGGCTCTGGTGGAAAACCAGACAAAGAAGAAGATAAAGGCGCTGAGGACAGATAATGGTGGGGAGTTCTGCAAGAAGGAATTTGAAGATTTCTGTAAGAAGTGTGGTTAGCATGGTAAAAGACTACTCCATACACACCTCAGCAAAATGGAGTTGCAGAAAGAATGAACATAACACTGATGGAAAAGGCAAGAAGCATGCTCAGTGGTACCGGGTTTGGACAAGAATTCTGGGCAGAGGCAGTGGAGACTGCATTTTACTTAGTTAAAAGATCACCCTCATCAACGTTGGAGGATAAGACGCCACATGAGGTATGGACTGGTAAGAAACTCTCTTTTTCACATATAAGGGTATTTGGATGTGATGCATATGTACATGTTCCAAAGGAGAAAAGGACCAAGTTGGATAATAAATCTGAAAGGTGCATCTTTATTAGGTATAAGGATTGTTTAAAGGGTTACAAGCTTTGGAACCCAAAAACAAGGAAGGTTGTGTATAGTCGAGATGTGTTGTTTAGAGAGGTGAAAGATGTTGTTACACATGAATTCATACCAAAGGAACTTGAGAAGATAGAGTTTGAGCTAAAGGAGGATGAATCAGACTCTACAACAGAAGAAGACTCATAAGAGGAAGAGCCACAAACTCCAGCTGTGAGAAGATCAGTTCAGGAAATAAGGCAACTAGAAAGGTATAGTCCATTTGCTTTCTGTTCAAGTTTTTCTTTAACTATAATTGATGATGATCCCAGAACTATCAGGGAGGCAGTAGATTCAGAGGATGGAAAACTCTGAAAGGAGGCCATGGTTGATGAAATGGCATCCTTGCATAAAAATGAGGCATGGATTTGGTGGAGTTTCCGGCTGGAAGGAATCCCATCAGGAGAAAATGAGTGTTTAAGAAGAAGATGAATGTAAAAGGCAAAGTGGAGAAATACAAAACTCGGTTGGTAGCAAAAGGTTATTCCCAGGTGCCGGGAATTTATTTTGGTGATATTTTTTCTCCAGTTGCCAAAGTTACTTCTATTAGATTACTTTTATCTGTTGTTGCTACATTTTATTTTGAGATAGAACAGATGGATGTGAAGACAGAATTTCTTCACGGGGATGTAGAAGAGGAGATCTACATGAAGCAACCTGAAGGCTTTATGGTGAAGGGTAAGAAAGAACTGGTATGCAGGTTGAAGAATTCTCTGTATGGGTTAAAATAGTCACCAAGGATGTGGTATCAGAAATTTGATACCTATATACGGGGACTTGGATTCACCAGAAGCAAGGAGGATCACTGTGTTTATTTTAAATCAATTGGTGACCATGTTATTTATTTGGTCTTGTATGTGGATGATATGTTGTTGATTGGAAATGACAAAGAAATTATCCAAGATTTGAAGACCCAACTGTTCTCCAAATTCGACATGAAGGATCTTGGTGCTGCAAACTATATTTTGGTCATGGAAATTAAGAGAGATCGGGAAAAGAGGAAGCTCTGGTTAAACCAGAGGAAGTATGTCGAGACTATGTTGCAGAGGTTCAATATGCAGGATAGTAAACCGGTGAATGTTCCTATTCCTGTAGGTGTAAAGCTGTCTGCTGAACAGTGTCCCAAGACACAAGAAGAAGAGGAGTATATGTCCCGTGTTACATATGCAAGTGCAGTGGGTAGCCTGATGTATGAAATGGTTTGTACTAGACCAGACATTGCACATGCAGTGGGAGTATTGAGCAGGTTTATGTCAAACCCAGGGAAGGAGCATTGGACAGTAGTGAAGCGGGTTTTCGGATATTTACGTGGCACTAGTGATTATGGCTTGTGCTACCAGGGAAGACCAGGATTGGAAAGAATGTTGGACATTCGTGGTTTTGTTGATGCAGACTGGGCTGGAGATCTGGACCAAAGAAGATCTACAAGTGGGTATGTGTTTAGCCTATTTGGAGGTGCAGTCGGTTGGATGAGTAAAAGACAGTCTGTAGTGGCTCTTTCAACTACAGAGGCAGAATACATAGCAGCCACTCATGCAAGCAAGGAAGCAGTTTGGTTGCAAAGATTGTGTTCAAGTATGGGGTTGGTACAGCAAGCTATAAGGATAGACTGTGATAGCCAAAGTGCAATTTTCTTGGCTAAGAACCCTTCTTATCATTCAAAGACAAAGCACATTGATGTTCAATATCACTTTGTGAGAGATATGGTTGAGGCTAAAAGGGTGTTGCTGGTAAAGGTGGACACCTTGAATAATGTTGCAGATGCATTGACGAAGTCTGTGAGCACTCAGAAGTTTTCTTGGTGTAGAGAAACAATGGGTGTTTGACATTTGGGCTAATGACCAAGCTCTCCTGTGGCCCCCTGTGGAAAGAAGAAAAAAAGTGGGAGAATGTTGGGTATGTGTTATATTCTTTCCACGACTAGCCCCACGTGCTGTACATTGCGTCGAGCATAGCAGGGGGGGCGGCATCCCCCCTTGTCGGGGTCCGGGCCAGTGCCCCGACAAAATTTTTTTTTGGTGTGCGGACCCACTCATAGGCAGACCCACCCATGTTTTGTGCATGAGTTTGCACATGGTTTTGGGCGACGATGGTTTTCGGCCCCTCGTATTTTGTAGATCCGGTCAAGGGAACTACAGTTATGTTCTAATCCAGGGTTAATGGATTGGGGTTTATGTATGCTTCGGCATTTATATATATGTGTTGTAACACTAAAAGGAATATAATAAAAAATCAAGCTGGTCGTCCCAATTTGGGATCCAGGGGAAAATCTCTGTGTTTATCTGTTTTATGTTTTATGCTCTCGCTATTGTTTATTTTTTGTTATAAGATTCATGTGTATATAATTTCTGTTCAGGGTTAAAACCTACACTTTTCTTGTACTCACAGTGCGGGACCACACTAGTTTGCACTAAATCCTGCGGACCTTGTGAAAATTTTTGGAAAATCCTAAAATCCTCTTTTCTAGATTAGTTTGTTAGATTCTCAGTGAATACCCAAACTTGTATCTTCTGTCAGGAAGCTTTGTTAAGATTTTATTTCAGCATTTTTAGTTTTGAATGATTTTCTGAAAGATCTGCATGTTATAATTATTTTTGCTTTGTCTTTATCCCACTTAAAGATTAGAAACCTTGGTATACCTTTAGATCACTGGTATCTCCTTGCTTTCTTGCTGAGTCTGACATCATAGCAGAAATTGTTTTATGAGATTTAGATCCCATTTTTTCTCATTTGCAAATCTTTAAAAAACTTTTGTTGATAAGTTTGGAATTTCACTTAAAAAACCAAAATTGAATGTTTTTTGAGTTCTTGCTGATCCAAGCAAAGAATTTCTTAGTTAGATAACAAGCTAAGCAAGACATCCTCAAAATATTTAAAGTTTTAATTTAGATTTAGTCTTTATAATTTTTAGATCTCAAAATTAGTGTTTTTAGCTTTGAGTGTTATTTTTAGAAATTATAGTGTTCTTTTGAAGACAAACTTTGTTTGTAGTTTCGATCTTGAATGATAAAGGGATTTCTTATTAAGAAAATAGATCATTTTAAGTTATCATTAAATTAGATTTCTTTTTATTTATTCTTGTTTGAAGGAAATGATTGTTTTAAAAGATTGCATTTCTCAACTCTTCCTTTAGATAGAATTTATTGAAAGAACAAGAATTGTTTCTCATAATAGATGCATTTTTAGTGTGTTTTGAGTCGGGTCACTACATATCATCAGTTTCACTTTCGCACCTATTGTCCTAAGAAACAACCTTTTAAAATAAACGCTTGAATTAAAATCAATCTAGTAATTTTTATATTTCTAGGGCTCTTTTCACCAATATACCTTAGGCTAGTGTCTTGGAGTAGGGAGTAATTAACTCTCCAAGAAAATTAAAAAAAACAAGTAGTTGATCTTGCAGTAGGAAAAAATCCATTAGTCACTTGTATGCTTTGGGAAGCTCCTCTTAAAGGAGTCAAGCACGAGGTCATATCTGAACCGGTGGGATAATCAATTATATTTCATTGGGAACGATAACAGATGTGCTCATATTAACAACAGTAAACCTGAGATAGACCATTATCGAGGAGCGGGTCACTTGTCGGTATACCTTGGATTATGTCAAGAAGCCTTCAAGGGGATTGAGCTTTGTTACTCTGCCCTTGCGCGTATGTCAGATCGTAGAGTCTTCCCCCAGGTATATTAGTTCCTGTTGGTAACCATAGTGACCATAATATTTACGGTTTTTTCCTAAGGTGATAGTGGAGGAAAGATCCCACTGTACCTGGAGCAGACGTCGACTAGACTCACTTGGACTCTCCAGAGGGTTATCTTCACTCGAGATGGTTTAAGTCGAGAAACTTGCACTGGTTTGTTTCATTAAGCAGGTTGTCGGGGTAACTATTCCAACCTCCCTTTCTACATTAAAATACTACGATGTTGGATTTCATCACCAACTAGTGTTTTTAGTGTGGGAAGTTATTGTTTGTGTGTGGTTTGATCTTCTATATTATTAAGCGTGTGATTCATTTGTTTGTTTCCTTAGCGACTCTAGGAGTTTTCATTGAAATTTTCTTTGATTGCGTTTGATTAATAATTTTTAATCGTGGCTGAATAACCAAGACAATCACGTAGACTCCAGGGGAAACCCCCTGAGTATACACCAAACAAACTTGAAGAGCTGCGAGCTCTAGTATCACCTAGTGACAGTAGAATTAGATCAACAGAAACAGGAGAATCATCTATAGTTATTCATCCTGATTATCAATCACAAATAACAGAGAATATTCAAGAGCCAATTTCAATTTCTGAAGTTACTGGTAGTATTTCTCCTTCCAGTGAATTAGCTGAAGAACCTGAAATTTCTGAGCCTGACATTGAACCTGTTGTATTGGAACCATCTTCAGGATTTGTTACTCTGACTTCTAGTGATCCTGGTTCACCTAGGGTAAGACATCACATTACTGAAAATATTCCTTCTGACCTCATATCTATTGAAGAAATTGTTGGTCCAGATGAAGACGTAACTCTTCCCGAAACCCAAGAAACTTTGAATCTTAGGGAGCGTGAATCAATATTATACAGTCCTTTTAGAACTGACGCTTGGTATTTATCATTGAAAGATTTTTTAGAAAACATGAGTCTTATTTTTTCACCACCCCTAATTCCTTTTCATCCTACACCAAGAGGTTATTATCCTTCATATACTATGTCAGGTGAGTCATCCATGTTTTCCCAATATCTGGAAACATTTTTATACGGTGGTCCTTCTGTTCCTTCGGGGTACCAGTCACTCTCTGGTACTTTCTCAGGAGAAACTCCTCAACCAACTGAACAAGTGTTATCATCTCGTACAAATGGAATTAAAACTGAAACGTTGAACGCAGAGAAAATTTTTATGATGTCTGGTAATATTCCAAATCCTCAACCTCAAAGTAGTTAGTTACCGCCTGGGGGGAAATCTCAAGGTAGTCAGTTACCGCCTTGGGGGCAACCTCAAGGTATTTAGTTACCGCTTGGAGGGCAACCTCAAGGTAATTTTTTACCAGGACAGACTGTAGGACAATATTATTTACCTGGGGAACAACCTCAAGGACAATACATACCTCAAGGTTATCAATCTCAAGGACAGTACATAACCCAAGGTCAACCCCAGACTAAGTATATTCCTCAGGGTGCTTATCAACCCCAGATTCAGTACATGCCTCAAGGTTATCAACCTCAAGGTTAGTACCCAACTCAAATTTTCCAACCTCCTTCCGGTCAACCATTATTACAAGGAGTTGGAAATTTACCAGTTATCAACCCAGCATTCAACCTGGTTATGGTCCTTCATATGCACAACCTTCTATGGGTCAATACCCTGGAATGAGCATGGTATGGAATCCATCTCAAATTCAATAGACTATGCAACCTAATTTGCAGTTACCTAATCAACTTGGACAGCCTATAGTTTCTGGTCCAACCTAGTAACCTGTCCAGCCTATTGTTCAAGTCCCTACACCTGGTTCTATTCAGCAGCCTGTGTCTAGTACACCTCAAACTTTTCCTCAAACTATTGCAGCTACTACAACTTCTATTCAACCTACCATGCCTATTTCTAGAGTATCTGTAGCTCCGATTTCTTCTATCCCTGCATCAGTGCAAAATCCTCAATTATCTGTGCCACAATCAGGACCTACAATTTAGACTACAGTCTAGATGCCGACAGGACAAGATGGTACTAGTACGATTGTCTCTATTCAACCACATTTTACATATCAACCGTACCAAGGACAATATCAATTTGGACAGACTACACAAAATCCAGTATATCAATATCATCTGTACCCTGGGTACACTTATCAAGTACCTCAACAACCCCAGTATAGTCTGGTTAATCCTGGTTACCCAGGAGGTTTCATGATTCCAAATGCGCATCCAATTCCAGGGTATCCCGGATATCCTCCTCCTGGCATTGGTTTGATCACACAAGGTTATCAAGATCCTAGCCATCGATTACCATTCATAGAAACTTTAGATTTATCGGATCTATCATGCCTTACGAATGATCCCATTTTTTATCTTCCATATTGGCCGTCGATGCCTAACAAGTTTCCCAGTGATATTTCGAAGTTTGAAGGTAAGTCAAGAAAGGACCCATCTAATCATGTTATGACTTATCACCTCTGGTGCGCATCCAATTCACTAATCGATGATTCGATTTGATTGCGTCTTTTTCAGAGAACTCTCATTGGTTTAGCTGCCAAATGGTCCATTGAGTTACCACACGGCTCTTTTGATAATTTTAATGCATTAGCTACTGCTTTCTTAACCCATTTTCAGTTGCCTGTCAGATACGACAACGGCACAAAATTACTGACTTCATTAAAATAGTCTACATCTACGTACATATCTGATCACATTCATGAATGGAGATGTAGAAGGCATTTAGTGAAAGTCTTTATTTCGGATCAAATTTTGGCTGAATGGTTTATTAAATCATTACTGCCCAAAATACTGAAGATGTGGCCAAAGGAGGCGTTGTTACAAAAGAGAAAGTCATTGCTCAGGCTCAATACCTTGACCTTGTATATACTCAGTTAGGTACACTATATGATAAAATCCCCGATTTACCAAGACCTGGTCAATTAACTATAACTCCTTTTAGCTCTCATGCCACTGATGGTATAATTGTTTCTATTAGCATTGGTAAAAGTAAGAATAAATCTTCCAAGACGACTTCTCCTATTATCACTTTACCTGATTCACCAAAAGGTGATTCTTCTATTGAAACTTCCACCGATATTCATGTTGTAGAATCATCTACAACCAAATCTAAAACTAGCGGTAAGAAGAAAGGTAAGAATAAAAAGAAAAAATATTCAAAAAATAAAAACAAGACAACTGAACCAGTTGACGAAAAATGAAAACCTCGATATCCTTGTCTCATATGTGATGAGGATCATTTTACAAAAGAGTGCCCGCATAGAGCCAAGGTATCAAAATTCGTTAAAGGTTCACCTATACCTATTGTCTTGAAGGATCCTTTTCCTGCTCAAGATATTAACATGGTTGGATCTTCCTCAAATCCGCTTGAGAATATCTTGATGGTTGCGACGCGATCACAAGATTACGGTAGTAAAAATCCTAGTAAAGAATCAGAAACATCTAAATCAACATCAACTACAACTCCCTCAGTTTCTGATCTATTGCAGATCGAGAAACAAAATCCTGACTTAGTAATCAAACCACCTGCTAAAGGTGTACTTCGTAAATCAGCTTTCAATCCACATGCGAGAGCTGCTCAGAATTACAATATTGTTGAAGATTTGGAAATTTCCCCTTCAGCAATGTCGGCTTTGGAAGTATTGCAATCATGCCCAACCCAAATAAAATTACTTTTGTCAGCCTTAGGAGTCGTAGATCTCCAAGACTCGAACCTCATGATCTTCGATTTAGAGAATTTTACACCCTGCCTACCCCATCAAATGGCTTTTCAGATTCCGGTAATAGTAAAAAACAAACGTATCTTTCGTACTGTTGTTGATGAAGGGGCTTCTACGTGTATTATGTCGTTAAAATGTTGGAAATCAGTTGGTTCTCCGACCATTAACCAATCACCAACTATTCTCAAAGCTTTTGATGGAATAATTTTTCAGCCGTATGGTATCTTACAAGATCTACCAATAGAGGTCGAAGGCAAAATGGTTAATCTATATGTGGAAGTGGTTGATGCCCTTCTGTATTACAACCTTCTCATGGGTCGCAGTTGGTCTTATGCCATTACTGTTGTTGTATCATCGATATTTCGTCTCATCATGTTTCCTCATAAAATAAAGATTGTTAAAATAGATCATCTCTCATATTATTCATCCGACCCAACCTCTACTGATAGCATCCAACATATTGGAAAATCGACTATCCCTTATAAAGATGTTAGAGTCGGTTTACTTAAAGATTTGGCTTTACTGGGAACTTTTTCCCTGCCTTCTCCCAACGTACAACTTCCTATTGCTAATATCAATATGATTACATCAAGTACTATTTCCTTTGATGATCTTTGGATAGTACCTTCAGAATCAAAATTGGATTCTTTCGGTGGCCCGATTCCTTTAAGTCCTTTTGAGTTAGCATATCAGAATGTACATTCATTTTCTGATACTCCTTCAACTGAGTCTGATCCAGTGAATGTGATCAATCAAGAGTCATTTTCAATATCGAGCTTAGCTTCGACACCAATTCTGGATCCTGCTGAACAAGTATTCAATACTGATGAACATATTCGTGAATTCTTGTCGGTAGATGAGTTACCATGGGAAGATCTTCATCATAGGTCTTCATTTTTACCTGATCTAAATCATTTTGAAAATGATTTTTCCTCCATTTTTACTACTGAATATGTCAAAGACCCTCAGAATCCTTTTTCACATTTTGATTCTGAATTGAATTTAGAAAATATTTCTACAACGGTTCCTCTTGACATTTCAGTAAAACCTGGAATTGTTGAAAACATTCATATAGGTGCTTCTTGTACGACCGATGAAAACCAAGCATATAAAGCCCTATTTCAGGAATTTCGCGACATTTTCGCTTGGTCATATGAAGAAATGCCAAGAATCGATCCGTCGATTGTTGTTCATGAAATTAAGACATACCCGGATGCTAAACCAGTTAGACAGAGATTACATCAGATACATCCAAGAAAAGCTGTTGCTATTAAAGCCGAAGTTGAAAAATTACTTCGTGCAAGTTTTATTTATCTGATCCCGTTAACGGACTGGGTATCTAATATTTTTCCTGTCAATAAAAAACAAGGAACAATATGAGTATGTATCAATTATAGGGATATAAATCGAGCTTGTCCAAAAGACAATTATCCAACCCCTTACATCGATGAAATTATTGACGATTGTGCTGGAAGTGAAATGTTATCGTTCATATATGGGTTTTCTGGCTACAATCAAATCAACATACTCCCTGCAGATCGACCTAAAATAGCTTTCATTTGTCCATGGGGAACTTTTTCTTATCGAAAACTACCTTTTGGTCTTAAGAATGTTGGCGCCACTTTTCAAAGGGCTATGTCTTATGCATTTCATGACATTAAGCACATTGTGCAGCCCTACCTCAATGATTTCCCTGCTCATTCTTCACATAGAGCAGATCATATTACTCATTTACGGGCCATTTTTATACGATGTAGGCATTATAAGATTCATCTGAATCCTCACAAATATGTTTTCTGCGTAAAATTCGAATGATTGTTGGGATTTATTGTCTCAAAGGAAGGCATTCGTGTCGACCCGTCGAAGGTTGAGGCAATCATCAATTTACCTCCTCCTTCTACTCTTCGCCAACTCCAAAGTTTTCAAGGGAAAGCAAACTTTTTACGTCGATTCATTCCTAACTATGCCGAGTTAATGAAAGGTTTCACTAGGTTGTTGAAACAGAATATTCCTTTCTTTTTGGACGAGGTCGCTGATAGATCTTTTGATGCTCTAAAACACGCATTGACCCATGCACCGTTACTACATCCTCCCAACTACAACCAAGATTACTTTTTGTACCTTGCCGCTTCTGATTCCACGATAGGGATGGTTTTAGTTCAGGAAGATGAATTTCATGGTGAACATGTGATTTACTATCTTAGTCAAAATTTGCATCCGACTGAAATCAAATATTCACATGTGGAGAAATTGGCCTTGGCGGCTGTTCAAGCTGTCCAACATTTTCATCATTACATACTGTTACGCGAAACAACAGTGATATATGATTGTAACCCTATGATGTATATCTTGACCAAATAATTTCTACGGGGAAAATACTCCAAATGGATTGTTATCCTACAGGAGTTTGATTTGGAATTTGAAATGTCCAAATCAAAGAAATCATTGATATTTTCTAAAATTATGTGCGATTTCCCACGTACTGATACAGAAACTGTAGCGGAACAACCAATCGCAGATGAATCCTTGTTTCTTATTAGTACCATTGATCCTTGGTATGGAGATATCATTGTTTATCTTCAGACCCAATCTTTTTGGCCCAAATTTTCATGGTCACAATGACTTAAAATCCGTTTCCAGTCTCAACAATATCATATTGTTGGTGACACACTATACGTCACGGTGCAGACTCTGTTTTTTGACATTGTCTAACTCATGAATAAGCCGAAAAGGTTTTAAATGATTGTCACTCTGGAGCATGTGGCAGTCATATGTCTAGGTATGCCATAACCCAACATATATTGCGCGCAGGTTATTTCTAGTTGTCCTTATTTAAAGATTGTATTTATGCGGTCCGAAAATGTCATAATTGTCAAATCTTCGATCGAAAAATGTGTGCACCACCTGCTCCACTTCACCTATAATTGTTGTCGGTCCTTTTGAAAAATGGGGCATTGACTTCATTACATGTAACCCTCACTCGGCTGGGGGGCATGGGTATATTATTCTAGCAATAGATTATTTTACCAAATGGGCCGAGGCAATGCCTACATTTGCGGCAGATGGAAAAATTGTAGCTACTTTTGTGTTCAATCATGTGATTGCTCGTTTCGATGTACCCCAAGTGATAATTACTGAGCACGGGAGCCATTTTCGAAATATCATGATGACTGAGCTAATAGACCAACTTGGCCTACACCATGACAATTCTACGCCATGTTATCCGCAGGCTAATGTTTTAGTTGAAGCAATTAATAAAGTCTTAGTCACCATGATCAAACGAATCATTGGAATTCATAAGTCGAATTGGCATACCATGCTCTTTTCAGCACTTTTGGCATATCGAACCTCAGCAAAAACATCGACAAGCTTTACCCCTTTTCAGCTAGTTTATGGTTTAGAAGCGGTATTACCCATTGAATGCGAGATACCGTCACTCCAACTAGCCATAGAGTTACTATCAGCCACTTCTGAAGAGGAGAAACGTTTTTTTATACTTGGCTCAATTAGATGAGAATCGGTGCATCGCTGTATTAGCTACTGAGACTCATGCGAAAAGAATTAAAGCTCAGTATGATAGTAGTGTTACACCTCGTAATTTTTCAGAAGAAGAACTAGTTTTGATTTATGATCAAGCCAATGATAAACTAGGGGATGGGAAATTCGAACCCATGTGGCATGGTCCTTATATTCTCAAGCGACAGCTTGTAAAAGGGGCCTATGAAATGATTGATTTTGATAGGTTCTCTTTAGGTAAACCCAGAAATGGACTTTATCTGAAGAGATATTACGCTTTATTTTTGTGTGGAGATCTTCTCTGTATATTAGTTACTTTCTAGCTGGTGTGCTTTAGATTAGAAACGTGTGCCTAGCTTAAGTGTGCTTTTACTACTATTCCTACTTATCTGGATTACTCTTGATATCGCATATGCCGATGTCCTTTCAAACATATATTGGTTTTGCTAATGGCGCTTGTCATAGTACACGAAACATCTCTTCCACAGCCTAGGTTATTTATTCACCCACTGACGAGTTAGTATCTATGCATGGGGTAAGCCTCGGTCAAACAACGAAAAATATTATTGAATATAGTGCAGTTATTGAATTATTGATGGAATCCATTTCATTTGGAATTCATAGTTTGATCGTTAGGTTAGATTCTGAACTCGTTGTATTATAGTTAAATCGAGTATATGCCATTAGAAACCCAGTATTATTAAGATTATTTTTAAGGGTTCGTCTCTTGGAACGAGATTTCGATTATATTGAGTATCAACACATTCCAAGAAATTTAAACACATTAGCAGATGCAATAGCTTCTAGTGCTATAAATTGACATTTGCAATAATAAAGTAATAAATCAACATTCGATAATATGATTGAACGGGTAACTCGAAATAATAGCATATCATAGTATAGATGTAGTGTTCAAAAAATAGTACATCATCTTCGATCATAGGTTCAAAACACCTTATGATCAGAAAAAAGTGATACAAAAAATGAGTCTATACAGTCAATCATCCACTATCCGTGGTAATGATCATGATAATACACTACTTCCCGTGCCACTCTACTCAAAATCTCCTGAATTGTCCAGGAAAACCAATGACATATCTCTATAAATGGATTGGAATGTCATCTATGGTGGTCTCAGGGATGTCCATATTTAGCCGCTCCAAATGGCATTCCAAATCAGTCAAGATCTCTATTGTCTGATCCTGTGGTGGTGCTGCTGCTACAGCTGCATCCCTTTGCCTCCGATCAAAGGGGTGGAGAGTGGCTGGTCGACGTGGACCCACATCTGCATTTGAAATTTTTGTTATCAGTTTTGGACGATTTAAAAACAAAATAAAAATTAGAAATTAGAACATGTCAAAGAGATTTTTTACTTGAATCATCCCACTGAGCTCCTGGAGGAAGTGGCATATCTCGATTGCCACAGAAATCTATGCCCGCATAAGGAAAATCCTCTATCACAAAAATTTGGTGTTCTAACCAACAAAAATAAGTCAAGGGAAATCGAACAATCTCCCCACCTTCACTGTGACGGGCCATCAAAGCAACCCATCGAACCATCTAAGGCTCTTGAGGTCTACCGGCATCAATAGGAATATGTTGCGGGGCTAACCGAGGAATCCTCTCTAAAGAAAAGGTAACCACGATAGATCCATATCCGAAGTTGTTTAACTTCCTAATTTTTTCTCTAGTTAGTTGGCCTTTGACATTAGCCAACACTGCCTCGCACCAGTTGAATATGGTGCCTTGGAAACAATCTACTGCAATTCGCATCTAAGATCCAATAGCTACATGCAAAGCTGCACTTCCGCACAACTTGGTAATGGTAAATGTAATCACTTTTAACTCGGGATGGATGATAGTTTTAATATCAATCTGTTTGTCTCTAGGATTGGCTTCATCATTACAAAACTCTAATTGCAGGCTAGCAATAGACTGGCCACCTGGCCTAGCCCCAAATAGAGAAAGGGGTTCGCCTCTCTTAGACAAACCAATCAAAAAATATATGTCCTCCAGCTCAATTTCGAGCGGGTGGCCTCCAATCATGAAACAATGGTCTTGAACGTCCCACTTGTTTACCAACCAAGTGAGAAGATCTACTTGAGCTCTCATGCCACTGATAGCCCAGAATTTGAATAGCCCGCATGCTCTTAAAACTTGCAAAGTAGTTTGATGAATCATTTTTTCTTCATCTACCTCCTCATGTTCCCATTCTCACCAAATGAGCATTATAAATATCCTACAATGAGTAAAATGAAGGATTAGAATCATTTTAAAACAAAAATTTTGGGTAATTTAGGAGGAAATTATGTTTTTAAATTCATTACAGCGCCCTCGCACTTTACACTCAGAGACAGTGCGTAGCTCTGCACGAGCTCTGTGTTAAAAGTGCAGGGCCCTGACATTTTCCTTTGCAAGAAAATTTCAAGGTCTGCAGGTACCTAGTGTCCTACCTGCGGACCCCCGAGGGTGAATTTTTAAACCAATTTTCCTCCCAAAAATGAAATTTAGACCCTAATTTAAGAAAATGAAAAGATGAAAAGCAAGGAAAAGAGGATGTGGATTACCTAGAGTAGACGATTTTCGATTTCAACGGTTGGTTTGTCCAGAATCTTCTCCAAAGTGTTTTTTGCCAAAAGCTCTAAAATTTTCACTCCAAACTCAAGCGGTAAAAATGAACTTGAAAAACTCATTTTTATAATTTTTTTCAAATAAATGAAATTTAAATTTGTTTATTTTTCACTTTAAAAATATGTTTTTTCAAAATATTTTTATTATTGAAATAGGTATGTTTAATTTTTTGAGTTCTTTGTGCAGAATACCGGATTTTTCAGGAAAAATGATCATTTTTTACGAAGAGTATACTTTTATCACTTTTTTAGGCTCTTTAAAATTTACGAAAAAGCGAAACCATGGAGTCCTCTTTTAAGCCCTTTTCAGACTCTCTAAAAATGAAAAGATTGCCGAGTACTTGACTATTCGAACTCATTAAAGGAAATGAATAGTTGTTCTTTCAGTATAAGTTTACCCCTTTTCCGGACTGAAATGAAATATTTACAAAAAAGGTATATGTTGACTAATCATGGTCAATAGAGTTCTCTCTCACATTATTTTATCCTTTTTCAGGCCTGAGAGACTAGATTTACGAAAAAGTACACCCATGGAGTTTTCTTAAGTTTTTTCTTCTGGCTCCCTAAAAATGAAAAACACTGAGTTTCTCATATACTAGACTCATTAAAATTTAACAGTAAAGGACCTGTCAATTTCAAACAGGAATGGACCACTCCTTCTTAGGGTTCGATTTTAAACTAAGTTGGACTCATCCGAAGGATGAGCTTATAAACAAGCAAATGTTATCCTCCTCAAGCTTGTCAAAAACTAAAGAGGTACTTGCCAGAAATGATGGGGGAAAAGAGAGAAAATAGATTCATTTGTAACACTTTGATTTGTAAAATCATTACACCACTCTTGAACATGACACTTTTTGTCACACTTCTACCTAGGTTGGGAAATCCTTTGCATATCAGTTAATCAAACCATATTGAAGGTCTTCAGCCAATTTCTGGGTATTAGCTTAGGGAAATTGTCACCAAACAATATGCAGTTTCATTATGTGTTCAAGAGGACGATTAAACAAACCATTCATTTGCAAACATTTGCCTCCATTCGTGTTAACCATCCTTGAGTCAGTCCTTGCAAAAAATTTCTTCAAAACTTGATCTATGGTTTCGTGTCGTGAGCTTACTTACGAAGGATCACTTGCTATCGACGACAGCTCATCATCTAGGAGGTTGATCTAGAATTTGTTAGTACCTTGGAATTTTCATGCCTTAATGGAAGATTTCTCACCTTCGACGACAGGTTGCATCATTGACCTTCAATTGAATGATTCCATGAAAATTTTGACTTCAGATTGCTTATTCGCATTTCATGGATTGTACTGAGTACTTTGAGAGCCATTTTCATTATTGGTGGTTTCTCTCACACTTTTTAATAGTTCACATCATTGACTGGTAATCAAGTGGTTTCTACCATGTTCGACTTCAACGCATTTAATCGCATGGATAGAATCTTACTAGTTTGGGAAGCAGAAATCAAGACCCTAGATCTAGTTTCCACAATTCAGGCTACAAGGAGTTTTATTATTCATTATGCAGTAGACTATTCATTATGGATGGTTGCATCCATGTTGTGTCTACACTATTGATGTAATATTAAAATAATTTCTATATCATAATGTAATTTCTTTTTTCAGAAACATTGTCAATCGACAAGCAAATCTATTCCAGAGATAGAATGAAGGGGAATTTACTGGATTTTTCACCTTCATAAAGAAGGATGAGCTCCAGAGGCTTCCTATCCAACTATCAGACTCTTTCTATAGAGTGATTGTCAAGGGACAATATCCCCAAGAGGGAAACACAACAAGATTGGGAATCTCTTAAGATAATCCCAACATTGCAGCTACAGCAATAACAGATACATCAAATGGTAAATAGCAGTGAATCATACACACATGAAATGCTAGAGAATACATTGGCCATCATATTAGATCATAGAAGCAATAAAATATACAAATTCTTGAGGAAATGATCACGCAAGAAAGGCACAACAAGCCTCAAGAAATCTGTACATGAACATATGAGAAACATTGCTGTAGATAGAAAGCCCTAGGCCATGACTGCGCAGTTATAGGAGGAACTACTGCATAAAATATGGAAATACAAAGATATATCAATGATAAGCTCAAATAAAATGGGGGAGCAAGATCTCAACCCCTGAAAATACAATACATCAATCCTCTAAAAGGATTGGCTGAAATCTATACAAGAATGGAATTTTGCAGAAATGTTGGAGTAGCTGGGTAGCTACAACTACTCAAGAACTGGAAATGGATAGAGAAGGCTGAAATAACTGATATAGATGAAGAGCCCTTCTCCAATATAAATCTGAAGTGAAAGGTTGATCCTTTCACCCAAGACTTCTCCTCCAAAATCTGCTAATCCCTCACAGCAAATATCCACCCATGAAAACGTTGTCTAAGAGAGGGACTGCGCTGTCTCTGATGGAAAGTGGTTGGCCTGATGCCAAAGATGATGGGATATGCTATAGAACCTCCTTTTCTGATCTCCCAATGGATGGAACTCCTCTCCACTGAAAAACTAGCTCCGGATGGTGTATGGAAATCTCCTCGGTAACACCCAGTAACACTGCACAATCTCTGCTGCAGAAATTGCGTTGATGTAGATGACTGAAGCTCATGGCCTGAATGCCTGAATATGGAGGATGAGTGCAATCCTTCATGAGCTACTCAATAAGGAGAGGAAATCCTCAACAGGACTCCCTCGTGCCCGAGGGCACTGCAGCTCTGCTGAACAGCAAGAGGCAGCAACAAGTCTCTAGACTTGGATGTCAAATGATCAAAAGATATCCATAATGGCTACCTTGCTCCTCTTTTATACAATGAGCCTTCCCTCCATGGATCATATTTCGAATTATGGTTTCCTTCTCTCTAGAAACTTCCCTCCTACGTTGTCCCACACAATTCTTTCCAACTCATGCCAACACAGTTTGACTTGGTCAACCTTGGCCAAGCATGTTTGCAAAAACCTCCTTTCACACATGGAGGTGTGAAATCCAGCTCTAAAGTGATCCTCTTTCATACTTAGAGGATTTTTATTCTCTAATCATGCAAATAATGGGTCCCCTACCCATTTTATTCATCTATTTAACAAAATTTAATGTCCCATAAAATTTGGGACATTACAGTCCTCCCCTCTCAAAATATTGCTTGCCCTCAAGCTATTGCAAGGATGAACTGAGTTTCTTTCTGCCCTTCCTCTTGTAGCATCCTTATGTGATGATCTCCTCAAGGAAAGGATGCCATATCATCAATCAAGTCTCCAAATTGTCCCTCCAACAAATGTAATCTAGCCTCGGGGTGAATATTCCCAAATGGATATCATGTAGGAACATAAATCCATGAAGAAACAAAGAGCTGTCCAAGGGCCTCCTTGAGGCATGAGGTCTGATATATAATGGGATTTATCATCCCCATATGAATCTCCTATCCTCAAGCCACCAATCATGAAAAAAATAAGCTGCCTCCCAACAAGACAACTTACTGAAAATCTCCCTCCACCTTTAGCTCCAAAAATGAAGGTGGGCTGAAATATGATCATGGCAAGCACTATAACTTGCCCCACATTGTCCTGTTCCCCACTTATGACAAGTGTGGAGTATATGTTCATCCTAGGCTGCAAAAATATTGCCCTCAAGTGGCAAAAAGAAGAGAAATCCTCCAAAGATCTTTCCTCCATCAATGATAATCTGGCTGGCCCAAGATATGTCATCTATGATCAATAGGAAAAAATCACCATAGAATTCCCCCATGACATGTTTGTTGTAGGTTATAACATGTGCAGAAAATACAAACAATGCCCCATAGGGTTGCAACGCAATCTCACCCACTGTAGCTGCAAAAAAGAGCATGGCAAGCATTGTACAGAAAATATCACTTCTACTACTGAATAGTGAATAGATGAGTGAATCAGCAATACACAATCAAATACATGCCCATATACATACAATGGATGGATATCATCATTAGACTCATGGTCTACCTCCAAAGAAAGCAAATAAGTGGTTGTGGTGACCATGTCTCTCCTCATGCTCTCATTAGAACATGCCATGCATAAACTGTGGGAATCACCTCTCCTCAAGGACACACCAACCTACTGTGTCAATCTTCTGATCATGCTTCCAACAATGTGGGCAATATCAGAAAATGGAAACATGATCCTCATCAAAATGAGAGGAAGTACTGATGGTTTTACATGATGCTTGATGACACCAATAGTCTCCCAAGTAGCAACAACGTAGTTTTCATACTGCTACTTCAGAAATTTATATGGAAAAATGTTTCTTATTACATGGTGAAGTATATGAGTTGGCTAAACATACATGTAGTGAGAAAATTTTTTCCCAAGGCCACATAAAAGATGGCTGTCTCCATCATATAAATTGGCCCAAATTTTATCCAATATGGAGCAATCTGAAAAAGCTTGCCCTCTTGTAGAGCCATGCACTATAAAATAATGGTAAGATTACATAATTCAGCCAATGTAAAAACAGATTTCTTACCATATACTAGGAGTAAGATGATGTATGAACCCTCCATAGTTGTTTAGCATGCTCCCATGAAGAGGAATGAACAAGTTGCAGCAAGAAGACCCTTCTTCTCATGCTTGGAAATCCAAGTCAAGAAGAATGTATCATAGATGACTTCTTCCACTACCTCATCCATCTCACCTCCTCTTTGTCTATCAAGTGCAAAAAATTATGATATTTTCCTTGGAGTTGTGGGTTATGGACTCACCACACTTCCACTGGGCACACTTCATCCATCGGTTACTGTTCCGAAGAGAACATTGTTGACCTATATGCATAGGCTCTCATCAATATCCAGCTCCATTCTTTGACATGCTCTTGTCAAAGATATCCTTCACAATGCTGCAATACATAAGAAGCCCCTCCCAAGGTGGAAGCACCTCTCTATCATCAAAGGCCAAGGAGATAATGCCATCTCCTCCTTCTGCAACATCATGCAAAGTATGAGAGAAATTCTGCCCTTGCTCCCTCAAGCAAAGCAACAAAGTATTTTGTTGCTCTCCTATACTTCCATCATACAACCCATGTGATGAAGACACAATGAATGATATGAGCATCACATCAACATCATGCATCCATACTCTATGCTGCTCAATGATGTAAGTATCCTTCCATCTTTCCCATTCTTTTGGTACTCCTCCCATGAGGGCTACCATCAATTCTTGCTCTTTGCATTTCATGAGACTTTGAAATGCAGCTCCTTGGAGAACTCTTAGGGAAGGCCTCTCTTCCATGACTATGTTGGATCTATGAGGATCCAAATGTGATGGAGGTGATGTCTCCTCTCCACCCATGTTCAACAACGCTGCTGATTATTCCAATGATGTAGCAGTTGTCTCTTCCTCCGGTTTACAAATTGTTTCATGATTCTCCTTGGAGGTGTCATGGTTTACTTTCATCCTCCAAAAGTTTACACTCCCACCTTGAAGGCTGAATTAAAATCATCAAAGATACATGAGGATGAGGGTTATTCTCCTCCTTTAACCCTTTACACAGCGTAGTGCAAACATGAGGCCCTAAAGTGGCCATGTGATTTGATCCTAGGACCTCCTCCTATGAAATTCCACCATACTTAAGATTATTTGCTGAAATAGAAAGTGGAACTTTACTCATACCTTGGTGGATCTTGGGACCTATTTATGTGGCTGCAATGTCTTCCTCATCCATAGATGTAGAAGGCTGCTCCTTCAAATTTGTAGCAGCGTTGGTGCAATTTTCCTCCCATGGTGGAATGGCTTTCCCTTCCTTTGTCCTCCCTCCATCAAAGGTTTGGATCAACCCTTGAGCAAAGACTCCAAAAGAACTCACCCTTGAATGGACCAAGGGTTTGAACCACCAAACAGAGGTTTTATCCTCCATGTGTAGTGCTGCCATCTCCACTGCTTCTTTCTCTGCCACTGGATGCATCAATAAAAATGCCCTCAGCTTCTTCTCCCAAGCTCTAGCTGAAGTAACCCCATCAAATGTAGACAATAGAAACCATTGCCTCTGATTTCTTCTTTTCCATAGGGCCTTCTCTCCTCCATCTGCTGAATAGAATTTGAGAATGTTGTAGCTCTCCTGAATGCTACAGAATGGGGTTTATAGTCACCCAGGTACTTGCTTAAGATCTGGAAATCCAAGCATCTACCATGCTGGTCTTCAAGAGAATAGGAAGTGCATGGACCTTCCTCTTCTCCTTTTTTCTTCTCCTCCTCCTCAGGGAGGCTCTTCTTTATTTCAAAATTAGATGAGATCAAGCTCATATTCTTCATTATTCTCCTCTGAAATCGAACTCACAGGCTGTGCCAGTTCGATGCTCTGATACCACTGTAATGTTCCTTTTTCAGAAACATTGTCAATCGACAAGAAAATCTATTCTAGAGATAGAATGAAGGGGAATTTACTGGATTTGTCACCTTCATAAAGAAGGATGAGCTCTAGAGGCTTCCTGGCCCACTATCAGACTCTGTCTATAGAGTGATTTTCAAGGGACAACATCCCCAAGAGGGAAACACAACAAGATTGGGAATCTCTTAAGATAATCCCAACATTGCAGCTACAGCAATAACAAATACATCAAATGGTAAATAACAGTGAATCATACACACATGAAATGCCGAAGAATAAATTGGCCATCATATTAGATCATAGCAGCAATAAAATATACAACTTCTTGAGGAAATGATCACTCAAGAAAGGCACAACAAGCCTCAAGAAATTTGTACATGCAAATATGAGAAATACTGCTGTAGATAGAAAGCCCTAGGCCATGACTGCGCAGTTATAGGAGGAACTACTGCATAAAATATGGAAATACAAATATATAGCAATTATAAGCTCAAATAAATTTGGGGAGCAAGATCTCAACCCCTGAAAATACAATACATCAATCCTCTAAAAGGATTGGCTGAAATCTATACAAGAATGGCATTTTGCAGAAATGTTTGAGTAGCTGGGTAGCTACAGCTACTCAAGAACTAGAAATGGATGGATAAGGCTGAAATAACTGTTGTATATGAAGAGCACTTCTCCAATAGAAATCTAAATTGAAAGGCTGATCCTTTCACCCAAGACTTCTCCTCCAAAATCTTCTAATCCCTCACAGCAAATATCCACCCATGAAAACGTTGTCTAAGAGAGGGATTGCGCTGTCTCTGATGGAAAGTGGTTGGCCTGATGCCAAAGATGATGGGATATGCTATAGAACCTCCTTTTCTGATATCCCAATGGATGGAACTCCTCTCCACTGAAAAACTAGCTCCAGATGGTGTATGGAAACCTCCTCGGCAACACCCAACAACACTGCACAATCTCTGCTATAGAAACTACACTGATGTAGATGACTGAAGCTCATGGCCTGAATGCCTGAATATGGAGGATGAGTGCAATCCTTTAAGAGCTACTCAATAAGGAGATTAAATCCTCAACAGGACTCCCTCGTGCCCGAGGGCACTGCAACTCTGCTGAACAGCAAGAGGCAGCAACAAGTCTCTAGACTTGGATGTCAAATGATCAAAAGATGTCCACAATGGCTGCCTTGCTCCTCTTTTATATAATGAGACTTCCCTCCATGGACCCTATTTCGAATTAAAGTTTCCTTCTCTCTAGAAACTTCCCTCCTACGTTGTCCCACATAGTGCTTTCCAACTCATGCCAACGCAATTTGACTTGGTCAACCTCAGCCAAGCATGTTTGCAAAAACCTCCTTTCACACATGGAGGTGTGAAATCCAACTCTAAAGTGATCCTCTTTCATACTTAGAGGATTTTTATTCTCTAATCATGCAAATAATGGGTCGCCTGCCCATTTTATTCATCTATTTAACAAAATTTAATGTCCCATAAAATTTGGGACATTACACAGAACAAGTTTATTTAATTTTGATCTGAGTATGGGAATGCCTACCTGAGTGATGATATATATGATTTGCATTGAATGTTCTTACAAGGTTCCGACTGGGGTGTCCACAGGCTAATCCTTGAAATGATAAAGCACATCACTCTTTGAATGCTCTCAGACTTTGCACTTTAGGGGGAAATTTGTTACACTGAAATTTGTCACCATGACATTTTAGTACTCCCTTAGAAGTCTACAAAATCAAATTTCCTAAAGTCAAGCCTTGAAATTAAGAGAAAATCTCATAAAAGCCTTAAAAACACTTGTACCACACTTTCTCTTAACATTTTCTACGGTGCCGCACTTTTATGCTCTAAATCATGCGGAGCTAAACGCATGTTTTATTCATTACAGGTGCGGACCCCTGTAAAAGGTAAAACAAAGGCAGAAAGTAACATTTAGAAGCCCATCAATCAAATCTGGAAGCTTCTAGAAGCAGTTATTCGGTCGAAGGTTCGCTCCTATCATGTATGTTCATGGAGCCCAATCCCTTCAAAAGAGCATTCTATCCCTTCTTATGTGGAACCATAACCTCCTCTCTTTTCCTATAAATTGAAGCCATAATGCAGCTTCAAGGGTTAGAATTGGTGAGTTAGACTTGGAGAATTTTTGAGGAGAAATGTTTTAGAGACTCATGCTCTCATAGCCAATCATTATATGGGAATGATTACACACCCATGTGCTTTTAGCTGAGAGAGTGCAGGGCTTGTTAGAGTAAAGGAAACGCATGTTCCTGACCCCAGGAAGGCTTATATGACATCAAGGTGGACACGGTTGTAAGGCTCTTCTTTATTTAAGTTAATACAAATGAATATTGTTTTCTCAATGAGTTATTTAGTTAAATAGCTTATTTATCATGTTTAATCAATGGGTTATTTAATTAATTATCTCATTTCTTGAATTCCTTGATCATTTTGATAGATGTTTGATTCATGAATTTATTTATTATACAGGTGCTTTTGATATTTTCTTTTGTTTGTGATTGCAGATCCTTGACGACGACTTTCTTCAAGCCACTGGAAAGTAGATCAACGCTGGACTACAAGTAGGTTTCTAAAACCCTATTATAATTAATTCCATGTCAAACAATATCTAGAGAAAATAGTTTTTATTTGTCTGTTTGTTGCTAGCTGTCCATAGGACACTTGGGAGGCCTGTCTTGTCCGCAAGAATGACTTATCCATCCAACACATCCTCATATGATCCCATGGACTCATCTGACGAAGAGTCCTCATCCTGGCATACAAAAGTAATTTCCTTCTGTTCTGCCCCTACCACATCATCTGCATCACTCAAGCATGAGTGATCAGGCCCCCAAGGTTCTTTGCAGATGAAGAAAAGTCCCTTCCTCCTCAGCTCATTTCTGCTGCCTGATCCACCAAACTGGAAAAGCTCCTCCCTGGTCAATTATCTCCTGAATAGCCCAATATTCTGCTCAACCAGCCCTTTGGTAGCAGGTGAGACCAACTGCTCTCTCATCCAATAGCTCAACTCCCTAGTCTGCAACTCTCGACAAATAGCCTCATAGTCTCTTATACATGACGATAGGATGGACTACATGTGTGCTATGAATGTGTCAACATGATGTCTCCTAATCCTGAAGAAGCATTGGAACATATGTAGAATCAAGCCATCACATTCAAGTTCAAACATGATGCAATATGTTCTGAATGTGGCCATACCTCCTAAAACCTCAATTTTCTTCCCAAAGGTAGAGCCTGCACTGTTGTCCAAATCCTGAAAGGTCCCTACTATCAGTCTGAAAACTCTCCTCATAAGGTCATCATTGTAAGGGGTTGTAGCGGCAGTTAGTCTCATGATGTTGCTGAGACAAGCTGCAACTGGAAGTGTGACTCCTCCACAAGTTTCCTCCAAGAACTTGGGTTGTATGAGAGCAAGCATACATGGTTTTAAGGCACAAATTAATTTTCTCCCATCTGACTATTTTACTTTGGAAAGGAGTTCATCAAGTTCCTCAAGTTTGGAAATAATTATCCTTGTGATATTCATGTGTTTCAAATCTGTCCCAAGCGCAAAATTTTGTTCCCTATTTCTGGTTCTTTCTGTAGGTCCCTGGATTTCCCCTTTTGAAGAATGGCATAGACTCCCTTTGAGAAAGGTCTATTATTCTGCTTGGTTTCTTGGTCTATAGAAACATTGTGGTTCAAGGCTTCAACGGCTGTGATGCCATGTGGGTTTAGGAGGCATTTTAAGAACTCTATGTTTATGGAAAAAATACAAAGTTATGATAACAATGAAAGGTACCACTAAAACACCCTGCATGCATTAATACATGGCCTAGCCATCAATCGGAAATGAAACTAATGCCAACAATAATGATGCATTATTGGCATGTTGTTACATTGCTCATTTCTATACCCAGCCCCAACAGATAAATCTTCCTCCAGCGAATAATTTAGGCTCTGGAAAATAAATTGGGCTCTAGCAAAATCATTTTTGCACAACAAGATGAATTAATCCTAGAAAAGCAAGATAAAAAATGTTACCCCAGATGCAAGGAAATGATCTCTCCTAAGCTCTGCGTTGACTCTGGAAATTTTGCAACTATTGGAAATGTTGTTGTTGTCTGACTTCAGACTGTTGTTTGGGTTGCTTCTACTACTCAGAAAATTATAGGAATTTGGGAAGGTGATCCTTGCCCAAAACCCATAGAAACCTAGAAATGGTTTCCTCGAATTCCAACCTTCAAAATCTTACCCTTTTCCTCCTAACTTATGTAGCTACTTGTTGAGTAGCTACTGCATAAATGAGCTAATCTACTACTCAGAAAATTCTGAGATTTTAACCACGGACTCTACTCACAAAACCCAAAAAAACCCAAAAATGGGTTTCTCTAATTCCAACTTTCAAAAATTTTCCTTTCTGTCTAGCTCCTATAACTGTTGGTTGAGTAGGGACTACGTAAATGGGTTGATATGCTGCTCAGAAAATTTTCGGTTTTACCCACATACCCTACTCAAAAAACCCAGGAAAATAGAAAAATATTGGGCAAATTATAGCTAAATCATTTTGGCCCTCCAATATAAATTTGGCCCAGCAAAATGCTCTGTGGCAACATATTCAGCACTAGCTGCTGCAATGGATTGGCCAAAACGCCTACATCTGGTGCTTAGAAAATTATAAAAAGTTACTCTCAAACTCCTCAATCCAATCCGACCAAAACCCAAAAATGGTTTGGCCAAATCACGATCCTCCAAAATTGACCCCAATAAGCCCTATGCTCTCCCAGTAGCTGTTGAATACACTGTCTACAAAATGATCAGCGAAATATTCAAAAACCCTCCAAATGTGAAAAAAAAATTCCTCTTGCACTTTGTCTATCTCCCTCAACAAACAAGGCTCAAATGGTTGAGACCTTCCTCCACAACTAGGCTCAACTCTCCTCCTCTACGCTGGCCTAGAGACTGCCACACTACTCCAGAAATATAATATCAATATAAGCCCTTGGAGGTTCACCTATAGCTGAAAATATAATGAACCTTGCAACCAATAACAAACACAAGAACCTAGTTGCATCCGCCAGAAATACGCACTCCAAACTGAGGCAACCAATTGCAGAAGTTGAAGATAAACAACTCGAGCCATTGAAATTAGAATAAATGGTGCAATAATGCATGCAAAAGTAATAAATCTTCGATCTTATTCTGAAGTTGATGTACAGTAAAACCCTTGAACTTGGCTTTTCTGTTAATTTGGAAAGTAAAACCTCAAGCTGGCAAGATCACCAGCTCTAATACCACTATAATATCCCAAATGGGATATTTGATGAATTTTGCCGGAAATTAATTCAACCATAAAATTACCAAAATATTTCCATGTAAAAATACCTTCAGAAATTCAAGTCGTCAACATTATAAAAAATAAACCACAATATTTATGGCAAATGGAAAATAGAACATGCAACTGAATAATAGACATTCTAATCATGCAAAAGATATCAGCCTTATTTTATTAATATAAACTGCTAGTACAAAAACTAGAGATGGCCGAAGAAATGGCCGCAAAAAGATCTACAACAATGCCACAACTGGCCTCCAAAACAAACTGGAAATAACTGCAACCTGTGAATCCTGAATGGATCCACCAATGGAATATATGAGTGCTCGCCCATTCTCACTAAATCACTCGAGGGTTTCCATCCTAGGGCTACTACTAAAGTGGAGAATCCAAGTTCTCAAACCTCTCACACACACAATGATCCAATCCAAGATATCTCCAAATGACCTTTGCTTCTCCTTTTATAGATCTAATGGATAGATCTCCAATCCTATAGAAGAATCTTATTTTATTATTTTACTATTATTCTAGAAGATCCACCATTGACTCTTTGTAGGTGGATTTGGCACACAAGTGTACCAAATCGCACATGCTTAAGAGGAGTGGTTTTTTCCTCTTAAGTTCTTGGTCACGGGCAGAAAATCAAGGGATTCAAGCAAGTTAGTGAACATGCTAAGAAATAAAACATACTAAATAGTGAAATAGCATGCCTATTTGGAAACAAAACAAAATTAAACTAAACACATAATACAAAAGCTCTAAATAGAGTCAAACAACTTCAATAATCCAAATGGTGGCACTTACGTCCCCTCTTATTGAGTGTTGGTAGGAATAAAGATGAAACGTTTACCCACTTGCCAAGGGGCCCTTAGAACTAGGGAGTTCTAAGACCCGATGCAAGGATGTCTTTACTTATGAGATACCTTGGCATAAAGTCCCTCTCCTATACTTCGAAGGATTGGAGTTGTTTGGTGGCCAACAACTGAATCCCATCTATCTCTGCTCTGGATCACACACTTCTAGATTTCTTGGGGCAATTCTAGCCAGCATAAAATTGTGCTCTCCCTTTGTTTATCTCTTGGTGGCATTTTATAGGAGAATTCAAACTCTCCTTCCCTCTCTTGGTACATTGGTGGATAATGGCCCAAGAGAGGTGGATGATTCCATTGTGTGCCACATTATTCCATTGTGCTCCCTTGAGGTCCTAAGGAGGCTTGGGCGGCTGCCCTTAGGTGGCCTCAAGTGTGGGATCAATTTCGAAGAGTGTGCCTTGTGGTCCCAGAAAGTGACTTCCGCCACTCTAAGGTCTGCATGACCTTTTGAGGGAAATCCACACAAAGACTCTTCTATCGAAGAAAAGTGTGCGCAAAGGTGCATTTTGTTGGTTTCTTCAGTGCGCAATTTGATTTCTCTCCTGGACCTTAGAGATTTTTTAAATTCTTCAGATCCTCTAATGTGCCTCAGCCCTGTAAATCCTTCTGCTTGAAATTTAATAATGTCATCTTTCCTTGTCTAATTTTCCAATGATAACAATTTCCCCCTAATGTGTGAGGTCTAGGAAGAACTGTATAGTCGAAATACATTATAGTTTATTTTCTATTAACTGTGCGGAGAGAGAGATACCTGCATGTAGCACGGAGTTGGAGACACCTTTCACTGGGTCAAAGAGCGACCATGTCCTGTGGGAACCCTGCAAGCAATGGTATAATATAATAAATTCATTTTTTCTACGAGGATGGCATGTCCCATGCTCGTTCTTCTTTGGCTAGCTAAACAAATCTATTTGACAGATACAGATTCTGTCAGTGGCACTAGTATGGTAGTGATCTGTTGGTTGATGACGACGATTGTTGATGCCCTCAGGGGATTTTTTTCTTTGATAATAGGTGGAATGTCGTCCCCATATGCGTAATCTAGGTATGGCATGTAAATGCACATTGTACGCATGCGTGTCTGACTGGGACATTCCCGTTTAAGCATTGTTGAAAGAGGTGCTTATGAAGGCACGAGTCTTTGAAAAAATTGATCAAAATGCAATGGTTGTAAGGTACGATACCATCTTCACATGAAATATTGTGTTGTAGTCGAATGTCAGGAGGATCGATGACATCTGTGGGAAATGATGTCTCCCATAGTGCCACCCAAGGATGTCCCTTTGTGGGCAGGGGTGATCCAAGGTACCGCTTCCTTTTTGGAAAATAGGTGTTGATGTCGACAAAGAGGAAGCCTCAACCGAACAACAAAGTCACTGATGCAAGGGATCAAGATCCTGGATGTGATAGGTTTAACATAGGCATGATGGCGAGGGGTGATTGAAAACTAATGATGGGGATTCAGTGGCCCAAGTTCGGAGTATAAAAAGCAGCTTGGCATCAGTCATAACTATTTCTGGTGGGAAAATCCCTAGAGTCGGTAGGACGCCCAGGGTGGATATATATTGGTTATGAATATCACAGTGGCTTATGCGTGAGGTTGTGATACTCTGACCAAGGGTGACCATGGACTATTTCCATGGGAGAAAAAATGGATGGATGAATGGGGGGACATAGTGCACCGTTTGTGGTCTTTGTACACTTACCAAAAGAATGAAATAATAGGGTTTGGTTTGTACAAAACACAGAGACAGGTTCCCAAAAACATGAAAGTGTTCACTCACTGATGATGTGAGGAAGGTTTTTTTTTCTAAGAGTGGGGGCCCCATTGGTTGGTCTCATTTGTGGGGTTGATGAAGTGGATGGAAAATGTCCCAGATGAGCTATGCTGATGGAGGTATGGTAGGCCAAATGTGAGGCACGGTATGGCGCTTTCGATCTACTTGCAAAACCTAGTAGTCTGGGAAAAAGGTTTTATTTTGATATGGTAAAACTTGACCTGATGCATGGTGGGTGAATGGGCATGAGGTGCTCCCTCGACTAAAGTGGTACGGCCATGGCGTCATGATTTTGTGATATATGGTCTACTTTGGGTGACGGGTGCCATGGAGGGGAGGCTCTATCAACCAATGAGGATGTTTATAATGTGCAAGGTGGGGTGATGATAAACATGGTCGGGTGTTTGGAACTTATGGATAATTTCTTATGGAGAAATCATGTCAGGATATGCAGAGTTTTTTTTGGGACTCTATCATGCTGAGGGTAGAATGATACTTGCTCTTGAACTTTCAGTGGATGGAGTGATGGGTGGTTTGCACAATACCTGAAAAACAATACCCCAAGTGAAAGCATCTCCTTTATTCAAAAATTATTGAAATACATGTGCTTAAAAAAGAATATGAGAGAGGGCATACCTGTCAGCACTGAAAAATTATTTTTTCAGAGGTGAGAATGTGTGGCGCCGCCTTGGGCATTATGGAGTGTTGATCACAGTGTTGCTTTCGGTCCTGTAATTAGGCCTTTCGAGCTCTCGTTATGGTCCTCCAAAGTTTCTAAAAAGGGCGACATATAGGCGAATATGGCTCAATTCAGTTCATTTGTGTCCGTTGAGCATTTGAGGTTTTTGAGAGGTCAGAGGCTTCTGCGGAGCTGTTCTTGCCATTGCGGCCAGCCTGAGTACCCAAGACTAGCGATGTTTTAGCCAAGTAGGTCCCATGATGTCCTAAATTTTAATTTTTTCAGTGCGTCGATGCCAAGGTCCATACAGGATGGGTTTGTACAAATCCCAGGCCAGCTTTTTCATTGGCCGCACGGGCGATCAAGGTACAGGCGCGCAACTTTCGTCCAAAACTAATAGTTTTGCGTACTCTTATCACACATGTACTAACTTTGAGTGCGCCCTTGTCGTGTATGTGAGAAAAACGGATGTGCTCTCCTCGCGCCTATCTGAGGAACAAGTGCGTGGAGGGCTGAAGCTACTTTTTGAAAAATTTTGGGAAATTTTGCCTATTTTTTAGTGTTCTCGGCGTGACTAATGTGTGCCTGTTTGATGACAGGATGTTGTGGAGGGAGAGGGATTGGCCTGATCTCCGGGACGCTTTGGCTACTGATAGTCATGAGCACAAAAGTTGGTGCGTTGGGGTCTTCTCATGTTTATGGAGAATGACCTCTTACGATCACATGATCATCTTCTGCATTACCTAATACAATGCTAGAATAGGCAACACAAGGTGATGGTGCTGCAGGGGTGTGACCTTGTTATCCATCCCGAGACGGATATTTATTTTGTGACCAAGTTGTTGCCTCAGGGTGAGGCGCTTCCTTATCCACTTGCCCTTGGGAGAGTGGATCTTGAGTAGTTTTCAGTGGGTCACTATGGCAGGGTGCCCCTTACGAAGGGGTGCATACTGATTGCTACTGTGACTAACCTGGTCGAGCAGTGTGCTCTAGCTGCTATTGTATGAATGACGGGGTTTTTTGCACCCCACTGTGCGTCGGAGCCAAGGATAGGTGTTCTGCGTCGGTTAAGGGTCAGACACTTCTTCAATTTTGCCCATTTTTGCTATGACGAGATGCTGGCTCAGCGTTTCAATGTCCGAGATGGATCAAAGTTGTTCACATGTGCTAGTATTCTATGTAGCATTATGTATGAGCGGGTGGTGCTACTAAGACCTATGGTGGATGTGCCTACTAGGGGGCCACAGGAGCCTCGCATGAGGAGGTCGGCCCCGATGATGCCTCGTAGAGGGGGAGGTAGTGTGGGGTGTTATTGGAATGCCACCGCGGAGGCCTGGTTTGAGGCCAATCCTTAGATGTTTCTGCCATTCCATTATGTCGTGATGGACTTCCGGGGAGACCCAGACATGGGTCTTCCTGCTGGATATGCTTGGGGGCCAACAGGTATGCTTTCTTTATTCTGCATTTACTTGAGTATTTTTGTTTTGTATGTGTATTATGTTGATACTGACATATTTTTGTTACTCATGCAGATGTTGGTGAGGTTGGACATCTTGTGGCTCAGTTGGTGGGACACCATCTGATTCAGCAACCTCGAGGTGCTGCTCACAGGGGATAGGGAGGAGCTTTAGTGTAGCCTCTGGGTGGAGCACTTGGTGGGGGGGTTGGTCCCTTGGGGGAGGGTAGCATCTCGGCTACTACCGAGACTGTTGTTGAGCGGGCTCATGCCAACGAGGTAGAGGCTCGCGTTGCTGAGTTGATAGAGTAGGTGCCTACTCTAGAGGTCAGAGCTTGGGTGGTAGAGGACGCCTGGGGTCAAGTGGACCGCTTGACCAAGGGGATGCCTACTTGAGGCTTCATGGATGACCTTAGTGGTGCATGGTTGGAGACATTGATGGCCCAAGAGAGGGGCTATTGGCCGATTTTATGTTGGGTGGCGATCTTCGTTTTGACGACAGCTCCAATGTTGGAACTAGGAGCAGACGTGGGTCCATGTGCCCCACCTGGGGGAGCACCACCCTAAAGTTTTATTGTACATGGGGAAAGCACCCATTATGAGGATGCTTCCCCTATTTTTGTTGACTTGTGAATTTATATATTTTTGGGCTGACTACGGGCCAGAGACACTATCTTTTGCACTCAGACACAAATATTTTTTGGTATATATGAGAGAGATATTTTTTGCGGCTCTACATGGTGTGCCCCCTGTTTTTTAATGGATTATGCTATGCTAATGGACATATATGTTTCTATGATTTTTTTTTTTTTTAATGTATGATGGTTTATCCGGGATGCATTCTAGTTTAGAATATTGTTAGCTATGCGATCAATTGTTTGGTTTTGATTTCTTGGTACATGTGTGAATTTAATGTGGTCAAACTGTCGACTTAATATTTTTTCACACGAGTATTTTCGAAACAGATGTGAATCCCTTATCTCAAATGCTTGGTTTAACTGTGACACTACTAACTGGGAATCGAGGTAGATGTGCATATGGCGTATGCCCTGATTGAGGGCATCGCACATAAGTCCAATGAAGGCATCAGATTCTGCCTGATTGTTTGTCATTGAACCGATGCATACACCATTAGTGTAGACTGGCGATCGGTTAGGATGGTAGATGACCCAGGCGACTGCTACTAAACTTTGAGACCATCTGATGCTCCATCAGCAAATCCAAAGTAATGGTTGGGTTGATAATCCATTGTGACACTAGAGTGTATTTTGTGACAAGTATTTTGGTCAAAATTTTAAATTTTTTGGGTCTATGTACGTGGACTCTAGGGGTTGGCCTTCTCGGCCCTTATGGGTAAAATTTCTTGAGGTAAAGGCCATTGACGGGGTTGCTGAAGCATGTTCCGTTCGGCTCGGTCAAGATATATGCCCCCTTGAGGAGGAAATGTTTTATGATGTAGGGTCCTTTCCACAGAGTTTCAAATTTTCCTGGACCTAGGGCTTCTTTTGCGACATCGTAGCGAAGGACTAACTCTCCCTCAATTAACGAACAAGGGTTGATGTGGTGGTCGAATGATGATTTTAATTATTTCTTGTGGGCCTCGTTGTGTTGCAACAACTACCGTTGGCTTTCGTCGACGAACTCTAGTTGTACTAAACATTGTTCTAGAGGCTGGGTATCATCGAGGAGTTTGATGGCGGCATGTAAATTCGGGATCTCACAGAAATCGATGCAAAAGTGTAGGGTGCCCTATTTTTTCACGATGAGAACAGGGTTGGAAACCCAAGATACGCAGGCAGCTTGAGTCCTAGTTCAGATACATGATGATATGAATCATATATGGTGTATCATGTCATCAGCGTTTGGTGGGGGGAGAATTTCCGTGATGGGAACTTGCATGAGCGCAAGGCTAGATCCCTCGTTAGGATGGTCAATTTCCTGTGGGTGGGAATTGTGTCTGGCATAGAGTTGCCTGAAAGTTTCCATTAGCGAGCACACCTCTAGTTCGTGGTTATGACTAGTAAAAATGGTGCATGGTACCATTGTGCCAACTGAGTAGATTGTGTGGGAATCAACACTACTCTTCGTCCCAGAAGTGGATGCTTGGAAGGGATCAAAAGTAGAGTAGGAGGAATTATGCTTCCATTTTCGAGTTTTTGGCTTGGGTATGTCTCGCTCTCTTAGCCAGTGTAGACTTAACACCGCTCTTGCTGCTCGAAGCTTCGGGAGATGATCGCATTTTATTGTATGATGAAAGTGTGAACAAATCTGGCAATAGTTGTGCGTGATTTTCTCTTGGTTAGAGAGATCTCTTTGCGGGAGAGAAGAGACTATGCGAAAACTATTTGCAAGGTGCTTCAATTCTTTTCACTAATTGACCCGGTGGCCAATCAGGTTGCATAGTCCGCATGTTATCCTAGGTTGAACCTAGGTCATTCTTAGTTGGCGCACCTTCCCATCTTGCCCATTACGCAGACATTGTAATGTTCCTTTTTCAGAAACATTGTCAAATGACAAGGAAAATCTATTCTAGAGATAGACTACAGGGGCATTTACTGGATTTGTCACCTTTGATTAAAGGATGAGCTCCAGAGGCTACCTGGCCCACTATTAGACTCTATCTATAGAGTGATTTTCAAAGGACAATATCCCCAAATAGGGAGATACAACAAGATTGGGAAACCCCAACATTGCAGCTACAGCAATACCAAATACATCTAATGGAAATAGTAGTGAATCAAATACACATGAAATGCCATAGAATACTATGGCCATCATATTAATACATAGCAGCATAAAATATACATCATCTTGAGGAAATTATCACTCAAGAAAGGCACAACAAGCCTCAAGAAAGTTGTATAAAGAAACATGAGAAATACTGCTGCATAAAGAAAGCCCTAGGCCATGACTACGCAGTTATAGGGATGAACTGCTACATAAATAATGTAAATACATAGATATAACAATATGAGACTCAAATAAAGTGGGGGAGCATTATCTTAACCCCTGAAAATACATAGCATCAATATTTTAAGAGGATTGGCTGAAATCTATACAAAAATGGCATTTTGCAGAAATGCCGGAGTAGCTGAGTAGTAGCTACTCAAGAACTGGAAATGCATGGAGAAGGCTAAAATAGCTGCAAAAAATGAAGGCTGAAATAGCTGCAACAAAGGCCTGAATATGGGGAATGGAGTGCAATCCTTCATGAGCTACTCAAGAAGGAGAGGAATTCCTAAACAAGACTCCCTCGTGCTCGAAGGCACTGCAGCTCTGCTGAACAGCAAGAGGCAGGAACTAGTCTGCAAGACTCAAAATGTAAAATGATCAAAGATAAATTTAATGGCTGCCTTGCCCCTATTTTAAACAATGAGCCTTCCCTCCATGGGCTCTACTTCGAATTAGGGTTTCCTCCCTCTAGAATCTTCCCTCCTACGTTGTCCCACATAGTGCTTTCCAACTCATGCCAACGCAGTTTGACTTGGTCAACCTTGGCCAAGCATGTATGCAAAAACCCCCTTTCACACATGGAGGTATAAAATCCAGCTCCAACATGATCCCCTTTCATATTTAGAGGATTTTAATTCTCTAATCATGCAAATAATGGGTCCCCTACCCATTTTATTTATCTTCTATCAAAAATTAATGTTCCATAAAAATTTGGAACATTATAGTCCTCCCCTCTCAAAACATTGCTTGCCCTCAAGCAATTGCAAGGATGAACTAAGTTTCTTTCTACCTTTCCTCTTGTAGCATCCTTATGTAATGATCTCCTCAAGAAAAGGGATGCCATATCAGCAATCAAGTCTTCAACTGTCCCTCCAATATATGCAATCTAGCCTTGGGGTGAACATTCCCAAAACAACTATCATGTAGAAAGAAGTATCCATGAAGGAAAAAAGAGCTATATAAGGGCCTCCTTGAGGCATGAGATCTGATATATAATGGGACTGATCATCCCCCATATGAATCTCTCATCCCCAAGTCATCAATCGTGAAAATAAGATGCCTCCCAACAAGACAACTCATGGAAAATCACCCTCCACCTTGAGCTCCAAAAATGAAGGTGGGCTGAAATCTGATCATGGCAAGCACTATAACTTGCCCCTTGCTGTCCTCCTCTACACTTCTGATAGGTGCAGAGTATGTACTGATCATGGGCTACAAATTTTTTGCCCTCAAATGGAAAAATGAATAGTAATTCCTCAAGAATCTCCCCTCCATCAATGATAATCTAGCCGGCCCAAGACATGTCATCCATGATGAATAGGACAATATCATCATAGAATTCCCCCATGAAATGTTTTTTGTAGGTTATACCATGTGCAGCAAGGTGCAAACAATGCCTCATAGGGTTATAATGCAACCTCATCCACTGCAGCTGCAGAAAATAGCATGGCAAGTATTGTACAAGAATATCACCTCTACTACTAAACAGTAAAATAGATGAGTGAATCAGCAACATAAGGTCAAAAACCTACCCATATACATACAATGGATGGATAACATTACCAAGCCCATGTATCTCCCCACAAATGAGCAAATATGTGGCTGTAGCCATGCCTTTTCTCATGTTCCCTTTAGAACATGCACCGCAGAAAATGTGAGAGTTTTTCTCACTCAAGGACACACCCAACTCATGTGCCTTTCTCATAATCATGCTTCTTATACAAATCTGATCCATATCAGCAAAGGAAGCCATGATCAACAATACAATCAGGAAAATGCTGAAGGTTTCATGTGTTGCAAGAATGTACCAACATTTTTCCCAAGAGTGACAACACAGTTTTCCAAATTGCTGCTTTTAGAAAATTACATGGCAAGTTGTTTTGTGTTACATGAATAGCTATGTATGTCATGATAGCTACTGATAAGTAGAAAATGGCTGAGTATATCAACTGATCATACATGAAATAAAACACTTTCCCAAGGCCATATAAAATATGGCTGTCTCCATCATACAAGTTGGCCCAATTTTTCCTATGGAGCAATCTAATAAGCTTTCCCTCTTGTAGAGCCATGCACTGCAAAATAAGGGTAAGAGTATACAAATCAGCCAATGTAAAAACATATTTCTTACCATATACTAGGAGTAAGATGATGTATGGATCCATGAATGATCCCTCCATAGTTTTTTGGCATGCTTCCATGAAGAGGAATGAACTAGTTGCAGCAAGAAGACCCTTCTTCTCATGCTTGGAAATCCAAGTCAAGAAGAATGTATCATAGATGACTTCTTCCACTACTTCATCCATCCCACCTCCTCTTTGTCTATCAAGTGCAAAAAATATGAAATGTTCCTGGGACTTGTGGGTTATGGATCCACCACACTTCCGCTAGGCACACTTCATCCATTAGTTATTCCTCCAAAGAGAGAACGTTGTTGGACTATACACATAGGCTCTCATCAATATCTAGCTCCATTATTTGACATGTTCTTTGTCAAATATATTTCTCATAATTTTGCAATATATAAGAATTCCCTTCCAAGGTGTAAGTACCTCTCTATCATCTAAAGTCAAGGAGAGAATTCCATCTCCTCCTCCAGCAACATCATGAATCTTGTGAGAGCAAATATGTTTGTGCTCTCTCTTATCAATGCCAAGCAACTCAAGTGCTTGCTGCCCCATTATGCTCACATCATATGACTCATGTGATGAAGGTATAATGACTGACATATGTGTCATACCAGCAATATGTATCCCTTCTCCTTACTGCCCAATGATGTAAACACCCTGCTACTTCTTTTCTTTGGTACTCCTCCCATGAGGGCTACCATTCTCCCAAACCAATTCCTATTTTTTTCATTTCATGAGAGTTTGAAATGCAGATCCTTGGAGACCCCTTAAGAAAGGCCTCTCTCCCATGACTATGTTGGATCTATGAAGATCCAAATGTGATGGAGGTGATGTCTCCTCCCCACCCATGTTCAACAGCGTTGTTGATTCCTCCAATGATGTAGCAGCTGTCTCTTCCTCCGGTTTACAATTTTCTTCATGATTCTCCATGGAGGTGTCATGGTTTTCTTCATCCTCAAAAAGTTTACACTCCCACCTTGAAGGCTGAATGAAAATCATCAAAGATGTGTGAGGATGAGTGCTCATCTTCTCCTTGAACCCTTTGCACAGCGCAGTGCAATCATGAGGCCCTAAAATGGCCATGTGATTTGATCCTGGGACCTAGTCATATGAAATTCCACCATCCTTAAGATTATTTGCTGAAATAGAAAGTGTAACTTTACTCATATCTTGGTGGATCTTGGGACCTTCTTGTGTGGCTGAATTGTATTGTCCTCCAATGGCTTCCTCATCCATAGATGTGGAAGGCTGCTCCTCCAATGCTGTAGCAGCATTGGTGAAATTCTCCTCCCATGGTGGAATGGCTTTCTCTTCCTTTGTCCTCCCTCCATCAAAGGTTTGGATCAACCCTTGAGAAAAGTCCAAAAGAACTCACCCTTGAATGGACCAAGGGTTTGAACCACCAAACAAAGGTTTTATCCTCCATGTGCAACGCTTCCATCACCACTACTTCTTTCTCTGCCACTGGATGCAGCAATAAAAGTGCCTCCAGCTTCTTCTCCCAAGCTCTAGCTAAAGTAACCCCATCAAATGTAGACAATAGAAGCCTATTTCCTATGATTCCTCTTTTTCCATAGGGCCTTCTCTCCTCCATCTGTTGAATAGACTGTGAGAACGTTGTAGCTCTCCTGAATGCTACAGAATGGGGTTTATATTCACCCAGGTACTTGCTTAAGATCTGGAAATCCAAGCATCTTCCATGCTAATCTTCAAGAGAATAGGAAGTGCATGGACCTTCCTCTTCTCCCCTTTTCTTCTCCTCCTCCTCAGGGAGGCTCTTCTTTATTCCAAAATTATATGAGATTAGTCTCATCTTCTTCATCATTCTCCTCTGAAATCGAACTCACAGGCTGTGCCAGTTCGATGCTTTGATACCACTATAATGTTCCTTTTTCAGAAACATTGTCAAATGACAAGGCAAATCTATTCCAGAGATAGACTGCAGGGGAATTTACTGGATTTTTTACCTTTGAAAAAAGGATGAGCTCCAGAGGCTACCTGTCCCACTAGCAGACTCTGTCTATAGAGTGATTGTCAAAGGACAATATCCCTAAATAGGGAGATACAACAAGATTAGGAAACCCCAACATTGCAGCTACTGCAATAACAAATACATCTAATGGAAATAGCAGTGAATAAAATACACATGAAATACCGGAGAATACAATGGCCATCATATTAATACATATCAGCATAAAATATACATCATCTTGAGGAAATGATCACTCAAGAAAGGCACAACTAGCTTCAAGAAAGATGTATAAGGAAACATGAGAAATACTGTTGCATAAAGAAAGCCCTAGGCCATGACTGTGTAGTTATAGGGATGAACTGCTACATAAATAATGTAAATTCATAGATATAACAATATGAGGCTCAAATAAAGTGCGGGAGCATGATCTCAACCCCTGAAAATACATAGCATCAATCCTTTAAGAGGATTGGTTGAAATCTATACAAAAATGGCATTTTGCAGAAATGCCGGAGTAGCTGGGTAGCAGCTAATCAAGAACTAGAAATGCATGGAGAAGGCTGACATAGCTGAAAAAAATGAAGAACCCTCCTCCAATATATATCTAAAGTGAAAGTCTGATCCTTTCACCCAAGACTTCTCCTCCAAGTGACTGTCAATCCCTTACAACAAATCTCCTCTCTAAATAATGTTGTCTATTGAAGGGACTGCGCTGCCTATGATGGAATGTGGTTGGCCTGATGCCAAAGATGGTGGGATATGCTCAATAACCTCCTTTTCTGATATCCCAATTAATGGAACCTCTCCACTGAAAAACAAGCTCCGGATGGTGTGTGGAAACCTCCCTAGCAACACCGAGCTACACTGCACAATATCTGCTGCAGAAACTGCGCTGATGTAAATGACTGAAGCTATGGCCTGAATGCCTAAATATGGGGAATGGAGTGCAATCCTTCATGAGCTACTCAAGAAGGAGAGTAATTCCTAAACAGGACTCCCTCGTGCCCGAAGGCAATGCAGCTCTGTTGAACAGCAAGAGGCAGCAACTAGTCTGCAAGACTCAAAATGTAAAATGATCAAATATAAACTCGATGGCTGCCTTGCCCCTCTTTTAAACAATGAGCCTTCCCTCCATGGGTCCTAATTAAAATTAGGGTTTCCTCCCTCTAGAATATTCCCTCCTACGTTGTCCTACGTAGTGCTTTCCAACTCATGCCAACGCAGTTTGACTTGGTCAACCTTCGCCAAGAATGTATGAAAAAACCCCCTTTCACACATGGAGGTGTGAAATACAACTCCAACATGATCCCCTTTCATATTTAGAGGATTTTTATTCTCTAATCATGCAAATAATGGGTCCCCTACCCATTTTATTTATCTTCTATCAAAAATTAATGTTCCATAAAAATTTGGAACATTACAGACATGGGTATGGATTAGATTGCCTGGGTGCGTTCTTCCTTCCATATTGGTTGAGAAGATCATCGTGTTATTCTCTTATATATGTATGATGTCAATTATAGGATGTACTCACAGGATATAGGTACAACACTGCTTATGTTGATCGCCCCGACATACTAGGCAAAACATCCTAGATATCGGATTCCCATCCTGCTGGCTTGGTGGCATGACTGGGTACTAGCGGCATAGTGCTTCTAAGTTAGGGCAAGTGGTGACAACATGATTGGATTTTTTACACAACGTACATGTTTTTTTTCTCTGTAGATGGCAGTTGGGGGTAAGTAAGGGTTCCCCAATTGGTCGTTTTTCAGCTAACAGAAAGAGGATGGATCTACTCATCACATCTTCTTGAGTTGTCGAGCTGTTCATAGATTTAGAGTTAGATCCATCTTCTGGGGAGAGGTGGACTATGGTTGAGCACAAACTAGCTAGTTCTAATCGAAATCATGGGATGTAATGGCATTGTTCTAAAATGTGGTTTTCAACACATAAAGGACATGTGAATTGTGTTTCCCGCAAACAAACATAGTAAATGTGCTCTATAGGATACCACCTGTGGATGAGTTCCAAGGTTGTACATCCCTCGATGAAGTGGCCACGTTCATCGCACAGTGTGCATCATATGATAGGAGGGGGGGAGATGAATGGGATTCTTTCAGGTGATTGTCGTTCCTCTTACAGGTATAGAATGACATGAGGTTCATCTCCGGCTAATTGGATGGAGGGATCCTCTTGATAGGATTTCTCAATGGCATGTAAAACATCCCTATATCGCGGGATATCTGGGTAATGATGGGTATAGTGTCCATAATTTCTACAGATAGCGCATGCGTGATTTTTACACAATGCCTTGCCTTGAATTTTGGTGGCAGACTCCCTTTTATGGGAACATGGTGCCGCGATGTCTACCGTAGAGCTAAGGAGTAGTTTTAATTCATCCAGCTCTGGGAAGATGTGGGTAGGGTGGCCTACTACGTCACATATGGCGCAATGTGGTGATTCTTGTGGCATGGTGGGATTATCCACCTTATTTCCTCTTCTATTTTTTTTCTTAGTCGTAACCATCGCCTTTGCAATGGAAATTTCCTTCGAAGGGATGTTTGCGACAGTCTCCTGAACAGTTGGGGCCTGCTCAGGATTAAGGGGGATTAACCCTATAGAGGTGATGTGCGTGACTCTCATGGTGGTAGGTGGGACTAGATATCATACTACCATTGCAAATTATAAGTTTGGTAGGACCAACGTGGCCATGACCTGTTGTGACACAAATCCATCTGGGGGGAAGAGGAAAGGAGTTTGGGAGGCTGTGTAGGCTAGAGAGGTTGTCATGGCTGAGGACTCAGTGTCATTACTGCTTGACTTAATGTCTTTACTGGCTTTGGTGCTTGATGTGGACATCAAGCACACCAGAGCCCCTATGACATCAGGTGATGACTCACGTATAACAGGGGGATCTCCTAAGAATGACCCTAGGATGGACGATGGTTTGAACTGGCCGAGGCTATATTCTTGGTATTATTTAATCGTCTTGGTAGATGTGTCTACATATGGTAAAATGACATCGGTATTTTTTAGGGTTCGCTTTTCACCCTGTGTCATATGGTCGATAGTAATGATGTGGTCCTCATGGGTGAACATCATAGTTCGGAAGACAGAGGAGGTTATGGCTGACATGGCGTACATATAACTCCGGCCAAGGAGTATATTGTAATCCAATTGAGCATCCAAGACTTCAATGTCTATAAGGACCATCTTGTTAGCTAAGCAGACAAGGATGTTTTGGTAGAGACCGATGAGGGCTGAAGGGCATCCATTGTATGCTCTAAGTGTGATATCTAATGGCTTTAGTTCAGGAGACCTTAACTTCTGTCGGACGTTCTTTGACATGATGCATGTGGATGCACCCTCGTCAATGATACATCGGTGAATGGTGATGTTTTGAACTGACATCAGTATTTGAAAGGCGACCATCAAGGGAAGCCTAGGGGTGCCTTTATCTAAATCAAAATCCATCAGGTGCGAATCAGCAGGGTCGATGGTGCCTAATGCGGAAAGTAAGGCTTTCCTTTGCTTTGGGAATAATTGTAATACCTCCAAATCTGACATGGTGGCGGGATATTGAGCTAGATAATCCATAATGCTATAGTTATGGGCCACTTTGGAATGGTTTCCTGCCTACCTAATTGGTCTCTTAGCCATTTTTGGCAAAGGTTCAGTAGGCATTTTGATATGGTCAAAGGTGTTATTGGTGCACTTGTAATAGCCCTTGATGAATTGGTGTCGGGTGGGGTATTGTAATTTCGGTTTCGTGTCTGAAAAAACATTTCTTCGCCAATCATGTAGATTTCATGGTTGTTTTTTCTAAAATCATCGCGAGTTTTTTTTTGTTGCTAAGTGTTAACTGTCCCTTGATGGGGGAAAGGATCCTACATGACTGTTGTCTATTGTGAGGATCCCCCTTGCCCACAATTACCCTGCAGCTTCCTCAGCTCAGGGAGGTCGGGACAGTGGTGAGTGTAATGGTCATCCTCACCACAGATTGAACAAGAGTGGTTTGTCCGAATATTTTCCCTCTTTTTCTTCCTTTGGGGGTTTATTGGCTCCTGGTTTTGATTTCGGTTGGAGTTGCCTCCATCCTGAGATCACGAAGGGCTTTTTTGTTTGTTGCCCCCCTGTCTAGGATATCCTTTAGGCTTGTTTTTTCCTTTTTTCTTAGCTGCGTTAGGAGGATAATTTTGATTCTCCTGATTGTATGGTTGACGCAGCTGGGCTTGGGAAGGTTGCACAAAGTTCACCTGTGCATTAGTCTACATGGGTGGGTTTTGTGCTGGGGATTGGACGTATTGTGGTCCTTGTCCCTGGTTTATGAATGATTGTTGGGGGGGAGCTCTTCTGTCTGCATGTCTAGCTGCATACTAGGTCCCCTGAGCCAGAGGATATGGACCTCCCTACTGATGGTGGTACGATGACGCCCTATTAGTCACATTTTTTGAAGGTGCATGATGACTTTGGTAGCCAGGTTGCGGTATGATCTGGGTAGAATCATATGCATAAATGGGGTATGGAACATTGCTGCTTAGGTGATTTTGGGTCAATGACCCAATCACACCATCTTTGGAGTTTGACGTACCCAAAAATTATTTTTAAATTTGCAGGTGTAGGGTGTTAGGCAGGATATTGTAAATATATCCTGACTACTTATATATCAGCTTGAGTTGTTGGGCTTTGCTGATGGCGTCCTCTTTGGATATGGGATTTTGTTGTGCCACATCCTTAGAAATCTCTGTGGTGAGAATTTTCAGGATCAGGTCTAAAAAAACTCGATCGTCAAGTTTGGCTTTGCACAAACTATGATGTCGCTGCCATTCGTGGAGATGGTACGAGATATGGACGGCGAGTGTTTGCCTAAAGTAGGTTAGTAATTCCATTCTAGAATCGTGGTGGATGGGTAGCTAAAAATAGGTTAGGAATGCAGTAGTGAGGGTGCTAAAGGTTCCATATGTAGAAGATGGTTGCTCCACATACCATTTCTCGGTTATTCTAGTTAGGGTGCGTTCAAATAGTCTCAGTCGAACAGTATCGTCAACGTTGTTGTTCGATGAACACCATAGGTGGAAAGTTATAACATCATTTCTGGGGTCTTTCACTTTCTTCCCTTCAAAATTTGGAATGTCCAAAGCGAGCTTTGTGGGCATGGGAGGCCATGTGGGGTTGTGTGCAATGGGGTCGTTTGTCAACATGGTTAAATATGGTAAATTTAACGAAGCTAAGAAAGGTGACTCCAAGTTTGTAGCCATTGCACCTTGTGAAAACATGGTGTTCTGGTTAGGTATAGGGTTTTTCCGTGATGTACCCTGTTGTGAGTTCACCTGGCTTCCCGAATGGGTAGCACTCCTTTGTCCCTTAGGGTTTGTGGGAGGAGTGGTATGCGGTGACCTTGTGGGGGTATTCACCGGTGTGGTGTTGGGTGACCGACGAGGGTTCCCAACTAATGATGCCCCAAGAAAGGATGAACCAATAAGGGTGGAAGTGTTCCATCTTTGACGCATAAATGGCGAAAGACCTGGAACCCCTCCCGGTAATGGGGGGAGGTCCAAAAGACGTCTAGATCGACGAGGTCCCGTTGGGTCCATTCTTGTATCGACTAGGTATGGTTTTGGAAATATCTGAGAGGATATATATATTACAATAAAATAAAAAAATTGATCGCATACATAAAACAAAATGAAAATAAAAGATAAATTTTCCCTTTAGATTAATCCTATGTGACCAGTCAATCAAAAAATATGGTTTTTTTTGTTTTTGTGTATGATACTCAAATCATAGAAGACCTAAGCATCCTCACACACTAAAATGTAACTAGGACTTGAGAAGGTATCTTGCGAATGCTGGCACAACGTCCCGAAAGAACTGGCGACGCCCCCATTCAACCGAAGAAAATCGACCAAGGTAAGGGTAGAGGATATAGTGTTGCTTGCACCGTCACCTATAGGGAAGGATTCCCTAGTTTTGGTCACTAAGTACCATCTTCCCAAATGAGCATTCGAGTCTTGATATTCTTGGTAATCCAGCTACCAGTACTGAGTATTAGACGGGTTAGGTAGCCATGAATAATACTGCACGCACTGGGCCTAATCTTAACCCCCTCTGAATGGGTCTTCGTGGCGCTCGGGTTTTCTCTGTCATGGGTGGATAGACGGATTTAAAAGTTCCCTAAAAATTCAACTTCTATGTTTCAATATGTAAATTGACCAAGGCGGCTTATTGGATGCCTACCCCCTTGGTCCTAACTTAAACTATAAATTATCTTGTGGCCCTTGTGGGGAGATTTTAATGAGTTTAGTTAAGTTAGTTTTAGGTGTATTTGATTTACTTAGGGTGTGAATGTGTGTGAGAAAGAGGTGAACAATCACATAGTTTGAACATATGGATATGCGGTGATATTTTTCAAAATCCCCTATTTAAACTACGTTTGGTTGTTCCTTGCTCAAAAGAAAAACATGTGCGGATATGGGCCGCTTACAATGCTTCCTAGTTAATATAAATGATCAACTATAGGGAGATGGTGAATTATTAGTGGAGAGTGTTCATATGCTTGCCTAGGATCACCCAAGGGTGCAAAGGCAGCAGAGATTACTTTCTCTCTAAGGATAATTCGATCTTGGTCCTGAATCCTAGTGCCCAAAATTGAACTAAAATTAATGACTTTAAAACTAGGAAAATGAAAAATATTTAGCTAAGCATGCATGGACTGGGACCACTTACTTTGGCTAATTACCTAGGTGTTTTTTGGTGGCTAAATTCGCAAAACGTAAATTATTTCAGAATTCAAGTTAATTGCCCCCTACTTAAACTATGTGTTCACTTTGCGAAAATAAACTTGAAATTTTTAAAACTAACACCTAAACTACTAAAAAGCAGCCAAGAGTGAGCTTTAACAAGTCATGGGACACCTCAACCAATGTTGGCATCCTTGTTATGGGCTGCTAGTCACTTTACAAATAGGAAATGAAGGGAAATAACAGCAAATTTTTGCTTCTAGTTTCTGCGGGCAAAAGGCTCAGAGAGGCGCAAAGTCTACGTGTTGGTCCCTACTAAACACGTGCAGTCGAGCACGTCTGTCTATGAAAAATCCGCACGATTTTCCTGCAAAAGAAATCGTTGGATCTTCTGAGCTTCAGCCTCTCACTAAGGGTGAACAGGCGGTGAAGGAGAGAAAAATGGGTAGTTCCAGCCAATTCCAAAGCAAAGAAAGAGGTCTCTGCAAAAAGGCACAACCACATAAACTTGGAAATAAAATTAGTGGAGTTGCCAATCCTGTGTAGGTGGATTTGGCGCACAAGTGTACCAAATCACACCTGCTTAAGAGGAGTGTTTTTTTCCTCTTAAGTTCTTGGTCACAGGCAAAAAATCAAGGGAGTCAAGAAAGTTATTGAACATGCTAATAAATAAAACATACTAAATAGTGAAATAGCATGCCTATTTGGAAACAAAACAAAATTAAACTAAACACATAATACAAAAGCTCTAAATAGAGCCAAACAACTTCAATAATCCAAACGGTGGCACTTACGTCCCCTCTTATTGAGTGCTAGTAGGAATAAAGGATGAAACGTTTACCCACATGCCAAGGGGCCTTTAGAACTAGGGAGTTCTAAGACCCGATGCAAGGATGTCTTTACTTCCAAGCTACCTTGGCACAAATTCCCTCTCTCTACTCCGAAGGATTGGAGTTGTTGGGTGGCCAACAACTAAATCCCCTCTATCTCTGCTCTGGATCACACACTTCTGGATTGCTTGGGGAATTCTGGCCAGCATAAAAATGTGTTCTCCCTTTTTCCATCTCTTGGTGGCCTTTTATAGGAGAATTAAAACTCTCCTTCCCTCTCTTGTTACATTGGTGGACAGTGACCCAAGATAGGAGGATGATTCCATTGTGTGCCACATTATTCCATTGTGTGCGCCCTTGAGGTCCTAATGAGGCTTGGGCGGCTGTCCTTAGGTGGCCTCAAGTGTGGGATCAATTTCCTGGAGTGTGCCTTGTGGTCCCGGAAAGTGACTTTCGTCACTCTCAGGTTCGCGCGGCTTTTTGAGGGAAAGCCGCCCAAAGGCACACCTATCTAAGAAGAGTGCACGCAAAGGCACATTTTGCTAGTTTCTTCAGTGGACAATTTTATTTTTCTCTTGTACCTTAGAGATTTTTTAAATTCTTCAATTCCTCTAATGTGCCTCAACCCTGTAAAACCTTCTTCCTGACATTTAATAATGTCATATTTTCTTGTCTGATTTTCCAGTGATAACAAACTCTATCAAAATGACTTTAATTTAATTACATTTAACTTAAGTCACTTTTGGCCCCTTTTCCTCTAAATATTATTTTTCCTCTAATTAAATGACTAATTAAAGTTGTTTTTAATTAAGGAAAATTGTATATCTCCCATGGTACTATCTCTGGCCAATATAAGTCACTTCTTAGCATCCCATCTAAATATCTCCTCATTCTGGTTCCAACGAGCTATTACAACAAGGTGTTTTATCATGTATTCCTCTCAGAATGCCACCTTGAGTGTAATTAATTGATTTAAGCCCAAAAATAACTAAGTTTTTTTAAAATTGTCAAAATGTGTCGGAACGGAAGACAAACTATGTGGATGATGGAATATATCAAGCGAATGTCATTTGTCCTCGTAGAAACTCCTCAAAACTCCTCCAAAAACCCCCTGGGCCCGTTGATGACACCAACCTATATCTGTGACCTGTCTACTCCCAACTCTGGAAGTCCATCCTAACCCTATCATAGGTGATACCAAAAAAAGGAATATTATAGATAAGATGCTTGTGACTGGAAAAATTTAACATCCTTAATATGTACTCTTTGTAATCTAGCATAGATTTTAATGTTCCTTTCACTCATTTCATGTTGAAGTCCAATGCATTGGATTCTTCATTTATTTATAATTCTTCTCTCCAATATGCTACAACGACTGATAAACTACATGCTCAAGCAACATTGGTCACCAAAGCCAGACCTTAATTCTCCTACGAGTCTTAATTTGCTGCCATATTTTCATTTCTCTTCTTAAAGAAGATTTTGAACCAATTATGTCTTAAAATATGTTAAATATTGAGTGTAAGTAAAAAATTCCTGCAAATCCTGCAAGAAATAACCAAGATGCCCTAGGCACTGATATCTCCTCAACCCAAGGGTTGTCTCTAGGAGCTACAACATCTTCTGGCGTCGTTGCGGGGGAGGAATAAAAATATTTTCCCTAGTTACGACACTTGTACACCCTTTGGTTTGGTGAGAAGAAGGGGGTGTGGGATGAATATCTCTCACCTTGGTGACTCCACTATTTAATATTATTTTGATCATATTGGCTTTCAAAAGGCCTCACAAATGCTCTGACACCCCTCAACAAAAAATTATCCCTGTGTTTGAACCTGAAAAAATCATATCCAGGAGGGTTTGGAAAGAAAAAACTCTTGTCACTCCAGATCTCGTGACCTGTTTTCTTGAAGTGTCAACCTCCATCTCTTAGGAGGTTGTGATAAATTGCTCCAAGTCTTCTTACAAAGCCTTGGAATATTCTAAAGAATGTTGTACGTTGTTTAGCTCATTTGTGTCAAGAGTCAAAACTGAAGAAGCTTCTATCAGTTCACCTCCCTTCACATTTAACACCTTCCCAGAACATAAAGAATTCAAAAATATCATCATAACTAGCCCAACTCAGAGCATCAATATATTTCCATGTTAGCTCCAGCTAGCTACAATTCATAAAACTCCTCAACAAGGTTTTGTAATAAAACTTATACCACCTCCATTGCAAAACATCATTGTCCCCAGCTTTCTCCTAAATAGATATGCTCCACTCACCATGAAATGACCCCTCAATGAGATTCCACAAGACTATCTTAAAATCCTGCCAAGATTCACTGGAGAGGATGATATCTCATCTCAAAGGCATATATAAATATTTTGTGCATTTGTTGAAAATCATAATGTAGAACATATGGATATAGTGTTAAGACTCTTTGTCCTGTCTCTAGATGGGGAGGCAAGGAAATGGTTCAAAGATCTCCAAAATGCTTCAATAACTACCTGGGAGGATATGAAAAACTCTTTTATGCAGAAGTGGGGAGATAAGAGGGACCATGGGTACATCCTCACATAATTTAATGCAATGAAGAAAAGACATAGTGAATATGTTTCAGAATTTATAAAAAGGTTTAACAAAATATACAATAGCCTTCCTGCTGAAATTAAACCTCCACAGGATGTTTCCAAAGTGGTTTTTTCTGAGGCATTTAAACCAAAATTTGGGTCTACCCTTAGAGAAATGAAATCTCGAACCATGGAGAAAATTCAAATAGATTCCCTAGAAGTTGAAGAAAATTTCACCTCCACTAGGCAGTGGAAAGGGAAAATTGTGTATGGTGATAAGAGGAGGGGACAAGAAGAAGCTAGTTCTTCAAGACATGGAATGGAAACATAAGAGAAGAAACTAGAGGAGTTGAACAAATTGACAAGAAATATGTCTAACAAGCTTGTAAAACTTTTGTTGAAAAACAAAAACCCTCCTCGATAAAGTCACCATACTCCTAACCAAAATTTTAACCCTCAATATAGGAGGCCACCCTTGCATCTCTTGTAAAGGGAGAGAAAGGATCAACATGACCATATTCAACCCCCTTTGTATCTAGAATATGATCCTGGGGACAATGTTGAAGAAACTATATAAGTTCAAGAAAACTATTTCTCTTCTCTTTTTGAGGAAGAAAATGAAATTGAAGCACATGAGGAAGAAGGGGATGATTTGGATGCCCCATTGTATTATGGTGAGATTGATAATCATTGTATACAATTTTTCGACTTCATGAAGGCTCAATTATACAAAAAATATGATCTTAGGTCATAAAGGGAAAATTTATAGAATGCAAGATCAAAATGAGGAACCTCCTCACCAAAATCCTCGTAAGTCAATAGAGAAAGGGAAGAAACCTTTTGACCAAGTCCCACCAAAAAAAAATGACTCATACAATCCTCTTCCTAATAATCCTGATGCCCCAAAAATAGAGCATTTGCCACCACAAATTGACCCAGTCTGTAATGAGGACAAAGAACTTGCTGAGATTCTCAAAACTAATAGGAACCCCTCTATTTTCAATCTTCAACAAGCGTTGGAAAAGGTCAAAATATATGTTCCTTTGACTGAATTGTTTAAAAAAACTTGTTATAAAGCTCAAGTATCCCAGTTTATATGTTCACCCACCATATCCCCACTACAAGATAGCTTGAACCTTCAAGAAGAAATACCCATGGTAGTGTTTGGACATCATGTTGAGGAGGACTCTTCCACTACCCGTTTCTATGTCACCTTGGTGATTCATGATCTCCTACTACATAATTGAATGCTTTATTTAGGAGCTTCTCATAACCTGATGCCATTATATGTCATGTAACAATTAGTACTACAAAAAATTATGCCATACAAAGATATGTACTCCTTTGATTCCGAGTAAAATTTTTTGAAAAGTCAAAAAGAAATTTGTGTCTAATTTAATTTTCCCTTAATTAAATTGGACAATAAATTGTATCGTAATAACTTGTAATAGTTAACTGAGTGTGATAAACTTAGTTATATCATGAAATTCGAGTTGAGGGTGGTTGGTGAGGCATGTAGAGTGATTCTATTTGTTTTAGAGTCCAAGTTGCAGTTAGTGTTTTAGTTTAATGCATGAGAAATCAGTTAACTCAATTGAGTTAAAGTCAGTCTAACTAGTTGTAATTGATTGTTGCACTAGTGAAAGTTCAAGTGAATTAAATCAGATTTAATTCACATGTAGTGATCTGTCAAGTGACTAATGATTTACTATTAATAACTGCATGCATGTCAGTTTGATGAAGACCCAATTAAGACAGAGGTTAAAGGGATTATTAGTAAATTGTCGGGACGCGATTAGAAAACCATAGGATTTCCCAGGATTTATTGTGCAGTTTTGGAAGGTTGAATTTCCTAATTAATAGGGATCAATTGTTCTTAGAATTGTGCAAGCAAGGCAGGCTTATCAGAGGCATAAAATTGGCTAAGTGTTAGTCAATTTTGTCTGGATCAGTGTGATACAGTTTGTAGAGTGCAATAGACTCTTGTGAGAAGAGTGCATTCTATTATTTCATGATTCCCTATTTGATTATACAATAAAGATAGAGGGGTTTTGAGCAGCAAGCTTTCCCCAGGAAAAATATATGTGTTGTGTGATTGATTTTCTTCTTTCTCTTACTTGGTGTGATTGTGCGATCATGTTTATTTTCTGCAAAAATTGTAGAAGGATTCAGTATCTTGTTTTAGTATATTACATGATCGAATTTAATCCATTGGTGTAATTCTACATGGTATCAGAGTGCCAAAAATCACTATAGTGGAGAAGAAATTGAGTTTGTGTTGAACAACATTCAAATTTTCAAAAAATTCTTTGGTGCGATAAGCGGAGCAAGATGGCTTTCAATGGATTAATATTGGAATATGTACTCGAGGGTAGTTCTAATTATACTTCATGGAAAGACATAATGGAGGCAGTTCTATAGGACAATGGGTTGAAATAATTTATTGACACTAATATTCCAAGGCCTGCACCAACATACGCCGCTCTTCTTGATTCTTGGCAAAAGAAGGTTGCAAAGGTGAGGAGGATCTTATTATAGATAGTTTGAGATCACATTGTCTCGAGTCTCCATACAAAGGCGACTCCATATGCAATGTGGAAGGCCTTGACAGATATATTTCATAATAGTAGTGACCACAAAAAATTGGCACTAAAGGACAAGCTCAGGAAAATCAAAATGGAGAAAGGCGACACTATTCCGAAATACTTGACCAAGTTCATTAATCTAGGTAAATTTTTTCTACCCTTTTAACCAAGACCTTTTACTTCGGCTGATGTGTTATAATTTCATCAAATCATTAATTAACATTAATGAACATCTACATGTTGTAAAGAAGAGGAACATAACAAGCATTAGCAACATACAATATTGATAACAGAGTTCATCTAGGAGGGAATACGTCTTCGGGCCTCGGTGTCAAGATGGTGTAGGCCACTGCATTAAGTGCTGGAAAGAGTTATGATGTACATGGATGATATTTTCTCTATCATACAAGGAAAATTCCCTCATGCAAGAGTGGTTGGAACTCTCACTCTCAAGTAGGACTCTTATGAGCATGACAATTTCACCTGGATGATGACTATGAGTATCCCGTCAAACATGGAAATAAAGGGATCTCAATTAAACATACATGGTGACAATGAGTATCCCATCAACATGGCAACAAACAGATCTCAAACAACATAAAACAAATCCATGAAATAAATTACATCTCACATCAAGAACAAAACAAGATCCCACATCAAACATCAACAGGGATCTATACAACACAATGCATCTCATAACAAAGAGACAAATAAATACATGAAATCAATGCATCATATACCTCACACTAAAAATTATTGAAGAATAGGTTGCTCTATTGCTAGATCTGAAATCACCATCGAAATCAGGGCATCGAAATGTGTGAAATCAACTACTCACTCACTGAATGCTGACACCTACACTCCACTTTGAAAAGTTGCTAGAAAACATAAGGCTTGGATGGAAAATCCGACTACACCGCTAAACTCATGTCGCTGAGAGGTGTAGGATCGACTGTCAATTTGTTGAATTCTGACAAAGTGAAAATTTGGGCCTTAGGGAATCTTTTAGATTCCCCCTAGATTCCTCAAAGATGTTGCTCCACAAGGAATCTAGAAATCTGCAACTCTAAACAGGAATCTGATCTCACCATTGAGATCCTTACGAAATTCCTAAGAAGAATGAGTATAAGGTTGACCTCATTCTGACACCGAAAAATTTCGGTCTCCAAGGAATCTGAAATATTCCTGAAGATTCTCATCCATAGAGAATCTACAAAACCACTGCTCAAATGGAAAATCTGGGTGCACCATCGTGCTCCCTGCGAAATTCTGGTTAAAATTCATATAAATTTTAATACATTCTAACACAGGAAAATTTTACCTCCTTTCCATCAAAAAATATTCCCTCGAACTGTGTGCACCATCCTGCCTTGAACTGCATGTCCGTCTGCCATCCAACCTACCTTCTCTTTTCTCACGGCTCCATTGGCCTCCTTGTGCCCTCATCTCTAATGTATTCTCCATCATTCTCCATGGTTTCCTTGAACCATTTGAATGTCATTTTATAATAAAGTGTGAGAATGAATAAACCAAAGTGTGAGGTTGGCACATTGGTTGGCATAATCATATTAAGATAGTTTTTGTTGGGAGGTTTTGAGTTCAAATCCCATTTAGTCCAAATATTGTTTTAAAACCCAATTTTAGTTTTAATATAGTTTTTTCAAACTATATACTATATGGAATTTGTATCTCTATATTGTAACGACTCCTAAAAACAAAAATGGAGGTTTTGCTTAATATGGAATTTAACCATATTTAATATGATTTTTATTACATAACAATTTACCACATTTAAATTGATTTTGATTGTTTTAGTAACTATATTTAATATATAGTTTTTTTTTTTAATGATTTTTTTTGTTTTTATGTGGGAGATTAAATATCATTTTGTTTTGTCTTTTCTGTAGGGGCAAGGGGCCAATGGAGGAGCGCCATGTGGCATGTTGTGGGCCCCACTTCCCTTGCCTTAACAAAACTTCAAATTTCTCTAACTTTCTTATACGAGCTCGGATTGATGTGTTGTCCACACCATTGCGATTATGTCGATGAACTCTTCAACTTGAACCTATTTTGAGAAAAATCCAAACAATTTGATTTTCGAGCTTCCATAAGGCCTTTTTGTCCTGTGTGTGTCTCTGGAGCCACTTGGATCATTCATCCAATGTTGATATGAGCTTGGAAGTGTCGGGATTACTGTAGAAAATGACAACCTTGTGAGCCTAGCACTTCTTGGCCTTCCCAAGAGCTGGCATAGTTATCAGGACTCTGTCAATGGGAGGGAGAAGCTACCAGATTAGGAGTGACTTTGGTCATATTTGGTACAAGAATAATTCAGGTAGTATACTAGGGATGGATCCTCATCCAAGATAGATGATGAGGAAAATTTTTCCTTGGCTAGTAAGGCAAAGAAGGGTAAGATAAATAAATCATATTCCAAATCTAAGATTGGAAAAGAAGGCAAGAAGTGTGACATGTCTAGAGTGAAATGTTTTCATTGTCACGAGCATGGACATTATACCACTAATTGTCCACAAAAGAAGAAGAACAACAATAAGGCTTCAGGATCTGCAGCATGTGATGCTTTGGTTTCATAGATTGAGTTGGACTTCTCACTCATCGCATGCATGGTGTCTAGTGCGATGGGATCAGTCTGGTACTTGGATAGTGGTGCATCTTTCCACATTATGGGAGACAACGAACTCTTTAGTAGCTTGGAGGAGAAGGATCTTTAGATGCACATCGAGATGGTTGATGACGAGAGGTATAGCGCTACCAGAATTGGTATATTTACTTTCCATGTACTAGGCTTGAAAAATAATTTAGTTTTAGCTGCTATGATGGAGGATAGAGGATATGTGGTTTTCAGTGAAGGGAAATCATTATTTTGTCACAAAGCCACAGGACAGGTTAAGACGATTAGGGTTTGTGTGAAGAACCTCTACAAACTTGATGTAGATGGTTGCACAGCATTGATGAGGAAAGTAGACAGAGTGGTGAGTCGAGATGAAGGTGAGTTATGGCACAGGACATTGGGCCATCTACACCACAGTGCTTTGAAGGTCATGCAGTAGATTTCAATGGGGCTTCCATAGGGTACTTTTGCGTAGATAGACACATGTAAGGGATGTACCATGGGGAAGTATAAAAATGCCACTTTTCACGAGAAGGAGAACCGAGCAACGGAAATCCTTGAGAGAGTTCACTCATATGTGTGTGGACCATTATCTATAGCTTCTACAACAAATCATAGGTATTATGTGGTTTTTGTTGATGTTTTTTCTAGAAAGTGTTGGGTCTTATTCATGCATAAGAAATATCAGACGTTTTTAAAATTTTGTGAGTTCAAAGCACTGGTTGAGAAAGATACAGGGAAGTAGGTGAAGGCTCTAAGGAGCGACAATGGTGGTGAGTACAACTTCAATGAATTCAAGAACTTCTGTATCAAAGAGGAATTCAGAGAGAGTTGATTGGGCCTCGTAACCCACTACATAATGGGGTCGCAGAAAGAAAGAACAGAACAATTGTGGGTGTGGCATGAGCTATGTTACATTATCAGGGCCTATAGCTACATCTGTGGGCAGAGGCATGCAACACAACGGTATTTTTGCAGAATTGTAGACCTCATCAGACACTTGGCATGAGTACACCAGAGGAGGCCTTTTTTGGTAAGAAACCTGATGTTTCATATTTTAAAATATTTGTCTCATCTGTCTATTCACATGTGACCAAAGATTCTAGAAACAAGCTAGAACCAATAGCAGATATTGGGATATTTGTGGGGTACACTAATACTCCCCACAACTATCGGGTGTATTTTCCGAACAGCAGGATGACAGTTGTCAGATGGGATTTAAAATTTGATGAGGAGAAAACCATGTTATTGTTCCTTGAGAGGGAGCTTGATTTGCATGTGGATGAGGAACTCTTGGTTCCAAAGGATGAACCTCAAGATGTGGAGCATCCACATGAGGAGGATCATGGATTGGAAAAAATCACTCATGCAGAGCCATCCACCAAACATGGTAGGAGGCGTGCAAAAGAGGCTGACATATTGAGACTTGATGTGACAGAACATGTAGGATCACCTACATCATAGCGCAGACAGAGAAAGTCACGAGATAGGTATATTGGATACACGTCTCTTATGAGCAAGTGTATTGTGACAGAACCATCCTCTTTTGAGGAAGCAGTGTAACAACCAACTTGGGTTGACGCCATGGTTGAAGAGTATGACTCCATTGTCAGGAACAATGCATGGGAAGTTGTCCCAAGACCAGTCGAGAAGTCATTGGTTGGATCTAGATGGATCTATAGCCCTAATAGCAACTACTGATACATGCAAATCAAAGAGGCACTCCAAGCGGCTAAGGCCGACATCATCAAATCTGTGGAGCTGCATCGAAGGTTGAAGTGAAGAATTCATTCGGGTATGTGGGGGGCTACCTGTAGGGCCACCCCCTCATGAGGGTTGGGACATCTCACACACACCCGGGAATCACTGATATCAGCTGCTGTATCACTAAGCCATCAAGTATATGGATCTCGATCATGCTGAAAGGAGCTGAAGCTGAGAAACAATCAAGTCAAAGGGAAATAAGGAGTCCCTTTTCCTAATCCGGGGCACCGAACAAGAGTGGAAGCTGGAAGCAAGGCACACCCCCCTCTAGACCTATCTTCTGGAATGAATGAGTTGATGTCGACAGAAGTAGGTACGCCATAGGTGAGGCAATAAGGGATTCTCAACTAAGGCACGAGAGAAAATAGTAGAGTGACTAATAGACTGACACCAATGATGATGATGAAATGAGGGGTACTGAGTAGCGAATGGACGACTTCCCTTGTTAAAGCATAAAGGGCATGGATGACCTGGCCAGCGACTGAAAAAATATCATGAGGGATAGGAGACAGTGGGACTGAAGGCCATAATGTGTGACACGAGAGAGGGACCAAGCAATGAAGGATGGAGGAATATAGCAGGATACAAAGGGACTCGGGATAGACTACATGAATGCGATGATGACTCACCTCGGATGCTCTAAACAAGGGCGACTCAATGGTGATGCCACACAGTAAAGGTCCAATGGGGGACCATAAAAACATGAGTACAAGAGGGTATCTCATGACGAAAATCAACATGAAAAATGGAAAGTAAGGAGGCAAAGTGGTGCCCCAAGTACAAGTGTTGTAAGTGAATAAATCCGATTTGGAGGAGAGGTGAATAGGCCCTTCGTGGAAAAAATGTGTCCTGGTGAAGTATCAAGGTAAAAAAAACTAACAGGTACCCAGAGCTCATGAACAGGCCAAGTCGCACTTTTTGGGGTATGTTCTGTGACCTGGGTAGCAGGTACTAGGCAGAAAACTGCGACCTGTCCCAGGAAATGACCTGAAGAGTGCGACCTATCAGAGAAAGGGGGCTTCAGTGTTGTTTTTCGGGGGGGGGGGGGGGGGGAAAAAGTTGGGGGGGGGGGGGGGGGGGTTAGTATTGCATATATGAATCAAATGGAATTTAATTTTTTGGGTTGGCATACCTGGTGTCACTATCCCAAAAAGAGGATTTGGAGATAATAAACTGATGCTCTCCTAGAAAACCTTTGTCTAAGAGACTGGGTTGCTGATGTAAGATGAAGGAAAGATAAGGGGTATCGTCCCTAGAGTGATCTGAAGTGATATGGGACTCTAGAGGTTCTTCTAACTGTGGAAGAATAATGGTACTAGAGTCGACGCAACCAGATACACTAGGAGAGTTATGGATAATTTCTTCTCTTAGTCTCTCAAATATGGGTGCCCCCTTACCCAAACATTGGGTGTCAATCTAATGGCCGCAAGGTGTACGTGGTTCGAATGCATGGGTTTGATGTAAGGGGAATAGATAAAGTCAGGGGTGGTGATTCCTTCCATAATGTCATCATCGTGATAAAATATGGGGTTACTGGTGGAAGAAATACCACCTGACGTGGCGAAGCTACCTGACTCATCATCATAAGAAGAGAGGGTCACATGCACATCATCACAAGGGGTGATAGAAGAGTAAGCAGATAAAGGATCTACCAATGTTGAGCCCAGGGGATCGCTGAAGGGAGGTCAATCAAAACATCAGCAGAAGTCTCCAAGGGGACTTCCACCGAGGGTCTCATGGATGATGATAGGTAGAAAATGGTGGAAGAAGGCTCCGTCATCTCGACATCAGGAGGGGGAATGTCGATGGGAGCTAGTAAATCCTCAAGCGGACCTGAAGCATACTGCACAAGGATGGGAGAGGTGGATTGGTTTTTTTCAACCTTATACGCTCGAACTACCTCTAAAGAGGCGCAGTAATGCATCAGGTGAGGAAAATGGTGGGAATAATGGCCATGGACACCACACAGAGCACAGGGTTTGTTGGTTCAAATAGTCTTTGGGTTCTTGGCTACAGTCAAGGAAGAAACAGAGGGTTCAGGGATCGTAGACTCAGGGAATGCGACGTTAACCATGGGTTTAATACGGGGAAACTCGGGACAAGTATGGGTGGCATGACTGATGACATCACACAAGGCGCAAGGCTTTGCGGGTGGAGGAGGGGTAGGGTTAGTTAGGGTGGCCTTGTCTTTGGATGCCCCCTTGCGAGCTTTGCCTTTCTTTCCGAGAGCTGTCACAACAGGAGAAGGGTCCTGTTGAGGTGCTAGTGGCACTGTAGCAACGGAAGCAGCTAGGGGAATCGGTTAAACCGATGTCAAAGCAAGGTAAGGTTTGGGGTGACCAGGCGGGGTATTGTCTGGAGGGTCAAGGTACCAGACAGGTATACCCAAGGTCAAATTGGGGAGGGAGAGGGTGGCCATGATGGGAACCGAATAAACTCCGGGAGGGGCAGCAAGGAAAGGTATCTGACCAGTGGGGTAATGGCCAGGAGGGACAACTCCAAGATGGTTGAGGCCTGGTGGAACCAACCCAGGAGGATAGAGGGGCTCATGGGTACCAGCTGTAGGAGAAGGGCTAGAAGGGGTAGGTCCAGCTGGCTGAGACGAAGGGCTAGGAGTAGGTTGTGGTAGGTGAGGTTGAGGTTGCCAAAGCGGGCCGCTTAAGGGTATCCCGAGACGATTGCATCATACAAATATTCGATAAGTTGGGATCAGAGACAGGGGGAGGAGGGAGACCAGGGAAGGTTCCAAGCAAAGAGGAGTCTTTGTAGACGTCAGGATAGACACTGGTCAAAGAATCGACGGTTTGCTTATTGGCGATAGAAGAGATGATCGACTCAGGGGAGGTCTGAGATTTGGGCTCATGATATGTCAACTGGTCAATGGTGACTATCTTTCCATTATGAGGGAAAGACATCTTGCGGTATAACGCGGATGGGACAACAGACATGGCATAAGTGTAGCTTCACCCGAAGAGAATGTTGTAATCTAGAGGGGCGTCGATCACATCAATGTCAACGCAAACAGTCTTGCCCGCAAGAGTGATAGGACAATTATGGAATAGGCCAACGGGTTGGGAGGCGTGGCCATCCCACGCATAAAGGGTGATCATGGAAGGGGCCAATTCAGGAGACCCGAGTTGTTTCCAAACTGAAGTGGACATCACACAAGTGGATGCTCCCTCATCAATGATACACTGAGAAATGTTAGCATTTCAGATTTTGACTGGGATTTGGAAAGCTACGGAAGCAGGAAGGGGAGGACGTTCTGATTGATGGGCGTTGAAAACAATCAATTGGTCATCAGCAAGATCTACAGTGCCCATGGAAGATAGTAGAGCCTTCTTTTGGGAAGGGCACAACTGGAGGAGTTCCAGTTTGGAAATGGCAGCAGGAGATTGCGCCAAATCTTCTACTATGCTATACGAATGAGAAGCTTGACCAAAAGCAGCATTTCAGCATAATGGGCCCTTAGGAATTTTGGTATGAACCTCAAATTTGGGCTGATGGATATGCAATGGACCATTGGATTTCGAAAGAGACTTTGTAGAACCTAAAGAAGGTGACTCGGGGACAGACGGAGTGGAAGGCTTGGGGTACTGACGAGACCAAGTTTGAAGGTTAAGGTCGATGGTTAGAGGTTGATTAGAGTTCATCATGAGAATCTGGTAATTGGAGGAACCAGAAGGTAAAGGTTGAGTGGCCCCATGTCCATCAGGTGGTTGGGTAGCCACGAATTCTTGCTGGGGGAAAGGATTGGTAAACACAGTCGGTTGAGTAGAGGCCACATTAGGGGGATCAGAAGAGGAGGCATGTTGTCCTCGCAATGTGGCTTGGGACTCCCACATCTTCTACATCTGTGGTAAAAGGGGACAATCGTGAGTGTAATGACCGTAAATACCGCAACACGAATAAGGCTTATTTGTATGAATAGGCCTGTCCGGCTTGGGCTAAGTGCCCTGTTGCTGGTTAGCAGTGTTAGAGTCAATAATTTGAGGATTGGGTCCACGATTACCAGGGGCAGATTTATTTTGATTGCCTTTCCTCTTTCTTTGAGAAGAAGGAGAATTAGTCGCGCCCTGCTGTGCAAATACTTGTCCCATAGGGGGTGGTAGTTGCTGTTGCGGGGGTTGAGAAGGCAAGGGAGGTGGAGATGCAAATGATGGAGGAGCTGAGGCACCAGGCTGTGGATAAGGATAATGGTTAGGTTGGGCAACATTGAGGTAAGTAGGAGGTTGGGAAAAAGGATGAGGCATGCTGTATCCTGGATACATGCTACCTAGAGGGGGAAAAGTGCTGGAGGTGCTGGCCCCTCCCAGAGGCAGGCCATAGCCCATAGAAGGTTGAGCGTACGGATGAGAAAGGGTTCCAACGATATTGTCGGCAGAATGAGATGCCCCCGGGGTGTTAGCGCCAGCGAGTCTGGGAGGTCAGGAAGGACGGTATAAACATAACCAGACTGAGCATAGATCAGGTCATATTTTAAGGCTATTTGGAGGGAAACTTCTTTGGTTTGAGTAAATTGCGATGCGACATCTTTGCTGATGGCGGGTAAGAGAGATCTAAGGAACCAGTTCATATAGAAACGATCTTCGAAGGTAGGAGCTCGACACAAGCTATTTCTTCTCCACCATTCCTGGACATGATTGGAAAGGCGGGTCGCAGATGATTGACGAAAATAAGTCAAGAGTTCGATACCAGTGTCATATCAGAGAGGGAGCTGGAAATAAGATAAGAAGGCTCAGGCAATGCTCGCAAAGGTGGTATGGGAAGAAGCGGTCTGATCAACATACCACTTAGAAGCTTCACCTGTAAGCGTGCGTTGGAACAATCTAAGATGGATAGAATCATCGGTAATGGAATTGGGTGAACACCACATGTGGAAAGATCGGATATGGTTGGAGGGATCTTCCCCAGCAAGGCCTTCGAACTTGGGAATGTCAAAGGGGAGCTTGGTTGGCATAGCAGGCCAACCAACATCATGGCAGATAGGATCATTGATCAACTGATTGAAATCAGGGAGACTAAGGCCTGCCATGTAAGGGAGCAAGGGGACAGTCGAGGTAGTTCATGTGGCGGTTCCGCTAGTAGTATTCCTGGCAGGAGGACTGGGAGTACCGCTAGCGTTAGGCCCTGGACCAGACATAGTGAAGGTAACAGGGGGAGAACCATAAGTAAAAGGAGAACCCAAGGAATCAGAAAAGGAGTCAGAGGGCGGACTTGGAGGAGGACTAGCTCGACGACGGCGGGAAGGAGTAGGTCGACCGACCGGAAACTGAGGATAAAGGCCAACAAGTCTCCGGGATATACACCTTGGGGGCACAATGATGGCAACACAAACATGGCACAGAAGGAAGAAGAACAACCAACAAGGGCAGCGAGGTGCAGAATCAAGTGATTACAATGTCGAAACAAGGGCAGAGAGGTGCAGTGTCAATTGATTTTACAAATTTTTAAAGTCTTTTCCTGGCGGTGTTAACCAGGCTCTTCTTCGCTTAGGGTGAGTGTGTGGCGTGCGTTAATTTTAATTTTTAAACCCAGACATTTTGAGAGCAAAAGAAAAAGTCTTCTACGTAACTGAAAATAAATCTGCAAAGAACAGTATATAATGTTGAAATAACAGAGAATTAACAGTTAACAATGCAACAATCTAACCCAATGAGGTGGGTCTCTCAAAAACGAGTCTAACAGAGGGGAAAAATTTAGTCAAAACACACTGAAAATAAGCCAATAGATATAAGGTTGAGAGGGACAGGGATCTAAAGGATAAAGCTGCTGAAAAGAGGTGCAGAAAACAACAAAGAGGTAGAGGCAAGGTTGCTGGTGAAAGAGGAGGCAAACAGCTAAAGGAAGTACGGAAAAGGAGGTGACCCTAAAGGAAAACCCAAACAAAACTATATGAGGTTATTTGGATGGAAAAATAGCTGATCTAAAAGGGATCTAAAAATGAGGTATCAGATCTATAAAAGAAAAGGCTGAAATTCTGAAAATTTAGACACTTGCAACAGCTAAAACTCGTCCAAAAAAAATGGAGGGTACTGAATCCCTAGGGGGCTAGATTCCCACTTAGTTGAGTAAAACAGACTAAAAACAGGTCTAAACAGGCAGAGACAGAGGCTAGAAAACCCTGACAGAAGCTTCAGACAAACCCAGAAAAAGTTCAGAAAATTTGCAGAAAAAAGTGCAGGTCCCAGGTTCTGACTTGTTTTTTGTCCAGGTCGCAAATTTGAGGCTGAAAAGTGTGTCCTACAGGCTAGGTCGTAGGTTCTGGGCCAAAAAGTGTGACCTGCAGCTCCGGGTGTCTCGGCGGTAGATTTGAGAAAAATTTGTCGTCTCAGGTGCAGCTGATGTCTGTTACCTGCGCAATAGGGCCATAAATGCACGGAAGTTATAAATTTTAATGTTTGAGGGTTTTATAGGGGAAAAATAGCATAAAAATAGAAAAAACAAAAAACTGAAGAGAAACCCTAGGGTTTGAAGCAGCTGGATATGTAGGAATATGAAAAACGATAGCGGTCGGAATTGAAAATCCATGTGGAGTCACTAGTTGTTAGTATGAATATTTCGTCAAAGTGTACGAAAAAATACCACTTTAGCTACACATAACTTATAGCCCTAACAACAAAATATGGTTGCTAATATCTTCAAATCTGCAGTTAGTTGATCAAGACAAATGCTGCAAAAATCCAGATCTATGCATAAAAAGACATTAAGCAACAAAAGTAAGGTTTTGCTCCATGCATCCAATAGACAAGACAAGAATAATATGTTTTAAATAATTTTATATTAAAGGGCACCTGGGAAGAAAACAAGAAAGGTGTTTCCAATTCTCCTTAATGGGATGGGTTCTTGAAAGTCCTCAGCACTTCAGATCTAGAATTTATCTCTCTTGTTGGTGTAGAAAACCCAGACAAACATAGAACTCAAAGGGAGCTCACAAAGCAAATAATGGAAAATTTGACAATGATAATGGCTCAAAGTCAGACCAAGAGTATAGATCCTGAGTGATCTAATAGGCAACAAAAGGTGAAGAATGGTAGGAAAAACCCTCCTATTTATAACAAAATATTGGGTCATTCTAGATCTAGGTGCATGATTAAAATAATATTAACCAAATCTAGATCCACCTTTTATGGAATATTTTATTATATTTATTGGAGGGACAAGGCATTTGACTTGGGTCAAATCCCTTTATTTGTAAATAATAATTAAATAAATGATTTATTTATTATTTTAAGGAAGTGGTTGAATGATAATTAAATAACTAATGATTTATTTAATTATTTATAAATGATTTAGTCATATTTAAAAAGCAATATTATTTAAATATGATTTAAATAATTATTCCTAGAAAATGATAAGATAAATAAAGATTTATCTAATTAATTTCCTTGTTTTGGGTTAAACATGACCAGGAATAATAGTTAAATTATTGTTTAATTAATTAGTCCATGAGGAAAATCAAAAAAATATAGATTTGTTTAATAGTTCCCTTTGGTGCTTCCTGTTTAGACCATAAAAAACCTAATAAATGTGTTTTATTAAGTTATTTTACATAGTGAAAGCAATTTTACTCAGGGTAAAATTGGTCTTACATGGTGTACTTGGGTCCATCTAATGATAATAGGTTAGATGACCAAAAAATTGTGTAACATATAAGGTGAAGCAAGAAGCAGATGGAAGTGTGGAGAAGTACAAGGCTATATTTGTAGCCCGAGGATTCTCACAGGTTGAGGGGATTGACTATGAGGAGACTTTTACAGTAGTTGCATGGTACTCATCGATTAGATCTATCCTTGCACTCTCAGCATAGATGGGTTAGCACATACATAAGATGGATGTAAAGACTGCATTTCTCAATGGACTTATTGAGGAATAAGTGTACATTGAGTAGCCATAAGGTTTTCAAACCTTAGATAGGGATTCACATGTGTGCAGACTCAAGAGAGCATTGTATGGGCTAAAGCAAGAACCTCATGATTGGTACACCAAGATTGAAAACTATTTCACCAAGTTGGGCTTCATGAAGAGTGAAGTGGATGCAAACCTGTACCAGATTGTGGTTGATGGTAAGCTTCTGATTATTTTACTTTATGTAGATGATCTTATTCTAACACGTGATGAGTAGCTCACAACTTCTTGCAAAGAGGATCTTGGAAGAGAGTTGAGATGAAGGACATGGGGCTCCCTCACTATTTCCTTGGTTTGGAGATATGGCAGCAGGATGGGGAGCTATTTGTTTCTCAAGGAAAGTATGCCAAAGAGATTCTGAGGAAGTTCCACATGGAGAGTTGTAAACCCATGGAGACTCCTCTTGCAGGAAACTGGAGGAAGGAGGATGCTACTTCAGGTGAGGTAGTGGATGCTACTGTTTACAGACAACTTGTGGGTTCACTCATGTACTTGGTGAACACACAACTAGACATATGCTACACAGTTAACCAGCTTATTCAAGCTATGGTTAAGCCGACCAAGCTCTTTTGGAAGGCGGGGAAGCATGTCTTAAGATATCTCAGGAGCACTACAGAGTATGGATTATGGTACAGATGAAAAGAGGGAGTGAAGTTTCAAGGCTTCATCGATGCAGATTTGGCAAGCAGTCCATCAAACAGGAAGAGCACATCGGAAGGGATCTTCAGCATAGGATCGATAGCATTTTATTGGTACAGCAAGAAGCAGAGATCAGTTGCACTCAGTTCAGCCAACGCATAGTACATGGCAGCCAGTTAGGCGACATGTGAGGCCATCTGGATGAGGAAGATACTTTTTGGTTTTTTTGGTCATCGGATGGATTTGACAGTGATACATTTTGATAACTAGAGTTGCATAAAACTCTCAGTTAATCTAGTATTCCATGACAGGTCCAAGCATATTGACATCTGGTACCACCATCTCATAGATTTTTTTTACAGATGCATTATGTTACTTCAGTACATTCCCATGGAGGATTAGGATGCAGATATTCTGACGAAGGCGCTCGCCAAGAGAAAATTCGAATACCACAGAGGCAGGATTGGGGTAGCTGATAATCCCTTTCTTGCTGAGAGGGAGTGTTGAAAATTCAACAAGAAATGTGTGTCTAATTTAATTTTCCCTTAATTAAATTGGACAATAAATTGTAATCTTATCTCATAATCACTTGTAATAGTTAACTGAGTGTGATAGACTCATTTAGCACATGAAATTCGAGTTGAGGGTGGTTGGTGAGGCATGTAGAGTGATTCTATTTGTTTTAGAGTCCAAGTTGCAGTTAGTGTATTATTTTAATGCATGAGAAATCTGTTAACTCAATTAAGTGAGTTAAATTCAGTCTAAGTAGTTGTAACTGATTGTTGCATTAGTGAGAGGTCAAGTGAATTAAATCAAATTTAATTCACATGCAGTGATTTGTCAAGTGACTGATGATTTACTATTAATATTTGCATGTATGTTAGTTCTGATGAAGACCCAGTTGAGACAGAGGTTAAAGGGATGTTATCTATCAGTTGTATTATTAGTAAATTGTCTGCGTGCAATGATACAACGATAGGATTTCCCATTGGGCAGTTTTGGAAGGTTGAATTTCCTAATTAATAGGAATGAATTATTCTTAGAATTTCGCAAGCAAGGTAGGCTGAGCAAAGGCAGGAAATTGGCCAAGTGTTGGTCGATTTTGTCTGGATCAGTGTGAGACAGTTGGTAGAGTGCAGCAGACTCTTGTGAGAAAAGTGGATTGTATTGTTTCATGATTCCTTGGTTGATTATACAATAAATATAGAGGGGTTTTGAGCATCAAGTTTCCCCAGGAAAAATATCAGCGTTGTGTAATTGATTAGCTTCTTTCTCTTACTTGGTGTATTTGTGCAATCGTGTTTATTTTCCGCAAATATTGTAGAAGGATTCAGTATCTTTTTTTAGTATATTACATGATTGGATTGAATCCATTGGTATAATTTCTACAAAAATCTTGGGGATAATTAAAGACCTAGTGATCAATTTGGCTCAAATCCTAGTAAAAAGTGTAGTGATGGACATTCTAGTTGTTGACATCCTTGCAAGGTTTGTTATGCTCTTTTCCAAGTCATGGGCATCGAAAATTGGAGGATCCATAAAACTGGATTTGACATATGCTACCATCTCTATGTTTGGTGGAGAAGAGCATCGATTATACAAAGAATCTAGATTTGTGAAGATAGTTACAAAGGCTAATTGTTCAATTAAGTCTCCTGTGTATGGTAAAGAGAAGGATTTTTATTTCTTTCTATTAGAAGAAAATGATCAAATCATGGATGAAAATCAAGTGGGGTGTTTTTTCTAGCTGAGCAAATAATCATTGGAGTGTAACAAAATATGGAAATTATATTTTGATGTTGCTTATTCCAGGGAAGGAAATGAGGCAGGTGTGTTGTTTTTGTCTCCATATTCCTCTCTCTTTCAAGCTAGAGTTTGAATCTACTAATAATGTTGTTGAATACGAAGCTTTCTTGTTAGGGCTGCAAGATGCCAAAAATATCAGCATTTGGTGCTTCGCAATGTTTGGAGATTCAAAGATGGTGGTAAAGAAAATAAAAAATAATTATCAAAAAAATCATCCAAGGTTGAAGGCTTACTTAAATGAGGTGTGGGATATGATTCAGAAATTTTTCTTAGCCTTCAATATTCAATATTTCCCAAATAAATAATCAGATGGATGGCACCTTGGCAATTTCTATTAGAAATTTTAAACCTCCCTAAAACCCCTTGCTTAGATATGAAGTTGAGGTCGGGTACATACCTTTAGTACCTAACAATGTGAAGTACTGGAAGGTGTTTTAATATGAGGAATAGATAAAACATTTAATGGAGGTTATTGGATATTTTTCAAACTCAGTGATTGACTAGGAGGATGATAATATGACAGATGAACAATAATTTGGTCGGGAAGAAACTATCTTTGGGCACAATATTTTACAATTAAAGGGTAATACCATCCCTAGGGGATTGATCCCATTGGAAAGGTTGTTTAACCCAAATGATGTGGCTTCCAAGCCAACTAAACAAGAGCTTGAGGAGGAGGTGGAGGACTGTAATATTGGCATAGAACAAGACCCTAGAGTAATCAAGCTTGCTAAAGGAGTTCCTAAGGAATAAAAACAAAGGCATCTAAACCTTTTTAAGAAATATATGGATGTGTTTGCTTGGTCATATCATGATTTTAAAATGTTCAACACTACTGTCATCCAACACAAAATTCCCTTGAAAGGTGTGGTGAAGCTATATAAATAGAAGCTCAGGAAAAATTACCCTTTGTTACTTCCATCAATTGAAAAAGAGGTGATAAAGTTGCTACAATCTAAAATTATTGTACCTTTAAGGTACTTATATTGGATAGCGAATTTAGTCCTTGTTAGGAAGAAGAATGGAGAAAAAAGGCTATGTGTTGATTTTATAAATATAAATAAGGCCTCACTGAAAGATAATAAACCTCTACCTAAAATGGAATACATTCTACAGAAGGTAGCAGGGTTTCCCTAGTGTCCATGATGGATGGATTCTCTGGGTACAACTAAGTCGATGTACACCCTAAATATCAAAAGAAAACTACTTTCACTACACCTTGGGGGACGTTTATATATGTGTGAATGCCTTTTGGACTCATAAACATTGGATCTACTTTTCATAAGGCTATGTATATAACATTCATTGGAGAACGTGATAAACTCATAGTGATTTACCTAGATGAAATCATTGTCTTCTCAAAAATAGATGCAGAGAAAATTAAACATTTGCAGCTTAATTTTGAGAAATGCAGAAAGTCTGGCATGTCCTTAAACCCCAAGAAATCTTAGTTTTATTTAAGTGAAGGAGATCTACTGGGCCACATTGTGGGAAAGGAAGGAGTAAATATTGATCCCAAAAGGGTGGGAACCATCAACAATATTCCATTACCAAGGAATAGGAAAAATTTTTAGGTTTTCTTGGGAAAAAACAACTTTTTAAGAAGGTTTATACCCAATTATGCTAAAATTGTCAAAGAGGTCACAAAAATGTTGAAGAAGAACAGGGAAGGAAAGTGGACTATAGAATCCTTGGAATCATTCTCCGGAATTAAAAAGGCTTTTGTAAAGGCCCCCGGTATTATCTAGCCTAGATCATCAAAATCCATTTTTCATTTTTTTCTTTTTCTTTTTCTTACATGGTAGCTAATGTGTTGTTGTAGAAAAGTAATGAAGGATAAGAGAAACCAATTGCATTTTTCAACTAGGTGTTACGAGATGCTGAGCTAAAATAAAATATTTTAGAGAAACAGGCCTATGCCTTAGTCAAAGATTTGAAGGGTTTCAGAATTTATGTCTTGCAACCAAATATAGAAGATTATGTTCCTACAACTGTTGTGAAATATGTCCTTGTGAAGGGTGATAGTGAAGGAAAAAGAGGCAAGTGAATTGCCAATATACAATAATATGACATGCATATCAAGCCCACCAAGTTGATCAAGGGGCAAAGGTTAGCTAAAATTTTGTTTGAAGCCATTAGAGAAATTTTTAGGTCTAAAATGAGTATCCTAAAAATAATGTACAACCAAACTAAATTTTATAAGAACTAATAGGATTTAAGATGATTATGTCAACTGTGAGGGATGGTTCGCCATTTTTGGAGTAAAAATGTAAAAAGATTAAAAAATAATAAAATAATAAAACTACTTTTTCAACTCGTATTTTCAACTATCTCCCTAAGGTTTTGCTCAAATTTTGAGTGAGAGTACTCGTTGGATGCAATATTTAATTCCTGATGCAAAGAGTATGCATGTTGCATACTTCTGATGGACCCTGCTACACGAAAAATGAGAAATACAAGAAAAAAAAAGTGTTTGCAGTCACATTTTTCATGTATTTCTCATTTTTCGTGTAGTAGGGTCCATCAAAAGTATGCAACATGGGTACTCCTTGGATGAGGAATCAAATTATGCATCCAGAAAGTGTTGCCACTCGAAATTTGAGTAAACCTATAGGGAGATCAATTGAAAATACGAGTTGAAAAAATAGTTTTTCTTTTTTTCCCTATAAACTTTGATGATGTAGTCTAATCTTATTTTATTATTTCCACTATTATTTTATAATTTCCTTATAATTCCCATCTCAGACCTCAAAATTATCCTAATGCAAATTCCAAGCCTTGGGTACAAACTTGCTGATAAGGAAAGTTGGAGAAAGTGGAAAAGTTGAGGAACATCAAAAAATTGAGACCTCGACCCAAAAATTCAGATGAAGTACCTTGTTTCACAATAGTATAAACATATTGTCTATTATTTACTTTTCTAAAGTGTCTAGTATATTTTGAAAAATTTAAATACAAGGTTTTGAGGTTGCAAGCCCATAAGTTTTCTATCTCAAATGGCCAGTTGTATTGGAAGGACCCAATGGGGATTTTTCTTTTATTCTTGGTCGAAGAAGATATTTTTAAGGTGATTGATGAGTTTAGTAACTGTGTCTTTGGAGAAAATTACAATTGGAGAGATAAAACCCACAAAATTCTCAAAGCAGTTTTTTATTGGCCTAAGTTGTTTGGTGAGGTGCATACATATGTTCGGGCCTGTAAGAAATGTAGGATGTTTGCATAAAAATAGAGGTCGGCACCCCTTCCCTTAATCCCTGTGTTTGTGGAAGAACCTTTTAGGAATTGGGAGCGGGACTTCATTGGATAAATACACCCACCATCTAGTGGTAAATAAAAATGGATAATCACAACTATTGATTATTTCACTAAATGGGTGGAGGTTATCCTAGCTAGAAGTGCAATTGATGCAGTGTTAATAAATTTTATGGAGGAGATTATCCTTGGTAGATTTGGCTTCTTGAGAAAAAATATCACTGATAATGCCCAGGTATTCAAGTCATCCAAGTTTATTAATTTCTACCAAAAGCATAACATCATTGTGGGCCACCCCACCACCTATTATCCATGTGGAAATGTATTGGTTGAATCCTCCAACAAAAAATTAGTAAGGATTCTGAAAAATACTATATCAGAAATCATAAAAACTGGGACTCACAAATGAAGTTCGCTTTATGGGCTAACAGGGTTACTACCAAGAGGTCAACTAGGAAGTCTCCTTTTGAATAGTGCATGGGAAGGTTGCAATTTTCCCTATCCAATTAGAAATTCATGTAGCTAGATTCTACAAGATGTTGAGGAGGAGCCAAATTTTATGACCATGAGAATAAATCAGTTAGTAGAGCTGCAAGAAAACAAAGAGTGGGTAAATCAAAATCTGATTAAGCATAAGGAAAGAATGAAATCCATTTTTAATAGAAAATCAAGGGACAAATCCTTACAACAAGGAGATTTGGTACTTAGGTGGGATGTCAGAAGATAATATAAAGGGAGCAATTCTTTCTTGCCATAAAACTTAGATGGTGAAGTGCTTGGACTGCATGTAAATGGGCAATTTCTCAAGATCTATTTTCAACATTAAGGAGACCCATTTTCACCCATTACAAATACTAATGATCCATTATACAGAACAATAATGTTTGGTGTTCTTCCTGCTTCTATTTTTTATCTATGAATATTTAAATAAAATGACTCCATGCCCCATGGGTAAGGCACTAATCTGCAGGTTCTTAGTGCATTGCGGGAAATACACTGCCCCCAATTGGAGCTGATGTTGTTAACCTCCCTAATTTTATTAAAGGGTTTGAAATTACTGCATTGGAGATATTTAGGTCAAAGATAGATATGATGGGCAATTATGGGCCCTGGTAGCACATTAGGGGCCTCTTGTGCAAGAGACTGCATCAATATAATCCTAATGGACTAGAAGAAACAGTGTAAAAAAGCTAAAACAAGGAGAAATGACCTTTTGTATAATGTTCGAGCACATTTCAAGGTGGATCTCCGCTCATCTCCACCTGATCGACCCCTGGATGCACTTTGAGGGGGTTAATGTGTGTGGAATATAGACGAGCGCTACCCCCCGGAGTTGAAAAGTTAGTGGGGCGGGATTTTTCAATCAATGACCCAGATTGATTATGAGGGGTCTCTGCTAGATATTCCCCCCCATTCACCCACCTACCAGAGAAACGTAGGGACCACCTGCCACAACATGAACCCACCAATATTGTCAACAAGTGAGTGCCAAAGGTAAACAATAAAGTTCTCCCTCACTCCCATCCACCGGCACCTCCCAAATCACATTTCACCATGTGCCCCCCCCCCCCCCCCCCCTTGTGACATCATACAATTTTTTACCCCTCTGTCTATAAAAATATTTTCCAGTTCAGCATTCTGAATTCAAATTGCTCTCTATATTGCAAATATCTCTCATCTTTCAACTGGTCTGTGACATTATTTTTCCAACAAACTCATCCAGAGCTCTCACCAATGTCATTCTTTAGCTCTGACTCGACCAACTAGGTAAAATTATAGTCGTCCCACCTGCAACTTGTTGGTAACTATTATTAAAATGAATAAATCAGCACTGAAGACCCTCAAAACCCGAGAAGTCAAACCCTTCTCCAATGACAAGCCAATGATGGACATAGAGGCCCAAATTTCAAACCCACCCCATTCTTATTGATGGACACCATGTCAGGGGAGAAGATGATCTAGGTGGATATTGGTGGCCACCCACATATTCCACCTAGTTAGTTTCATCAGTTTTATTATTTAGTATTTTTAGCAATTTTTCTGGGTCCTGAACTTCTAATCGTTGATTTCATATATATTGCATTAGCAGTTGTAGTCCTTAGAGATATCTTTCCAATGAGGTATCATATGCTCAAACGAAGATAATATGAATAAGTTACAACCCCGGAAGTTGGTTGCCCAACTAAACTCAATGGGGCCCATGAAATATTGGTGTTACATTTCCTTAGGTTAGGGTTTTGGTTGTGTAGGGTTTTCTCTTGTTGTTAAATAATAAAAATTACCTTGACCCTCATTTTAACATATTTTAGAGGCATGTAGCCGCCACATCTCTTCTTAGAGATAAGCTACCATCACCCAAGCTAGTTGATTTTCCATTCTGTTTGTAAGCATTTTTCGGTATTTGATATTAATGAAATGAAGTGTTATTCCTGTTGCTGTTGAGCAATAAAATCCCCTTTGTGGACAAAGGCGATCCCTCTAGCCCTGGAGTGGGTCTAGAAACAAGGGGACATGCTAGAATTTTGGACTCCTAGATTATAAATGAAAAGCAAGTTGGGATAGAGAACCTACCTCTGTCCAATGTTCTTGTCGTGGCTTGTAGAAGTGATCTTCTGATCTTTGTCTTCACACGTCCCAGTCCTTCAATGATAATGTTTGTGTACCTGCACAAAGATCAAGTGAACGATTATATCATATGGGAATATACTTTCATTTACATCTATTTTATTGGTCAAGGAGAATCAAACATTTTTCATATGATCGAACACAAAATTGGAACCAAAAACCAATCATGTATTAATGATAGAGAAAATAAGTTTACAACCTTAATGCCTTGACGTTGTTGCCTCCTTTGATGGGTTTAGTCGGGCATGTCTCAAGCATTCGTTCGAGATCGGACTTGGTGAGTAAATGGGCCTAAACCCTCTCTCGACAATGGATTCCTCTCTGCCTTATTCTACACAGGAACTATAGTAATGATTGTTCAGCTAGCTACAACAATGTGAGAAGCAAGTATTTATAGGAGAGGAGAGGGTGGTTTAGGATCCCTCATAAGGTGGAAGAGAAGTCTTATCCCTTTGGGGAGTTGCACAATTGTAGAAAAAGAAGCCAAAGGGAGGATTTCGACGTTATTCAGTCAAAAAAACCATGATGACTCCGCTCACGAAGTTGTTAGGCATGGAAATTTTGTTTCTATTTTAAAAAAATTTCCAAAAACAACTCGATGTGGGTGCCCCACTAAGACAGAGCACCAATGGGCACGGGGTCCAGTGTTAATTTCTCCATGGGTGCAAGGCCATAACTGCCTACCAGTGTTGACCCAAAATCACATGTTTTTGAGAGTATGCTTGAGGAATGATCAACAGAGGAAATTTTTTTAACATGTCAAGGGACACAATGACACTTATAGAAAGGTATAACAATACACATAAGTCACTGGAATGGTCCTCCAATGTTTGGGATGGGGATTGCAGGGACGGTTACAAAATATTGTGTAACATATTCCCCCTAAAGCATGAGGTCTGAGAGAGAGGGAGGGGTGAAATTCTTTATGAGAACATGCCCAAACCAAAACACTATCATAGGAGACCTGAAAAACAAGTAAAACTAATATATATGATACATGAATATGTGGTATGGGCGCAAAAATCCATAATAGAGTACATAAAATAATAAGATCTGAGGTATGGATGCATCCATCCAGCAAGAAGGATCATCAAATAGGCTCAAGTATGGTCGCAGCCATCCAATCAGAAGAGTCATGCATATATTCATGGTAAACTAAATCGTCTCATAGCCTAGATTTTATCAGAAAAAACATAGGGTCTTGCGCTCCATCTCGACCCAAACAAGTACAAGTTCAATCATGCGAATAAGTGAGCTGAAGTCGAACATGCAAGAAAGTCACTTGATTACCAGCCAATGATGAAATTTGTTAACAAGTGCGAGAGAAACCACCAATAATGAAAATGGCTCTCAAGGTACAACTAGTACAATCTGTGAAATTTGAACAGTGAGCTAGAGTCGAACACCCATGGAATCACTCGATCAAAGGCCAATGATGAGGACCTGTCATCGAATGCGAAGAACTTTCCATTAAGGCATGCAAGCTCCAAGGTACCGGAAGGGAATCTCTAGATCAACTTTCTGGATAATGAACTGAAGTCGATAGGAAGTGGTTGATCGAAGGAGGGCCATAATGTTTCCCACATCATCAACACGAGACAAAGGAACAATATGATAGTGAATCAGGGCTAATCAGAGGATCAAAGGTTGCAAACTGCAGAAGAAAACTTCTCTTGAACATATTTGTGACAAGACTCTGGAATTTGGTAGTATTTGACATCAAGGCATCTGAGGTCACGATGACATGGAAAAGAGCATATGAGAGGCAAAAACATATAACCCAAACCCATGGAGGAAAAAATGATGAAACAGGATGTCCCCAACCCGACACGAATTGCAGACAAGTGTTATGTTCAAGAGCGATATACTATTGACACGACTGAGAATTGGTTCCATTTTCCCCCACCATTTCTGGCGAGTACCTCAATTATTTTTAGAAACAAGATTGAAGGGGATAGAATATGCTTTTCATATAATTTTGTCCTTTGGACAATTTCATCCTAGTACATTTTATGAGCCCTAGGGAGGAGAAACTCGGTTACGTCATGGTGATGATTTTCGATGTCATTTAAGCTATAACGAGTCTGAAAAAGGAAGAACTCAACATCTTTTCATGTTTATAGAGTTTGAAAAGAAGCGGAAAACAAGACTCCAGCATGTCCCTTTTCGTATGTAGTCTCATAGATAAGAAAAGGTAGAAAACAATATATGGGAGAACCTCTTAGTCACGATAGGCTAAGGTATTCCTTTTCGTAAATAATTTGTCCCAGCCCGAAAAAGGGGTAGACTTATATTGGGCAGATGACGTTTCGTAGCATTTAACGAGTTCAAAATGACAAGAATCTCAGAAATATTTTCAATTTTAGAGAATCAGAAAAGAGCTGAAAGATGACTCCAGGGGGTGAATTTTTCGTATTTTTATCGAGTCCGAAAAAGTAATAAAATACAACTCATCACTTCATCGTCATCACATTTAGGACCTGTTGCTACACCAGAATGCACGTAAAACCCATTTTTTGAGATAAAATATTAAAATAATCGAAAAATGAGCTCAAAAACCTAATTAGGATTTTGAAAAGGTTATAAAATGACAAAAGCAGTAAAAATAAATTATTTTTCACCTTTCACCTCTTGTGAGCATTTTTACCATTTTTCATTGTGATCTTGTGGAGTTGGCAGTGAACAATCCAAGAGACCAATCGCGAATCCGTTTTCTTTAGGTAAGAGCTCTTATCCTTTCTTGCATTTTAAATCCAATTTCATTGCCTGCATTTTCAATTTTACATATTTTCAGGGAGATTTTGTTCAAATTTGGGCACGACGGATGGCGCGGGTTTTGGGCACAGAGTCACACCAACCCACCTTGAATTTCAATAGGGATGCACCAATTGGTGCGGTTGTTTTTAAAACAGTCGCACCAATCGTTGCAACCTATTTTTTTGTAAATTCTACTAAATGGCCCATTTTAAACAACTCAAAAGTTAATATTTTGACTAATGATAGCCTCAATGATGATTTGCAGGTGTGTGAGAGTCAAAATGGTGATTGAATGGAAGGAAAGAGAACATGGAGAGGAATATGACCAAGCCATGAGCAGTCTAAGATGCATGGATACTCTAAGAGACTACAGGCTCTTGAAATTCTTCATAGGACCGTGTCTTTAGGCTCAATCGGAGTTACTACAATATTTGATCAGTGTGTGGGACACTGATCGGGAAAGATTTTTGATTCACGATCAGGAGTTAGAGAATGAATTCTCTGACATATATTTTATCACCGGATTATCACGGAGGGGAGAAGCACTGATCTTGACAGGTACCCAACCTACAATGGAAAACATGAGCATGTTCATAGACAGGGTTTGTCGAGGGGCAAGGAAAGGATCAAAGAGAGAGAAAGTGGATATTCAAACCATCCCTGATTTGGTACTAAAAGTAGTGATGCACACCATCATTCGAGCTACTGAATCTCAAGCTCCACATGAAGCCACAAAACCACAGCTGCTACTTGACGTAGATTGTATGGTCCCAACCATTTTCAACTGGGTGGAGGCTATAACAATCAATATGAAATGCCAAATGAAAAAATGCAAGAACGGCAAGTTGAAACAATTTGACTATGGGTCCATCTTGGTACCGATCATCCTGGAACGATTGCAAATATTTCAACATCAGGAGGTGATAGTCCCTGTACCACCAGCACGAGAGCCACGGATGGTCCATTGGGTGGTGTTGATGCCTAGAGCGGGAGGTGGTCCATAGATGTCGTGGAGACCGGAATTCTTTGACTGGCTCCATCGAAAACTTATTTTCATGGAGTATTGGCCCCATACTAGCACATACTTCATGGGAGATGTGGATCTTCCACTCCAGGAAGGAGAGGTTTGGGATGAAGCATTGGGTAAGAATCATTTTTTTATTTTGATGAGTATTATGATTTTTTATTATTATATATGTTCTGATGTTTTATCCATGTATTTTCAGATGTTGGCCCAGAAAGACCTGCAGGGATGTCTCCAATAGCACAGAGGTTCCCTCATGATTTCGAAGTGTCCCCTCATGGCGAGGGAAGCAAGGAAGAGGATATTGTGCGCAACCTGGAGGGGCTCACTAGTAGGATCCCAGATTATGTGAGATTTGGTGATGTTCCTCGTGCTTACCAGAGGCACATTGTGGGGCTGTCTAACGGTGTTCACCACTTACTGAGGCGGCTTGTGCGGGCAGTGACATGCTATCATGAGCATCATGCCGATTAGACGTGTAGGCTTTTATTTCTGCATATCTTTTGAGAGATGTGATGTCTCAAGATGTAACCAAAACACATATAATTTTTTGAACTTATGATGCATGTGGATGCAAACACTTGATATATAGATATATGCCTATTTTCCTGTTTAAATATTATTATGTGATGGTAATTCTTTTTACAAATTATGCAAATGTCTATCTAATACAATATTGTCTACTGTATCAGTTAGCGCATTCATTCTTCTAGGAATATGTTGATATGTGATGTAATCAAAATTCCTTTCTAATAAATGAACACGCAAATACAACCTTAAGATTTCAGGATTTCTAACAGAATAATTCCCATTAAGCTGAAGAACAACAAGCTGAGAGTCTAAGGTTAACAATTAATGCACAAATTTCGAGAGAAATGGCCTCGGTTAAGAGTTCAATGACGGAACTATATTTAGTGACATTGTTTGTTGTTCGGCCTAGAAAAATACCTTGAAGGTCTAGCAACTCACAGAAGAAAAATTATGGGTATTGTGGGAGGCACCATCCCTGAAACCAACAAAAGGAGTGACAGACATCTGCACTGTAAGCAATGACATAATAAGTAGGAAAAAATGCTCACAAAGCACACCAAGCCAAAACGTACAAAAATGAAAAACACACTTATGTACAAAAGAACATGCAAGAGAAACTCATGCATAGTATTTTTTTAGGTACAGCCCATTTCTGGCTTGATTCAAAGGATAGACTTCATAGTCAATTAGCTCCTAAGCCCCATTCTGCAAAACACGCTTAATGATAGGGCCCATGCCACATGGGTTCGAGTTTTCCTTCCCCCAACTTATCGTGAGCCTGGTCATACAAGAGGACGAGGTCTCCTTGTACAAAGGTATGAGGGGAAACTGTCTGATCAAAATGAGCTTTGACCCGCTTTTTTTGTGCTTTTATGACAAGAACAGCAAAGCGGCGAGTTTCATCAAGCCTCTCTAAATATAAAAGATGCTCTTCCTCTGGCAAGGTATTAGGCAGTAATTCAACAGCTATCTTGAGAGAAGGGATTTTGCATTCAATCGGAAGGGTAGCTTCCAGACCATGAACAATTTGGAATGGAGTAAATCTAGTTGCATCCTTCACCGAGGTTCGGTAAGCCTAGAGAGCTGAAAAAAACATGAGATGCCAGTTGGATTTGTGCATCCCAATCGTACTTTGAAGCATAGTGACCAGAACGTTGTTCACAGCTTCAACCTGGCCATTAGCCTGAGGGTAGTATAGCGTTGAGTTATCGTGACGCAGACCCAACTTGGAAGTCAACTTAGCCATCATGTAATGACGAAAATGAGAACTATGATCGATGAAAATGGCTTGAGGGACACCAAGCCTAGTAATGACATGATTGAATAGAAATTGTGCAGTTTTATTACCGTCAGCTGTAAGTGTACGCATTGCCTCGGCCCATTTAGTGAAGTAATCAGCGGCTATGATAATATAAGCATGCCCCCCGGCCAAGTGAGGGTTACACATCATAAAATCGATGCCCCACTTCACAAAGGGACCAATGATAATGACGAGATGGAGGTTTACAGGTGGTGCGCGCATCTTGCGCTGGTAAATCTGGAAATCGTGACACTTACGGATAGAGACAATGCAGTCCTTAAAGATGGTAGGCTATAAATACCCAACACGAGGAATATTTTGTTCAGTAGCATATCCAAACATGTGACTGCCACATGCACCAGAGTGGTAATCATTGAGGAATTTTTCAGCCTCCTCCAGAGTTAAACACTGGTGGAGAACAGAATCAGCTCTGATGTAGTATAGAGTATCTCTGACTATACGATAAGGTTGTGAATGATGGGGGATGCGTTGACTAGCATCCTTTGTCAACTCGGATCAGAGGGTGGAAGTGTGAATATAGACGATGATATCACCATACCACAGATCGAGGGTGCTAATGAGAAAAAGGGTATCTTCTGGAATGCATTCCTTGAAACCAAATGGAGCAAATTCAGAAGGGAGAGATCAAATCAAATCAGAAAAAACCAATGATTTCTTCGATTTAGCGGTAGTGAACTCTAAATCAAACTCTTGGAGGATAACAATCCACTTTGATTATTTCACCCTAGCAATTTTTGAGTCAATATGTAGTTCATAGGGTTGTAATAAGAAATCACGGTTACTGTGCAGTAAAATATAATGGCGAAAATGTTGGACGGCTTGCACAGCAACCAACACCAATTTCTCGACATGTGCGTAATGTGTTTCAGTATCGAGAATATTATGGCTCAAATAATAAATGATGTGCTCATCACCATCGTCGTCGTCTTGGACCAGAACCATGGCAATAGTGCTAAATGTTGTAGCCAAGTAGAGGGAATAGTCGCGATGATAATTGGGAGGATGCAACAGAGGGGTATTGGTAAGTAATGTTTTCGGTGCATCGAAGGATTTTTGGGTGATCTCATCCCAGAGGAACGGGATGCCTTGCTTAAGTAATCACGTGAATCCTTTGGCTACTTCAGCATAGTTGGGTATAAAAAGGCACAAGAAATTAGCTTTCCCTTGTAGACTCTGCAACTGATGTAAAGAGGAAGGGGAGGGGAGATTGACAATAGCTTCAACCTTGAGGGGATTGTGACGAATTCCATATTTAGAGACGATAAACCCCAAGAGTCTACCGGAATCAACGCAGAAGACACACTTAAGCGGATTGAGCCGAATTTTATATTGTCTACAACGAAGAAATATTTGACAGAGGTGATCGAGATGGTCCTTACACTTAGCAGAATGAGCTAGAAGATCATCCAAGTAAGGTTGAACAATGCACTTGATATCAAAGAAAGTGTACGGCATTGCTCGTTAAAATGTAGCCCCAGCATTCTTAAGACCAAAAGGAAGCTTCTTGTATGTGAAGGTACCCCAAGGACAGATGAAGGTGGTCTTGTGTTGATCAAATGGAAGAATATTGATCTGGTTGTAACCAGAAAACCTGTCCGTAAGGGAAAAAATCTCACTCTCAGCACACTCGTATTGATAAAATGAGTGGGATAGTTATCCTTAGGAAAAGTGCGGTTGATGTCACGATAGTTTACATAGACACGAATGGTACCCTGATTTTTATCCACATGAACAATATTAGAAACCGATTATGTCAAGGGAATTGGATAAATGAAGCCAACTTTAAAAAGCTTCTCAATTTTTGCCTTAATGGTGGCCGCCTTTCTAGGGTGCACGGGACGAAGACATTGGCGAATAGGTTTCACGTCAGGATAAGTAGGAATCTTGTGCACAACAATACTTGAATCAATGCCAGGAATTTCTTCGTAATACCAAGTGAAAACGTCTCAAAACTCTTGGAAGAGACTAGTATAGACCTGGATGTTCTCGACGACCCCCGGTTTGATGGAGATGTCGATAGGCATCATTTGTGTAATGTTTCCCAGATTACCCTTCGTGAAAAATTCATGTGTGGGTGTCTCAAGCATATGGGAAGGATTTTGGGAAGTGAACTTCTCAAGACAAGTAGACATGGCCCCAAGGCTAGGCATAAAGAAGGAACGATGATTACTATTGTCGCAAGGAGGATCCTCAAGAGAGAGTTTCCACAATGACTTCATCAGTAGGAAATATCTTGTTCAAAGGATCATGAGAATCCAAAGTGTCGAGCCAAGGGGATTGAGAATACGTGTGAAGAGACATACTCAAAGGAGTGTGATTAGTGGGAGGAGGAGCCAAAGCTGAAATAATTTCACAATAATCAATTTCAATGGGGCTTAATGGCTTTGTGTAACCAAACGAATCAATATGCTCGAGCAAATGGATGATCCACAGATCAGAATACGTGGAGATCATGTTGACCTTTAGCAGTTTTGGGCAGAGGAAGAGAAAAAATACCCATAAGGGCAGGATCTTTGAAAATACCTAGTCCTATGCTCTCATAGGGTGTAGGAATACGATCTACATATGGAACGTTTCTCTCAGAAGATGTGGAAGTAAAAAAGGGCAACTAATCTACAGTAATGATCTTTCCTTTGTGCAGAAATCGAAGCACATGAAAGAGAGTGGATGGGACGAATAGCATGGTGTGAGTCCAATTGCGACCGAGGAGAAGATTGTAATTGAGTTTAGCGTCAACGACTTCAACCTCAATGTTAACCATTTTATAATAGGTAAACTAGCGAGAACAACAAGAGGGTGGGATTCCCTTCCATTCAAAGCTTCTAAAGTGTTTGGAGATTTATTGAGAGTTGGAGAATCGATGGCTTTCCAGCAAGCAGAAGACATGATGCAAGTAGATGCACCCTCATACATGACTGCTCGATGGATATTCTTTCCATGAATCCCAACTTGGATAATCAAGGCAAGTTGGTGAGGGAGAAGTGGAACAAAATTTTCCAAATTGAAAGTGATAAGGCTAGAGTCGGCGGGATCAATCCCTTCGATGGCAGATAACAAAGCCTTCCTTTATGAAAAATAGCTCTGAAGTACTTCCAATGCAGACATAGCAGATGGTGCCTGAGCCAAATCCTCAACAACACTGTAATGTTGAGCGGCATAGGCATTGGGATTATAGGAAGAATTTTGGTGTACACCTTTAGAAGGTGGTTACACAAAAGGTTCAGGGCTAGGCCTTTTGATGTGAAGAGGGCTAGAAGTAGGCAGGGGAGGAGGACCATCAACGATCTCTTTCCCCGCTTCTTGACGTGGTTTGGTGTAATCTTTCGATCGGGTTGCAATAGATATGGGTGCAGGACCATTCATCATGAAAACCTGAGAGCCAAATGGGGTGGAGGACTGAGGTTTCTCCACCATCTGAGTTTGTTGCGATGGGAATGGATATTTAAGAGAAGTCAGAGTGCCTTGAGTTCCTTTGATTAGTCAACTCATGTTGGGAAACTAGCTCCAAAAATAGAAGAAAAGAGATATCAATGCCTTAGAAATAAGCCACTTCGAGGGGGCAACCTCCAATACATTACATGAATGAACAATTCTTGGATGATACAAATTACAAAACCTCCTTTCTATATATATGAGTCCATGGGGCCACAATGTAATCCTAGCCGACCTAACAATAATAATTTAAGGGCATAATAATAGCAATATGGGGGTTATAGGGGTACAATAATAACAATAAGGGGGTTACAATAACAACAATAAGGGACTATAATAGTAATATAGGGACCTAACATTCCCCTCTCATTCAAAAAAGTGTTGTCTTCAACGCTTGAGTAGCTCTAGGTGCTTTTGTATAAAATTCTCATCCTTCCATGTGGAATCTTCAGTGGGTAAGTTCTTCTACTTGATAAGATACTCTGAAATTGATCGATTCCGTAGCTGTCAAGTTCTTGTTTCCGTGACTGCTTCAGGTTCCAATATGATTTTTCCTTCCTCATCAAGTTCTAGCAATATTGTTTGAACTGGGATATTTTCACCTATAACCTTCTTTAAGCATGAAACATGGAAAATTGGATGCTCTCGTGAAGAAGCAGGAAGCTCCAATTTGTATGCCATAGTACCAATATTTTGCAACACCTTGTAAGTACCATAGTACTTTGGCAATAATTTATTATCCTTCTTAGCTTGCTTGAGGGACATTTGTTTGTATGGTTGTAGCCGTAAAAATACCTAGTCCCCTACATCAAAACTCCTCCCGCTACGATGTTGATATGCCTGTTGTTTCATTCGATTTTGTACCAAATTCAAGTTATCCTTTAAGAGTTGGAGAACTTCTTGTTGATGCTCGATCTGATCTTCCACTGCTTGAACCTTCGAATTTTCTCTTAAAGATGATGTGATGGATGGTGGATGATTTACATAAAGTGCCATAAATGGGGTCATTTTTGCTGCAATATGGAAGGAAGTGTTATACCACCATTCAACGAGAGGTAACCACTTGACCCATTGTGTTTGTTTATCAGATACGAAACAACGAAGATATCCTTCCAAACATTTATTTACTATCTCAGTTTGACCATCAGATTGAGGATGATAAGATGAGCTATGAGCTAATTGAGTACCCAAACAAGAAAATAACTCCGTCCAAAAATTTCCAGTAAAAATGGGATCTCTGTCGCTCACAATAACCCTTGGGTTCCCATGTAGCTTTTGAATTGTGTCCATAAATGTAGTAGCAATTGTACTTGCTTTAAATGGATGAGATAATGCACAAAAGTGTGCATACTTGGTAAGCCTATCAACTACCACCATGATGACACTCTTCCCTTCGGACTTAGGTAAACCTGTGATAAAATCCATTGAAATCTCCTCCCAACGTTAACTTGGAATGAATAAAGGTTGTAAAAGACCCGGGGTCTTAATTGTCTCAACTTTATTCTACTGGAAAACCAAACATTCCGCCACAAACTTTTGAATATCAGATTTAAGGCCATCCCAAAAATTCTTTCTTCACCCTGTGGTAAGTTTTTAAAAATCCTGAGTGTCCTCCTAAAGAAGTGTGCAATTCCAAAAGAATATTTTGTTTTAGTTGGGAATTCTTACAAAGATATAAGCGATCTTTGTACCATAAGGAATCATTTTTCCAACTAAATGTATCAGATGTACTAGGATATTCCTGCAACTTTTGAATGAGTGTCCACACTTCTTCGCCCTTCTTCCATTCATCTCTTGCTTCGGTTATCCAATCTGGTTGGATAATAGAAATGGCACAAAGAAATGCTTCCACCTCTTCATTCTTTCTTGAGAGTGCATCTGCAACAACATTAAGCTTTCATTTCTTGTAGATTATTTCAAAGTCATAACCCAACATCTTTGTGACCCATTTTTGCTGCTCTTCTGAAGATAGTCTTTGTTCCAAAAAGTGTTTAAGACTATCATGATCAGTTTTTACCTTGAAGTGTCTTCCCATTAGGTAAGTTCGCCATTTCTTTAGTGCATGCAGTATTGCTAACATTTCCTTCTCATAAATGGGTTTATGTAAATACTTTCCTTTAATTGGACGACTTTCAAAAGCAATGAGTCTTCCTTCTTGCATTAAAACAACACCAATTCCATTTCCTGAGGCATCACATTCCACAATAAAGGTTTTTGTGAAGTCTGGCGTAGCTAAGACCGGTGCTAGGCACATTGCCTCTTTAAGATGTTCAAAGACCTTAGTTGCTTCAGGAGTCCATGAAAATGCATCTTTCTTCAATAATGTTGTTAGAGGTGCTGCTATTCTCCCATAATTCTTAACAAACTTGCGATAATACCCTGTTAACCCGAGAAATCCTCACAACTTCTTTATGGTTGTGGGACTTTCCATTCCTTAATGGCTTTAATTTTGTTAGGGTCTACTTTAACACCCTCGTGAGATACAATATGACCCAGATATTCCACCTCTTGTACTCCAAAGAAACATTTGGATGTTTTTGCATATAATTGTTTCTCCTGCAATAGTTTGAGCACCCTGTCAACATGTTCAACATGATCCTTCCAAGACTTGCTATAGATTATTATATCATCAAAAAATACTAGCACAAATTTTCTAAGGAAGGGTTTGAAAATGGAATTCATCAACCCTTGAAATGTAGAAGGTGCATTGTTAAGGCCAAAAGGCATGACCAAAAATTCATAATGACCCTCATGAGTTCGAAATGCTGTTTTTGGAATATCTTCAGTCTTCATTCTAATTTGATGATATCCTGAACGAAGATCCAACTTGGTAAATAAATTGCTCCATGTAATTCATCCAATAATTCATCAATCACAGGAATGGGAAATTTGTCTTTAATGGTGAGCTTATTGAGCTCCCTATAATCCGGACACATTCGCCATGATCCATCCTTCTTGTGTACCAACACCACAGGAGCAGAGAAAGAACTTTGACTGGGTTGAATTATACCCGCCTCTAACATTTCTGCAATCATACGTTCAATTTCGCTCTTTTGGAAGTAAGGATATCTATAAGGCCTGATGTTTGGAGGAACACTTCCTCGAATCAAATGAATAGCATGATCATGATCACGAATAGGTGGGAGTCCTTTGGGAGTTTCAAACACCTTGGAATGATTGTCCAAGACTTGTTGGAGATCTGCAGAAATAGATGATTTTGATGTTGGAACTTCTAGTGAGCATAATTTTGCAATTACACCTCGTTTTTATTTCTTTAGAAGCTTTGTCGTGACATTAGAGCTTATTATCTTTCCTGACTTCCCTGCAATACACCGTAATTCATCTTCCTTTCCTTCTGAAAAAAATTTCAAGAAAAGTTCTTGAAAATTAAAAGCTACCGTCCCCAAAGATTGTAACCATTGTATTCCTAGTACAACATCAGCACCTCCCATAGTAATGGAAAACATTGGAATATTCAATACATATTCCCCCATGGTTAGCTTGATATTATGGCATTTTCCAGAGAAATTTATAGTTCCTCCATTTGCAACCATCACTTGACATTCAGGTGCTAGGTATAGGAAACAATTCAATTCCTTGGCTACCTTACAATGAATAAAATTATGGATGCTACCTGAATCAATCAACACTATTACCTTTTTCTTCTTGATATCTCCTTCTATATTGAGAGTTTCAGGACTGGTAATTCCTGTCAATGCGTTACATGATATGGTCGAACTCATTTCTTCCTCTTCTATGGCTGGTTCCTGGTGTATATCCTCTTCTTCTTCATTTTCTTCTTCCTCTTCACAATCTATGTAAAATAATTTCTTCTCAGCACACTTATGAACTTTAGTGTATTTTCTATCACAACTGTAGCAAATCCATTTTTCTCTTTTTTCTTCCAATTATTGTGGTGTAAACCTTGTAGGTTGTGGAAATCTAGGAGTAGCAACACTTCCATCTTTATAGAAGTGAGTGGTAGGCTTCCTTGTCACCATAATTTTACATTCAATTTTTCTTGCCAACCTGAATGCCTTCTCCAATGAATCAGGTTCCAAAATGCAAACTTCATGTTGGACGTTATCCTTTAAAGTACCTATGAAGAGATCAATTCTTTGTTCCTCTGGAATATCAGTTACCCTTATATTCAATTTTTGGAAGTCCTCAATGTGCTCCGCCACTAAACCCTTTTGTTTGAGATTTATCAATTGGCTAAAGAAGGTGTTGCTTTTTGTATCCTCATAATGTGCTATCATTTCCTTCGTAAAAATTGACCAAGTGACAGTTTTTTTACGAGAGCAAAGCCATCGATACCATACAAATGTATTTTGTTCTAAATGTAAAGTTGCAATGTGCACCTTTTGTGTGTATTGCAAATTATTGAGATCAAAATATTGCTCCATCTGTAGTATCCATGTTACAGGATCCTTTCCATCAAACTTCCTCATATCCATATTTGGAATATGGTGGTTCTTTAATCTAACATTAGAGTTTATGAAATCATGATTAACGTTTATTTTGTTCTCATCATGATTTTCATCTACTATATTTTCTCCATTAGGAATCATTTCTTGTATCAACTTTGACAAACCTTCCTTCAAACCTTCCATGTATTCCTTCAAACCTTCCATTTTTTCTTCCATACCATCCATTTTATCTTCCATACCATTCTTCAAACCATCCATCGTAGCTTCCATGCCTTTCTTCAAACCATCCATCTTAGCTTCCATGCTTTTCTTCAAAACATCCATTTCATTTTTTGTTGCTCTTTGCGAGAGCGAATTTTGGTGCACTTGCTCTTGTAATTTTGATAGATCATGTTGTAATTCTTCACCTTCATGAGTCATAGTAGAGTATGTTGATCAGCAGTTGTCATTGATGTCAACCCAAGCAGCACCAGGGGCTAACCCAATATTGCATGGGAATTTTGACCTACAAAATTAATATATTTTGGGTTAATAAAGCTTTTTATGTTTTCTTCTTGTCGAGATGTTTTTGCTGATATATGGCATGAAATGTATTTCTTCATGGTTTGAGAGATATTCATGTTTGAAGTTTGTACCCCTATTTAGTAGGCTAAAACCCCATGGGGTTGGGGCATGGGTCATTGAAAATATATAATTAATATTTTTGAAGCTCTTAAAATCCCTCCCACGTTCACTTTATGAAGCTCTTCTCAACTTAAGCATTTATATAAATTGTGATCTTCATTTCCTCCTTAGGCAAGGGATTTCGCCATCTGAAACAGGTCATCATGGCATTTGCGCTCTAAATTTTTTTCTATGAAGGTTCAGAAGCTGAAATTTTTATGATGCGAAGCTGAAATCATGAGGAAGCTGCTGTAAAAATTTTAGATCAAGGTGCACAATATGTTTGGAGATATGATTTGTGGAAGTCAGGGTTTTGCAGGCTCTTGAAATTCATCTCAAAGAAGTGACCTTGGTAAATTCGTCATAAATCTCTCTCTGAGTATTAGATTGGAATTCCGTAAAAAGTGGCAGATAGTGCATAGTCTTTGATTTTTTCTCTATCAATTTCAGATCCAAATGAAGAAACACTGACATGTGGCACGTCGTACAAATGTGCTCTGCTGAAATAGTCCATAATTAGGGTATTGTGAGAGATTGGGTATAACTCTCCCTTAAAGAATCCAAATTGGGTCAGACCTGTGGCATTGGAAAGATGACTCAAAGGAATACTAAAAGACTGAAAATCAGATATTGAGGATATGAAATAGCAGAGATACACTAGATTCAATATCAAGCTCCTAGAAGGAAATAAAAAGCTAGATCATGTGTTGTCAAGGGTTGCAAAGGACTAGAATTTCTACGGCAGCAAAGAAAAGAAAGGTGTAGCAGAGGGTAGCATGACAAGAGCAGCAAAAAAGGTTCATAACAGTAGTAAGAATTTCATCATATGAAGTCTTCAAGTGGGAAGGTATCGTTGTACTTAGTCATTGTAAATACATTATTGTACAAATTGTACTAGTGTCTATCTGCCAAGGGTTGAAGAGGTAGTGTTGGGAGGTCTAGGATCATCATTAGGTGGTTGTGTCAAAGTTGGAGTTATGGTCTAGTATATCTTCTTCTTCTGCATCATTCTATATCATTGTAAAGTGGACCATTTTCCCTAGTACATGAGTCCATTCTTCTTTTATTCTTCTATAGAGTGGTAGGGTGGTGCTAGGGTGAGTTGTAGCTCATTGGGTGTTGGGGCATCCATTCAGTTAACCACTGAAGAATCTCGGGCGTTGGAGCGTCCATCCAGTGGGAGCTGGAGAAGAATGTTTTTCTAGATTCTAGGAAGTTGGATCTTTATTTTCAATTCGAGTTGAATATTAAAGAATTATTAGAAAAGCATTAGGTGGTTTTTGTCCCGGAGTGGGTTTCCACCTTAAAAAATGTGTGCATTTGTGTTCCTCTTGTTTGCTGCTATCATTGTACAAACACTGATAATAATTGAAGATTAACTAATGCTCTAATTGAAAGGAATATTGATTCACCCCCCCCCCCCCCTAGTATTTCCAACAATTGGTATTAGAGGTTGGTTCCTTCAATAGCAGTTTAATAGCTGGAAGGAGGTCATGGAGCATACCAAGAATGGTGTACCTCTATTCAATGAAAATAATTATGCACTCTAGAAAGGAAGAATGGAGGTCTATCTCTTGGCGCGAGGTTCGAAGTATGGACACTATTCAAATGGATTTGCATGCTCTGGATGAGAGCAAGGTAAGAAAGAATTTGGTAAATGATGCAAAAGCAAAGAATATTATTATCAGTGGACTTATTGAATCTTCTTATCATAAGGTGTTGGGTTGTAAAACCACCAAAAATACATGGGACAAGCTTGAGAATATATATGCAAGTGACTCAAATGTCAAAGAAGCAAAGCTTCAAATATATAGAGAAAAATCTGAGCAACTCAGAATGAAAGAAGAGTGTAACATTGTTGCATACTTCCAATAAGTTGATGAAATAGCCAATACTCTGGAAGGATTGGGAAAGCCAGTTGATGAGAAGACTATTATACGAAAGATTCTTAGAACGTTACCAGGGAGATTCAACCCAAAGGTATCAGTGTTATAATACAGTGCAAATCTGGACAAACTCAACAAAGAGGAATTACATGGAGTTCTCATAGCATATGAAATGACACTTGATAAAGAAGAGGGTACTTTGCATCTAGAAATTGCGTTCGTTGCATCTAAGAAAACCAATAAGTACAAAAAACCTTCAATTTAAAAGACATGCACCTGCAAGTGTGAAGAAAAGGGAGATGATGGAGAAGGTCTTTAGGATGAAGAATAAATAGCACTTCCTGAAAACTAAAAATTGGTAAGGGACAATTCAAAGGTAAACTTCCATTGACATGTTTAAATTTCTCAAACCAGGGTCCATTTTGCAGCAAAATTTCCAAGCAGTAATGGCAACTCAAAAAGGAAAAGAAAGGATTAAGAAATTCAACAATAAAGGATCAAAAGAACTTTCTAGTAGAAGATAGCTCATCATCCAAGTCAGAATATGTGATGAAAGAAGAAGCCAATGAAGTATTGTTTTGGGCGAGCACAATAGAAGCAAAAATTGTAAACAATGAAGAAGAAGGATGGACCATAGAGACACACGAGGAAGCAATCAAGCTTATAAGATCTCAGTAGGAGAAGAATCGTTTCCAATACTCTTGAAGAACAAGTTCAAGATCTCAGGTGAAGTTGAAGAACACAAATGCATTGAAGAGTCACTTCAAAAGAAGTTGGAAGAAAGCAACCAAGAAAGGGAAGAATTAGAAGCCGAAGTAGTCTCGCTGTGTGAGGAAGTGAAGAAAGGAAAAACTATCCAAAACTATGCCAACAGCTCAAGGGAATTGGAAGAACTCATCAAAAATCAATGATCTTACAACGACAAAACTAGCATAGGTTACAAAGAAGAAGTAGGACCTTCTATAACAAAATACAATGAACCTATGAGATTTGACATGCATGTAGACTTCATTGGACAAGATTTGCAAGAATAGCCTTGGAAGACAATTCCTCGACGAAAATGTCCATCCAGGTACCATCATATTTTTTATGGCTACTGTTATTCATGTGGAAAATTTGGTCATAAAGGAATGAATATAATTCCAGGAGATCTGTCAAATATGAACCTCATAGGGCTTAGAGAAACATCAATAGATTTGAACATTTAAGAAATAATATTGAATGTTACAAATGTCGAAACTTTGGACACATAGCCAAAGACTGTAGACTTGAAAATCCTCCAGAAGAAACTTCGAAGCCACAGAATGAACAAACATGGAAGAAGAAGAAGAATGATAATTGTTCTCTCACTTTCAAGTCTCAAAAGAACAAAGATGTGTGGTATGTTACAAATGTCGAAACTTTGGACACATAGCCAAAGACTGTAGACTTGAAAATCCTCCAGAAGAAACTTCGAAGCCACAGAATGAACAAACATGGAAGAAGAAGAAGAATGATAATTGTTCTCTCACTTTCAAGTCTCAAAAGAACAAAGATGTGTGGTATGTTGATAGCGGTTGCTCAATGCATATGACTGGAGATAGACATAAATTTGTATCTCTAAAAGAGAAGAAGGACGGAACCGTGTCCTTTAGAAATGATGGCTCTTCAAATGTTATAGGATCAGGTACTATCACTCTCGAAAGCAAATATGCTCTAGCCAAGAATGTTCTACTGATTGAAAACATGAATCACAATCTGCTCAGTGTTGGACAAATGTGTGATCAAGGACACACAATACTATTCAACACCACGAAATTTGAAATCAGGAAAGGCGTGTATGGTGAAATTGTGGTTACAGCAAGTCGAGCTCCAAACGACATATATGTTCTGGATGAAGCAACTAAAGCATGTCTAATAGCTAAAGAGGATGATACAATAATTAGTAGCTGATAGCGGGTAAAACCCACAGTCCTCATCTTTCCAAATATTTTATGCATATAAAATGCATTTCAAATTCATGTCCCAATTAACCTCAAGACCTGAGCAATTTCACAATACTTTAGTTGCTGGACTGGATATTTAAATAGACAGTGTGGAAGTTTTAATATCGCATATCCTATGGTTATGAAGCCATACCCATCAAACTGTATATGTGAAACTTTTCTCTTCAAACAATGGGTTTAAACCTTATTCTAAAACCCTCGACTTTTATTAAAAACTAAACACTGATAATATAACTCAATTCTATATGCCAATCCGCTCACATATAGTAATTCGCCCCAGCAAACACAAATTCTCATACATGTAACGCTTGGCACATAACTAAACCATATATTAAACTCAAAATTTATGTAACGACTCTCGGGCCCACAACACTATACCAATGAAAAGAATGTTGCCATACCTCCATTAACAAGTCTGTAACTTGTTACATGAAACCCCTTAGATCTCTTGCCTTCAGGATCAAACGGACCTAATGCATATCGCGTTTTTTTAACCTCCGACTTTAATGCTCCAAAATTGCGCGAAACTTGCAGTATTCAAATACTGCTCAGGGACATGCGTCGTTTGGTTTGTGATATCGCGTTAATTTCCTAAAATCCACTTACCACCTTCTAACTTGCGTGAAAACCATAAACTGTTTTCGGACTCCACTTTTACTATGCAATGTCCAGATTACATTCTCATAGTTATGCTTCCTTCTTTGCATTCACGTTTGAATTAAATTTCTGCCTTCGTGATTCCTTTCCAACGCTGGCCGGTGTTCACCATGCTGTGCAATGTATTAGAATCAACACATTTCACATTGATGATTAAAGCCCCTCAACAATTATATATGGTATAAACTACAGGGTAACCCATACCACACAATCACTCATGAGATCGATATGTTCGATCCATTGGTTCAAGGGGTTCCGTTTGGTCTTCTCGTTCACTGTTGCCTTACGACTTCTCAACACGGGCTCTACCTATTAAATTTATTGAACCTTCTGGCTCTATAATACCAAGTCCCATTCACCGAACCCAGATGCAATTCCGAGACCCAAGTCTTGCTATACCAATTATGTATAACCGAGGTTATGAACAATTCTTCTCTAACATTCAGACTAACACAGAATGTATCTATTTCAGGGGTCTCAAAAGGGACTGAAGTCTCTTTCATGCAGCGAACCCATACACTTAATGTACTGTCAATCATCCAAATCAATTGCTTATTGAGGTTCAGATTACTCTCTACACAGGTTGAACCAAACAATATCTATATAATCCTAAATCTCATAACCAACCCTTCGCGCATTCAGTCAGAATTCAAGACCATTTATACAAAAATTTAAACTGCTCATAAATTCGAAACATTTACTCGTGCTTCCACAGATAATTCAAACACGCATAATCCAATCAAAAAATACACATGTGTTTCTGACACAGATCCTTCATATATGCAATTGAATTTACTTACAGTCTTCTAGTCTTTGGCCAAATCTTCTAATTTAATGGACTTCTATTCTCCTACTCTGCCTCTCCAGCACTCTAGCTCTATGCAGCTCTATGCAGTTCTGCAGGATTTCCTATTAATGCATTCTAGACTTATTTTTATACAGAATAGAAATGAATCGCTTCAGCTCCTACAATGACTCAACAAAACTCTTGAATTCCTACAGTTCTAAAATTAGACTAAGTCCCTAGATTTGTGGAAACTGATTCCAACTTATTCTTACTTTGCAGTTTTCCGAATTCCTCATCTCTTCATATGCCCAACTGATCATTCGAGGGCCATTACAATTATTCACATTTAACTAAGATAAATTAAAACCTACTAATTTTATTATAAAATATCTAACTCTCTTGAAAACTGGAAACCCCTAAGTCTAACAAAAATACATGGAAATTGTTTTAGCCTAATGCCTCTGCATCAGACTCCTCAGGTTCAAATGATTCATGATCTCCTGATCATGTGCTTTCATCCTTGTCTTCCTGGATCCCACACCTTGTTCTGTAGCTTATCATCCGCTGCAACATTCTTCTGCTGCACTTCTCCAGGCTTCCATACTTTATGTTGCATCCTTCGAATTGCTATGCCTTCACAGTCTGTGACTGTCTTCTTCTTGTTGCTGATGTTTCTCTATTTTCTTGCTATTGCCTTCTTTTCAGACACTCTCACCATTAGTATTCTCATAAATTCAATTTCTTGATCTAATTTATCTTCTGATTGCTGGATACTGCTCCATATCGATTGCTGAAATCCTACCTCTGCTTCTACTTGTTGAGTTCTTATTTGTTGAACTCTTACTTTCTCTTGTTGAGCCCTTTCTTGCTCAGTTCTTACTCCTATGCTTACTTCAGTTGTAGCTGTAGCTCTTCTTACTGCCATGCTTACTGCCACCCAATCATCCATACCCTCTTGTCTTCTGCTACAGAAAAAATCTTCCTGATTGTCACTCATGACAATTTCTTCATTCTCTGACTTCAGCAAATCTTTAGACTGGTATTTAAATTGCCAGTCACTATCATCCTCTCTTTTCTTCTTCTGGACTAAAAATCCCTTAGTCCTTCCATCAGTACCTGCAATCAAGAAACAAACATCAAAGTTACAAAATCCTTGTGTCTCTTCCTCCTCTAGCAACACTTCAAATTGTTGCTCCAACACCTCAGTCTACTACTCTGCCATTTCATTCTCTTCTCCAAATGTTTTCAGCAAACATTTCAGCCATCTCTCTTGTATAACCATATCATAAATATGCTGCAAACTTGTTTCAGCATGTTCTTCTTCTTCCTTGACAATCTTCAGCAATTGTCTTTCATCCTTTTGATTGATTCTGCCAATCAAATCAAGTTCTTCAAGTACTGCATTTTCATCTTCTATCAGAGTAAAACTCTGATTCTGTACTGCTGTAACAGCCCCAAAAGTCTACCTTATATTCTTCTCTTGGCTATTCATACAAATCAGCTCTTCCTTGTCATCAGTAACAAGTTTCTTCATATGAGACATGATAGCCTCACCTTCCTTCAGCAGTCCATCTTCATTCAAGAAAACTCCAAGAGATGGATTGTCTTTTGCCATACCTATCAACACAGCCAAATTATCAGTTTCAAAACCAAAAGACCCATTGGCCTCAATTGATGACTCAATCACCAATTCCTCTTTCTGCAGTTCTAAGTCTTTCCCAAGACTCAAAAAACCTTCACTGTTTTCATTCCATTGTGTCTTCACATTCTGCAATCCCCAATTCTGAAATTGAGGTCCTCTCTCTTGTATTGAATCCTACTAATTCAGCATACTCTCCAGCAACTCAAATTCTCCATTCCATGGATTAAAATCTTCCAAATAATTCTCCTCCTCTTTTAATTGACTTCCCAATGGTGTCAATTTTCCTCCAGTATCAATAAGATCTACATTCACAAAACAATTGTCAAAGAAAAAATCGTAAGGCCTCAGTGCCTTTCTCTCCTCTGCCAGCATTTTAGTATGTTGTCCTGCAATTTTCTCCTTCTCTATCAGCACCTCAGTATGCTAATCCCAATCTTTCAAATAATCCTCGAGACTTTCAGCTAGTCTCTCTTCTGCATCATCCTCTTCAAGGATGTCTTCTTGCTCTAGTTCATAAAAATGAACTTCCTCATTCTTAGTCATCTTTTCCTTTACCATCTGAACACCTTTTCTCTGTGTTTCTATCCTCTGCTGTAGAACACTTAACTCATGCCACAATCCTGGCATCTCATCTGGGAAAACATTCATATTGTCTTCACAAGTCAAGTTTCATGTTGTCACTATCTTCTCATCCTCCATCAGAATAGAATTCTGACCTACCATCTCTGTAATAACTTTAGCTATCTGTCCATCACTCTCCATTTGGCCATCCAATAAAAAATTTTTGTCATTATCATCATTAATAACAAATTGGTCACCATCAGACATAACTGTTATGTTCCCCTTGAAGCAATCCCTTTTATAAAACAAGGAATTTATGAATTCCTTTTGCTACAGTAACTCAATCTGATCTTCCTCTGAAAGATAATCATCATATCTTGCTTGGCAACAGTCAGCTTCATTCATCACAGTTTCATCATATGAACAGTCTTCTTCAATACCTACATTCACACACAACTTGTTAGTTGTAAAACCATAAGACCCCATGGTCTCATTTGATGTTTTGATCATCAAATATTCTTGTTGTCCCAAGTCTTCTATACACTTCAGAGATTCTTCAATGGTATTATCTTCAATTCCTTCAAGTTGTCCAACCTCCAGCTTCTGGCCATCTCATAATTTAAATCTCCTCTGCTTCCAATATGTTGGAAAGCAGAACCTTTCTCCAACTGTGCATGGACATTTTCAAAACATCTAGCTTCTCCATTTTACTCCTTTGTGACAACATCAGCAGTTTGTTCTTCTCCACATGTTCTTCCTGCAAACATACAAAAATTTTCAGATTCAAGGCCCTTGGACCCCTTGGTCTCACTTGAAGTTTCAGTCTTCAATTCCTTCTCCAAATACTCAATCATTCTGAGTAATCTCTCCCTCTGCTAAGCATTCATCTGCTCTCTCCTAATCTGTAGCCTATGCCACTTTACCTTCTTCTTCATAAGCCAACCAACTCTCTGGTTTTCCTCTACCATCATCTGTACCATCATCTTGAGTTTGTTAAACTTCTCTCTGATCTCAGCTAACTCTTTCTCATACTCTGCATCAGTGAATTTCTTCCTCATGCCATTTGCTTTGGCATCTTCCTTCACTCTTCTATTGTGGCCTCTCTTAGAACCTCTGCAATCTCTGCTATGGATGTCAGTAGCCATTTTCTCCTCCATGAGTTCTTCACTCACAAGCTGCACCAAGCCTCTGCAAAAGCAAGCTATCTTGCTGCAACTTACCTCACCAATCCTTTCCTCCAAATCTGGCTTTTGGCAAGTACTGGTCCCCTTCTGCTGGAACCTTTTGAGCACTCTCTTCTGCTCTCTAGGATTCACTCTGCAACTTCTCAAGAACACATCTGTTCTTCTCTCATCCAACCTCTGTTGGGAATCTTCCAGGTTCTACCACACTTTTACTCAGAATCCCTTGCTGGACTCTTTCATCACTGCTCTCAAAGTTGTGATCTGCCTTTTGCTGAGATTTCTTCCTCAATTTCTTGCACTCTGCACGCTGCAAACAAATCCTTCAAACCAGAGTCAAATAAGGCTCATCAACTCACCTTCCAAGATCCCTGAATGGTCTTGTTTCTTATTTCACCTGCATTGCATCTCTATCTGCTGCAATCTTCACAATATTTTTCTCCCAATTCAGATTCTGCAATCTGAATACCTTCACTACATACTTCTTCAAATCTATAAATTTTGTTAAACAGATTTAAACATCAAACTTTCCTCACTGTTTTAGTACATGTGCATTTCGTAATTTAAATTTCAAATGAGCTATTCCTATTCTAGCTCTGATACCACTTGATAGTGGGTAAAACCCACAGTCCCCATCTTTCCAAAGATTTTATGCATATAAAATGCATTTCAAATTCATGTCCCAATTAACCTCAAGACCTAGGCAATTTCACAATACTTTAGTTGTTGGACTGGCAATTTAAATAGTCAGTGTGGAAGTTTTAATATCGCATATCCTATGGTTATGAAGCCATTCCCATAAAACTGTATATGTAAAAAATTTCTCTTCAACCAATGGGTTTAAACCTTATGCTAAAACCCCCAACTTTGATTGAAAACTAAACACCGATAATATAACTCAATTCTATATGCCAATCCGCTCACATATAGTAATACGCCCCAACAAACGCGAATTCACATACATGTAAGCCTCGGCACATAACTAAACCATATATTAAACTCAAAATTTATGTAACGACTCTCGGACCCACAACACTATACCAATGAAAAGAACGCTGCCATACCTCCATTAACAAGTCTGCAACTTGTTACGCAAAACCCCTTAGATCTCTCGCCTTCAAGATCGAACAGACCTAACGCATATTGCATTTTTTTGACCTCCGAGCTTTAATGCTCCAAAATTGTGCGAAACTCGCGGTATTCAAATATCGCTCAGGGACACGCGTCGATTGGTTTGTGATATCGCGTTAATTTCCTCAAATCCACTTACCACCTTTTAACTTGCACGAAAACCATAAATTGTTTTCGGACTCTGCTTTTGCTTTGCAGTGTCCAGGTTCCATTCTCATAGTTCCACTCCCTTCTTTGCATTCACGTTTGACTTAAAGTTCCACCTTCGTGGTTCCTTTCCAACGCTAGCCAGTGTTCACCATGCTGTGAAACGTATTAGAATGAACACATTTCACATTGATGATTAAAGCCCCTCAACAATTATATATGGTATAAACTACAGGGTAACCCATACCCACACAATCACTCATGAGATCGATATGTTCGATCCATTGGTTCAAGGGGTTCTGTTTAGTCTTCTCGTTCATTGTTGCCTTCCGAATTTTCAACACGGGATCTACCTATTAAATTTCTTGAACCTTCCGGCTCTATAATACTAAGTCCCATTCACCGAACCCGGATACAATTCTGAGACCCAGGTCTTGCTATATTGTTTATGTATAACCGAGGTTATGAACAATTCTTCTCTAACATTCAGACTAACACAGAATGTATCTATTTCAGGGGTCTCAAAAGGGACCGAAGTCTCTTTCATGCAGTGAACCCATACACTTAATGTATTGTCAATCATCCAAATCAATTGCTTATTGAGGTTCAAATTACTCTCTACACAGGTTGAACCAAACAATATCTATATAATCCTAAATATCATAACCAACCCTTCGTGCATTTAGTCAGAATTCAAGACCATTTATACATAAATTTAAACTGCTTATAAATTCGGAACATTTACTCGTGCTTCCACAGATAATTCAAACACGTATAATCCAATTAAACAATACACATGTGTTTCTGACACAGATCCTTCATATATGCAATTGAATTTACTTACAGTCTTATGGTCTTCGGCCAGATCTTCTAATTTAATGGCCTTCTATTCTCCTACTCTGCCTCTCCGAGACTCTAGCTCTATGCAGCTCCATGCAGGTGTGCAGGACTACCTATTAATGCCTTCTAGGCTTATTTTTATACATAATAGCAATGAATCACTTCAGCTCCTACAATGACTCAACAAAAATCTTGAATTCCTACAGTTCTAGAATTAGACTAATTCCCTAGATTTGTGGAAACTGATTCCAACTTATTCTTACTTTGCAATTTTCTGAATCCCTCATCTCTTCATATGCCCAACTGATCATTCGAGGGCCGTTACAATTCTCCACATTTAACTAAAATAAATTAAAACCTACTGATTTTATTACAAAATATCTAACTCTCTTGAAAACTGGAAACCCCTAAGTCTAACAAAAATACATGGAAATTGTTTTAGCCTAATGCCCCTGCATCAGTAGCAATGATGATCGACTAAGTAAGAAGTTTGCTACAAAGGTGCAAAGTTATTTCAAGATGTCTTTACTTGGTGAGCTGACATACTTCTTAGGGCTTCAAATATCTCAGCAAGAGAAAGGAATATTTATATGTCAAGCCAAGTACATCAAGGAAATTCTCAAGAAATTTAAAATGGAAGATTGCAAACCCATCCTTACTCCAATGGTAACAGGTTTCAAATTGAGCATAGACGACTCATCTAAGGATGTGGATCAAAGGTTGTACATATCTATGATTAGTAGTCTTTTATATGTAACAACCTCTCGACTAGATGTTATGCAAGCAGTTGGATAAGTAGCAAGATTCCAGGCAGCACCAAAAGAATCACATATTAAATATTCATCAGCATTGGAATATATTCACCAGAAGCTTGCGATTCTCCCAAGTTCTCATTAGATTTTACTTTTTTAGAATATAAAGGGGGAGTGGAAGTAGATTACAGGTCTGCAGGACGGTTGTGTGTTACGGGGAGTGGAAGTGTGTATAGGTCTGTAGGATGGTTGTTTTTTAGGGGGAGTTACCCTTTTCCATTGATGTCAAAGGGGGACAGAATGTTGTAGGAAGAGGTGTCATGATCGCGGGGGGAGTACTTGTGTTTCCATCAATGCCAAAGGGGGAGATTGTTGATCAGAAGTTGTCATTGATGTCAACCCAAGCACCACCAGGGGTTAACCCAATATTGCATGGGAATTTTTACCTACCAAAGTAATATGTTTTGGGTCAATAATGCTTTTGATGGTTTCTACTTGTCGAGATGTTTCCGTTGATATCTGGCATGCCATGTAATTCTTCACGGTTTGAGAGATATTCATGTTTGAAGTTTGTACTCCCAGTTAGTGGGCTAAAACCCCATGGGGTTGGGGCATGGGTCATTGAAAATTCATAATTAATATTTTTTAAGCTCCTAAAATCCCTCCCATGTTCACTTTATGAAGCCCCTCTCCACTTAAACATTTATATAAATTGTGATCTTCATTTCCTCCTTAGACAAGGGATTTTGCCATCTAAAACAAGTCATTGTTGCATTTGCGCACTAACTTTTTTTCTACGAAGGTTCAGAAGCTGAAATTTTATGAGGCGAAGCCAAAATCTTGAGGAAGCTACTGTAAAAATTTCAGATCAAGGTGCGCAATATTTTTGGAGATATGATCTGTGGAAGTCAGGGTTTTTGCAGGCTCCTGAAATTCATCTCAAAGAAGTGACCTTGGTAAATTCATCATAACTCTCTCTCTCTGAGTATGATTTGAATTCTGTAAAAAGTGGTGGATATTGCACAGTCTGTACTTTTTTCTCTATCAATTTCAGAGCCAAATGAAGAAATAGTGATATGTGGCATGTCGTACAAGTGCGCTCTATTGAAACAGTCCATAATTAGGGCATTGTGAGAGATTGGGTATAACTCTCTCTTGAAGAATCCAAATTGGGTCAGAACTATGGCATTGGAAATGCGACTCAGAGGAATACTACAGGACCAAAAATTAGATATTGAGGATCTGAAATAACATAGATAAACCAGATTCAATATCGAGCTCCTAGAAGGCAAGAAAAAGCTAGATCATGTGTTTTCAAGGGTTTCAAAGAACCAAACTTTCTACGGCATCAAAGAAAAGAAATGTGCATCAGAGGGTAGCATGACAAGAGCAGCAACCAAGGTGCATAACAGCAGTAAGAAGTTCATCATATGAAGTCTTCAAGTGGGCAGCACTGCATACAATCATTGTAAAGGTATCATTGTACTTAGTCATTGTAAATACATTATTGTACAAATTGTACTAGTGTATATCTGCCAAGGGTTGAAGAGTCAGTGTTGGGAGGTCTAGGATCATCATTAGGTGGTTGTGTCAAAGTTGGGGTTATGGTCTAGTATATCTTCTTCTTCTACATCATTCTATATCATTGTAAAGTGGACCATTTTCCCCGGTAGGAGAGTCCATTTTTCTTTTATTCTTCTATAGGGTGGTAGGGTGGTGCTAGGGTGAGTTGTAGCTCATTGGGTGTTGGGGCATCCATTCAGTGAACTACTGAATAATCTCAGTTGTTGGAGCGTCCATCCAGTGGGAGCTGGAGAAGAATGCTTTTCTAGATTCTAGGAAGTTGGAGCTTTATTTTCAACTGGAGTTGAATATTAAATAATTATTAGAAAAGCATTAGGTGTTTTTTGTCCTAGAGTGGGTTTCCACCTTAAAAAATGTGTGCATTTGTGTTCCTCTTATTTGCTACTATCACTGTAAAAACACTGATAATAATTGAAGATTAAATAATGCTCTAATTGAAAGGAATATTGATTCACCCCCCCCCCTCTCAGTATTTCCAACAGAGTACTCCGAGGGCTTAATGGGTGTTGAATTATTTTTAGGAGGAATTTTAGAACCCAATACTTATATATATGCTCAATAGGTCTTTGGAATCACTTAAAATTTATTTTTCAAACAAGACTTATGCAATTTGAAAAACAATACACACCTTTTTCTTGATTTTGAGGAGCTCGATATTGAAACTGAATTATCTCTGTGATTTTGGATCTTCAATATTTGAAATTTGGCCCTAATGTAGCCCCCTGAATCTTCTTTCAATTTCCACAGGTCTGAGTTGATTTGGATTATTCAAGGCAAAGTTATTTCCAATCTCCCACAATGACCTAATTATGGACTGGTTCAGTAGAGCGAACTTGTATGGCTTGGCACATATCACTGTTTTCTCCTTTGGCTTTGAAATTTACAGATAGAAAACTATAGTCTGTGTACTTCCAGTAACCTTTTACATAATTCGAATCTGATGCTCAGAGAGAGAGTTCTGAAGATTTTCTCATGATCACCTCTTTGAGATGAAATTCATGAGCATGAAAAAGACCTAAATTCCACAGATCATATCTCCAAAAATATTGCGAACCAAGCTATGAAATTATGCGACGATGTTCCTCGGTATTTCAATTTCGTGCTCTAAAAATTTCAGCTTTTGAACCTTCATGGAAAAAAAATTATAGCAAAAATTTTGAGATGACCTTTTTAAGTTAAATTCAGAAGCCTGCTTCCACAGATCATATCTCTGAAACTATTGTGAACCAAGCTCTGAAATTTTGCAACGATGTTCCTCAAGATTTCAGCTTCGTACTCTAAAATTTTCAGCTTTTGAACCTTCGTAGAAAATATTTTATAGATAAAATTCCACGATGACCTGTTTGGAGCAGCGAAACCCTAGAATCCAAAGCTCTGATACCAAATGTTGGGAAACTAGCTCCAAAAATAGAAGAAAAGAGATATCAATGCCTTAAAAATAAGCCACTTCAAGGGGGAAACCTCCAATACATTACATGAATGAACAATTCTTGGATGATACAAATTACAAAACCTCCTTTCTATATATAGGAGTCCATGGGGCCACAATGTAATCCTAGTGGGGCCAAAATGTAATCCTAGCCGACCTAACAATAATAATTTAAGGGCACAATAATAACAATATGGGGGTTACAGGGGTACAATAATAACAATAAGGGGGTTACAATAACAACAGTAAGGGACTATAATAGTAATATAGGGACCCAACAACTCACCTTGGCCCATTGTGGACAGTCCTTGGTGTAATTCTCTGGGTCACAAATCAGACAAGGGTACTTCGGTTTTTTTTTCAAACCATCATCAGCACTGGGTTTCGGAGAATCCTATTTTGGGGTATCGGCTTTGGCCTTACCTTTACCCTTCTTCTTACCTTTGAATATTTTATTCACTGGATTGGACTAGATGGCATTCACTTCCACGATTTTACCATAATTCGTAGGTGGTTGAGAAGCAATATTAGTGGAAGAAGTATATTTTTTCTTCTCAAGATTTGGAGAAGACTTCCGAGAAGTTTGAGACACGAAACTAATGATACCATCAATAGATGGTGTCATCAGTGCTTTGGTAGTTCCAAGTCATGGGGCATCAAGTAAGAGTTCATACAATGTGACAGACTGAGAGTACATGAGATCGAGGTATTGGGCAAGAGCGATGGCTTGTTCCTCAGTAACACATGCCCCCATAGAAATATCATTAGAAATTGGACTAACAAAAGAGGTAGTGAACCAATCAGTTAGAAGTTGATCAAGAATCTCAAACTTGATCAAACGACGATGCCACCTCAATTCATGAATATGATCAGAGATATGGGTGGCCCAATCCTGTTTCAAGGATATGAGGAGGTGTGTCCTAGTTTCATACCGAACTGGTAACAGAAAATGTGTGAGAAATGCCATGGCTAGAGAGTTGAAATATTGGAAGATACCACGAGAGAGTTCAATGTAGCACTTGGCAGTGGCACCAGTAAGAGTCCTTTGGAAAAGATGTAGTTTAATTGAATCGTCAACCCAAGAGTTAGAGGAACACCAAAGATGGTACATCATAACATGCGCTTGGGGGTCTTCTCCGGAATTGACTTCAAATTTGTGACAATCACCAGGGATTTTAGTCGGAACTGGAGGCCAATATGGATTATGAAGGATAGGATCATTTTTCAACTTCGATACATCAAGCAGTTCCAACATTGCAAGAAAGGGAAATTGCGGTTGGAAGGAATTGCAGACCTTTGATAGAGACCAATATTGGGATTCCAACGAGGTTGGAAGAAATTTTGACCCCAAATGTTCTATCTGGAGGATTTTTTCCATAAGGGTTATAAGCTTGATAATTTTTCCCATACACTATTTGAGGACCAAGATATTGATTCTGAGTGAACCACTAAGGCCTTGTCCGAACAACATATGGATTTTGTTGTGGAATATAGGCAGTGCCTTGAGGTGTACTATATACCACCTGAGATTGACCTTGAGGAATGAATGCAGTGCCTTAAGGTGCATTGTATACCACCCAAGATTGACCTTGAGGAATGTAAGCAGCGCCCTGAGGCTGTATGGGTTGCCCCTCGGGTGCAGGTTGACCCAGATGCTACGGTTGAACAGGTTTTCCCTGCGGTGCAGGTTGGCTTGGATGTTGGGGTTGGATAGGCTATCCCTACAGTGTAGGTTGGCCTGGATGCTGAGAGCCATGAGGTTTCCCCTGTGGAAGAGTTTGGCCTGATGGTTGGGATGATCCAGGTTGTCCATGAAGAATAGGTTGAACCGACTGAGCAGTAGAGGGTTGACCTTGTTGTACAAAATTTGGGCCTTGCTAAACGTAAGGTTGGTTCTGTTGCACAAAAGGTTGTCCCTACGATGGATAGGTTTGCCCTTGGGGAACACAATACACTCCCTGTTGAACATAAGGTTGACTAACGGGACCATAGGGTTATCCTTTTTGGGCTGAAGGTTGTCCCTAAAAGGGTTATCCTAGTGGACCATAAGGTTGTCCCTATGGACCATAGGGTTGTCCCTGTTGGACTGAAGGTTGGCCCTAAAAGGGTTGGCCTTGCAGACCATAGGTTTGTCCCTATAGGTAGGTAAAATGGTTGGGGTAAACCGACATTTGAGGTGTTCGGGCATACAATGGACCTGGCGGGTTGGGTCCATGTAAGTAGATGTGATTTTTGTGCTCATAATAATAATGTGGGGGATAGATGGTAGCCTGTGGCTATTGAGAACCCTGCGGGATATAATTCTGTTGTTGAATAACCAACATGTATTGATCGTACGTCAAACCTTCAGGAATTGGATTAGAGGTGATAGGTGCACTACCAGTAGGTTGGATTCTTGACACGTGAGGCTGCGATCCATTCATAGCATGCCCAACAGGTATCATGGAAGCGATAGGCATCGACCCACAAATAGAAAAAGATGGTGGTTCTAACAGAATCATGCTAACAGACGGTGCAGATGAAGCCACACAGATAGTTGGTTTGATTGGGATGGACGTAACGACCCTCGATGTAATGGGAGTCGAGGGTGATGCACCTGATACAAATGCCCCTTTCGAGGAAGTTGATGTACCCAACCATATCGGATTCTGATACAAAGATGTAGCACCAGAAATTATTTGACTCAACGATTGATAACCGGACGGGATAGAGGAAGGCTGACTTGAGACATAAGGGAAATTATCCTAAGGGAATTGATATTCTCCAGTAGAAACATAAGTCTCTTCACTATTGATGGGACTCGAAGCATCCATGTCGAATGAAGACATGTTGTCGGTAAAAGGGTGACAAGTTGTGGCAAGAAAAGCATGCGCTAATGGCGATTCAAGTGGTTCCGAGGAAGGTGGTTCTGCGATAAGAAGAGGATATTCTTCTTTGTCTCTAAAACTAGCCCAAACATCTGGAGGTTGCCAATTGATATCAAATGGTTCCCCAGGAGGAGATCGAGTAGCAAGGGGTAGAATACTCGGAACAATAGAATGCCAGTAACCTATAGGCCTAGTAGGTTGATGTGTCCTTGAAGAAACTTCAAGAGAATGATCTCCACTAAGACGTAATGAAGGGGACGAAGAAACTAGTGGTTCCACCACTGTGACTTTGTCTCAAAAACAAGAGAAAATCGTGATGACCAATTCGAGGGTTCAAGACCCAGTAAGGAATTACTTAAGAAAAAGCCAAGAAAATAACTTTAACGGGTGTGTGATCGTAGGTAATCAATTTTATGACACTGAAACAAAGCTCTGCCTTTTCATATTTTAAGAGTCAAGAAAAGGGAAAAAGGTGACTCTAGTCACTTTCAGGTTGGACGAGCTCGAAAGGACAAGTTCTCGAGGATATTTTCAATTTTAGTGAGTCACGAAAAGACCAAAATGACTACTCAATAATTCTAAGCAAGAGCATGTACCAAGCTTCCGTGAACTGCAATATACACCTTGGTGATAAAATGAAAGAGAAATGACCAAGGACTTAACATATGTGCAGGCAATCTCCCTGAATGTTGTGTTCGGTGTATCATGGTTAGAGGGTGGCAAACTCGGCTTCCTATGGATAAAGGATTGCAACCTATGAGGGTGTCCCTTTATATACTCGACAGTATGGGGAGCACAAGTACGTGCTAGTGCTTTCTAATGCCAGATGGTGAATGACAGCTACTAGTCTTAAGGATGTCGGAACACGTCACTAGCCTAGACCTTTAAATATGAGCGTTAAGTTCCAATGCTTCCTTATGTTGATTGAGTTCATTTTAAAGTTGATCTTGAATTAATTTTGTACTTTCAAGGCCTTACTGAATTTAATCCCGAATACTTAATGCACAACTATATGTGAAATAAAATCATTCCAATTCGATTAACAGTTAGCTAAGAGAGGGATAGTAGTTCATAACGAAGTAGCAATCAATCGAATACAAGAATAATTTCTCCTAATGCAACTAATCACAACCAAAGTAGAAAACGAAAAGATATTTCCTGTTCACTAAAGGATACTAAAGCAAAAGAACACTTTTCATTTTCAAACCAAGAGAAAGAATGCAAATTTTGTTATTTTAGATGAATGAGAAGCAAAATGAGCTATTACACTAAAAGACAAAATAGATACTAGTTTTGAGCAACTCCAATGAAACGATCTAAAACAAAGAGATCAGTTCAACACGAACATCAAACACACTCAAAACATAGACGCATTCCTCCAAGAAAAAAGAGGGCTTTCAAATTGATTCAGTGGGAAATGTAATTGATCTGGATTTATTCAAGAACACAACATAATACACTTATAGCCATAGATACGGAGATGCATTGGAAATAATGCTTCATTTTATTAATAAAACAAATGATTGAAATAAACAGCTAGGGCACTGGTAGGTGTATCTCTGAGAAGAGATGTGGCGGCTACAGGCCTCTGAACTATGTTACAATGAGACATATTTGAAATGAGTGAGCGAGGGAACTGGTAGCGTATCTCTGAGAAGGGATGTGACAGCTATAGGCCTCCCCACTGTGTTACAAAACAAATGATGGTAACAAGTGAGCTAGGGCACTCGTAGCGCTTATCTCTAAGAAGAGATGTGTCGGCTACCAGCCCCTGAACTATGTTACAATGAGGCTCAAAGGCCTATTTATTTTTTTGAAACAATGCAAAACCTAAAACATCCAAAAACCTAACCCTAGGAGATGAAGCGCAAAAATTGTAGGTCTCGTTTGGGTAAATTGTTGTTTCAACTTAACCGGGACATAACTTTGGCATATGATCCCTGTTTGACGCACTCAATAGCTCGTTAGAAATATCTATCTGAGGACTAAAACTTTTTCATGAGAAACATTGGCGTATGACTCATGTTTCTTTTGGTTTCCCCAAAAAATGTCGTTTAGGGCCTCAAAACAGCTCTGGAAGTTCAGGACCTGAAAAAACTGCTAAAAATAGTAAGTTGTGCTAAAACTTACAAACTGAAAGACCTGATGGTGGGGGTTCAAATTTAATAGGTGGGTGACCACCATTATCCACCTGGATCATTAAGTCCCCAAAATGGCTCCAGGAGTGGAGGACCTGAAAACCTGCTAAAAATAGTAAGTTGTGTTGACGTTGAAAAACTAAAAGAATTGATGTTGCGGGTCCAAATGGAATAGGTGGGTGGCCACCAATATCCACCTGGATCATTCCTCCCTCCTTAGGAATCAATGGTCCCCATTGTGTTATGTTCCTCCTTCAGGGGAAAATTTTGCTGAACTTGGTATTGGATTTGTCCAGGTTGTCGCAGACTTGTTGGCAGACGTGCTGGATGTAGATGTGTCGCTGGTGGGCATCCCTTGAAGGATCTGGGAAAGTTATCCATCATTGCGTTCCTCTGTTTCTCAAGGGCCTCCTCGAGAAATATTTTGATAGAATCTCCTTCTCCCTCGTCTTTCTTTCCTTCTGCCATGGGGGGTCATCAGGGTTTTCGAGGTTGAACTCCTTATACCCTGGCCGCATTGGAGACATGAAAAGAAAAACAGAGAAAGAGAAAATCGCTCTGATACCAATGATCCAGATTTATGCAGGAATGAAACAGAATACATATATATCCATAGATACAGTGATGTAGGGGAAATGATACTTGATTTTGTTAATAAAAAAAATGACTGAAATAAACAAGTAGGGCGTTTGTAGGCATATCTCTAAGAAGATATGTGGTGGCTACAGGCCTTTGAACTGTGTTACAATGAGACATAATGGAAATAAATGAGCGAGGACACTTGTAGTGTATATATGAGAAGATATGTGATGGCTACAGTCCTCCCCACTGTGTTACAAAACAAATGATGGGAACAAGCGAGCTAGGGCACTCATAGCACTTATCTCTGAGAAGAGATGTGTCAGCTACCAGCCCTTGAACTATGTTACAATGAGGCTTGAAGGCCTATTTATTATTGAGAAACAATTTAAAACTCGAAACTTCCAAAAACCTAACCCTAGGAGATGAAGCGCCAAAACTGTGGATCCCATTTGGGTAAATTGGTGTTTCAACTTCCCGGGGACGTAACTTTGGCATACGACCTCCATTTGACGTGCTCAATAGATCGTTAGAAATATCTATCCGAGGACTAAAACTTTTTGGTGAGAAACATTTATTTATGGCCCATGTTGCTCTTGGTTTCCCCAAAAAACATCATTTAGGGCCTCAAAACGGCTCCGGAAGTTCAGGACCTGAAAAAATGCTAAAAATAGTAAGTTGTGATGAAACTTACAAACTAAAAGAACTAATGGTAGGGGTTCAAATGGAATAGGTGAGTGGCCACCAATATCCACCTGGATCATTAAGTCCTCAAAACAGCTCCGGGAGTGCAGGACCCGAAAACTTGCTAAAAATAGTAAGTTGTGTTGAAGCTGAAAAACTGAAAGAATTGATGTTGCGGGTCCAAATGGAATAGGTGGGTGGCCACCAATACCCACCTGGATCAATCCTCCCTCCTTAGGAAGCAATGGTCCCCATTTCGTTATGTTCCTTCATGAGGGGAAAATTTTGATGAACTTGGTATTGGATTTGTCCAGGTTGTCGCAGACCTGTTGGCGGACGTGCTAGATGTAGATGTGCCGCTGGTGGGAAGATGTTGAAGTATCTGGGAAAATTTATCCATCATCGTGTTCCTATGTTTCTCAAGGGCCTCCTCGAGCAATATTTTGATAGAATCTACTGCTCCCTCGTCTTTCTTTCCTTCCACCATGGGGGGTTGTCGGGGTTTGCGAGGTTGAACTCCTTATACCCTGGCTGCATTGGGGACATGGAAAAAAAAATAGAGAAAGAGCATACCGCTATGATACCACTGATCCAGATTTATGCAGGAATGCAACATAATACATCTATAGCCATTGATACAGAGATGCAGCGAAAATAATGCTTCATTTTATTAATAAAACAATTGACTGAAATAAACAGCTAGGGCGCTAGTAGGTGTATCTCTGAGTAGAGATGTGGCAGCTACAGGCCTCTGAACTGTGTTACAATGAGACATAATGGACATGAGTGAGCGAAGACACTGGTATCATATCTCTAATAAGAGATGTGATGGCTACAGGCCTCCCCATTGTGTTACAAAACAAATGATGGGAACAAGCGAGCTAGGGAACTCGTAACACTTATCTATGAGAAGAGATGTGTTAGCTACCAGCCCTTGAACTATGTTACAATGAAGCTTTAAGGCCTATTTATTATTTAGAAACAATGTAAAACCTGAAACATCCAAAAACCTAACCCTAGGAGATGAAGCGCCAAAACTGTGGGTCTCGTTTGGGTAAATTGGTGTTTCAACTTCCCAGGGACGTAACTTTGGCATACGATCTCTATTTGACGCGCTCAATAGCTCGTTAGAAATATCTATCCAAGGAATACAAATTTTTAGTGAGAAACATCAATTTATTACCCATGTTGCTCTCGATTTCCCCAAAAAACATCATTTAGGGCCTCAAAACGGCTCCAGAAGTTCACGACCCGAAAAACTGCTAAAAAGAGTAAGTTGTGTTGAAACTTACAAACTGAAAGAACTGATGGTGGGGGTTCAAATGGAATAGGTGGGTGGCCACCAATATCCACCTAGATCATTAAGTCCCCAAAATATCTCCGAGAGTGCAGGACTCGAAAACCTACTAAAAATAGTAAGTTGCGTTGAAGCTGAAAAACTAAAAGAATTGATGCTGCGAGTCCAAATGGAATAGGTGGGTGGCCACTGATATCCACCTGGATCAGTAATATATGCTTAGGGTGATAGATGGAGAGTTAAACAAATAGCAAGATGATAATTCAATGACCCAATGACAAGTAGAATTGGTAGAAAAGATAAGACAATCAGTCAACAAGCTGAAAAGATAAAAGACCAGACTGACTCAAACTCAACTCATAAGGCTCAGTGAGGAGGTAGCCGAACAAGCGACGGAAGATACCTATAAAGCCTAGTATATTAGAACCATATTGATCAGATGAGGGGCAAACAATTGAGAATAATGATACAGAGGAGTCAAGGCAATTCAAATGGACTAATTGAAAAGGAAAAAACCAACCTAGAGGCAAGATACACTGAAAAAACCTCAGGCAAGAAGCCCAAACCCAAATCTATAGGAATCGGCACGTCTGTTAAGCTTTAATCTACACTAAACAGAGGATGGCATGCCTGTAAAATAGGCAACAAGCGCTAATCGGTGTGACTGTTCAAGAAACAACAGTGCCGAGCTAGAAACCTATGGAAAAGATAAAAAGTCGCTGATAAAAGGTTAGACTTGACACTTTGAGATTAAGTAATATGGCAGAAAATAGTTAGGCAAGCAAAACAAAGCAGACAAGCAGTAATATGACCAAATTTAGACAAACAAGAAAAATTCTAGACGAACAATGAGAGACAACAAACACACTAATCCCCAATATGGTCGCCAAATTGTTGAGCAGGAAAATCCCCTCTATGAGAAGAGGCGATCCCTGTAGCCTTGGAGTGGGTCTAGCAACAAGGCCACATGCTATAATTTTGGACTCCTAGCTTATAAATGAAAAGAAAGTTGGGATAGATAGCCTACCTTGGTCCAACGCTCTTGTCGTGGCTTCTAGCAGTGATCTTCTGATCTTTGTCTTCACACGTCGTAGTCCTTCAATGATAATGTTTGTGTACCTGCACAAATATCAAGTGAATGATGACAACATACAGGAATATACTTTCATTTACATCTATTTGATTGGTCAAGGAGAATCAAACATTTTTCATATGATTGAACACAAAATTGGAACCAAAAACCAGTCATGTATTAATGATAGAGAAAATAAGTTTACAACCTTAATGCCTTGACATTGCAGCCTCCATTGGCAGGTTCAGTCGGGTCCAGCCTCCATAAGGTGGAATAGAGGTCTTATCCCTTTGGGGAGTTGCAAAATTGTAGGAAACAAGAAGCCAAGGGGAGGATTTCGATGTTATTTAGTCGAACAAACCATGATGACTCCGCTCATGAAGTTTTTAGGCATGGAAGCTTCATTTCTATTTTTAAAAAATTTCCAAAAATAGCTAGGCATGGGTGCCCCACTGAGATAGAGTGCTAATGGGCATGGGGCCCAGTGTTAATTTCTCCATGGGCGTGAGGCCATAACTGCCTACCAGCGTCGACCCAAAATCACATGTTTTTTAGAGTCTTCTTGAAGAATGATCAACACAGGAAATTTTCTTGACATGTCAAGGGACATAATGACACTTATAGAAAGGTATAACAATACACAGAAGTCACTGGAATGGTCCTCCAATGTTCAGGATGGGGATTGTAGGGACAGTGACAAAATACTGTGTAACAGCTGCATCTCTACATTTATGTGTGTTTTTGTATTTTATTGTGTTCCTGCATAAGTCTAGATCAGAATACCCATTACAAGTTATTTAGGGCTATATTATCAAATTATTCCTTATGTTTGTTATTTCCTTGAATTATTTTCTTGTCTAGTCACTTTATATGTCGAGGAAAGGAACTGTTTTATCTCTTCCACCGGAGCTAAAATCTTAGAGATGACCCCAGAGATGATTCAAAAAGCTATGATATACCCAATCTCCCCTGAACCCAAAAAATTCACTAAAACCACTTTGATTTAAATTTATACTACCCTCTCAGTTGTAGAGCATCAATCCTTCCTACAAATGATTTTGGCCCCTGGCTTCAAGTCTTTGCTTGTTGCTGAAAATTTCCCAGTATCCTTCACAAAGACAAAGTAATTTATCCTTTTTGTAATTTCTCATTTATTTGGGGATGATAATACCAACATGGTCAATAAATCCTCCATAGGATTTTTATGGTATTTGAGATATGATTCATCCAAGTCACTTGTTTGACATACCTTCCTTCTTGGCTAAGTCCATAAAATTCCAACTGCACCATTTCCCTGTCACCTCATATTTTAGATATCATTTGTCATTGTTTTATTTGTTTGTGTACACCCATGTAGATGAGTTTGAGTGCCTAGGTCTCAGTCTAATTTCCCCAAACTATCAGATGAAGTCAATCTTCAATTGGGATGTTTCTTTTAGGAGGAGACTAGACAATGAGGGCTCCTCCAAATTTATATCCTCTTACATGGCCATTACTTACAAAAAAATTCATAATGTCTCTCCCCAAGTGTCCTTCCCCAGAAAAAAGAGATCCTTTAGCTCAACAAGGACATCAGGGTGGGTGACTGGTATTTGTTTGAGGAATGAAAATAGATACAAGTTTATGGGTATGAGCTCCCTCCTTATTGACTTCCTATGTCCATGCCTATGACGATATTTTCCTTGAAGTTTATTAGAAAGAGCCTGAATGTCGACCAAATCATTTCTGTCCCTGCTAAAAATCGGAATATATTCAATCTGGGAAATCCTGCAGGTCCTTTCATTGTTAACACTAGACAGGCCTTTCAAGTAGCTCAGGATTTACTGAAAGAAATTAATTTTAAAATGGGGGAAATTTGGAATTATGACCCTCAAGGTGTAATTGAAAATAAGAGAAAATTAATTAATGCATCAACTTATGATCATGAATGTAGACCTGATATTAAATGGAAGGATAACTTTGATTCATGGCCCATTCACATAGAAATGGATATTGAGACTCCAACAGCAAAATACAATGCACAAAAAAGGATTGTGGATGAAACCGTGGATGTGGAGATGGAGGACATCCACACCAATAAGAAAGCTAAGACCCAAGAAGCAGAGGAAGAGGAAATTGAAATCATGTTTTTGGAAATAACCGATGGTGAGGATTCAAATGGAATAGGTGGATGGCCACCAATATCCACCTGGATCATTAAGTCCCAAAAACGGCTCCGGGAATGGAGGACCCGAAAACCTGCTAAAAAAAGTAAGTTGTGTTGAAGCTAAAAAATTGAAAGAATTGATGTTGCAGGTCCAAATAGAATAGGTGGTTGGCCACCGATATCCACCTGGATCTTTCCTCCCTTCTTAGGAATTAATGGTCCCCATTGTGTTATGTTCCTCCATGAGGGGAAAATTTTGCTAAACTTGGTATTGGATTTGTCCAGGTTGTCACAGACCTGTTGGCAGAAGTGTTGGATGTAGATGTGCCGCTGGTGGGCATTCATTGAAGGATCTGGGAAATTTTATCTATCATCGCGTTCCTCTATTTCTCGAGGGCCTCCTCGAGCAAAATTTTGATAGGATCTCCTGCTCCCTCATCTTTCTTTCCTTCCGCCATAGGGGGTCGTTGGGGTTTGCGAGGTTGAACTCCTTATACCCTGGCCGCATTGGGGACATGGAAAGAAAAACAAAGAAAGAGCAGACCTCTCTGATACCACTGATCCGGATTTATGCAGGAATGCAACAGAATACACATATATCCATAGACACAGAGATGCAGCGGAAATAATGCTTCATTTTATTAATAAAACATATTACTGAAATAAACATCCAAGGCGCTGGTAGGCATATCTCTGAGAAGATATGTGGCGGCTACAGGCCTTTGAACTGTGATATAATGAGACATAATTGAAATAAGCGAGCTAGGGCACTGGAAGCGTATCTCTGAGAAGAGATGTGACGGCTACATGCCTCCCCACTGTGTTACAAAACAAATGATGGGAACAAGCGAGCTAGGGCACTCATAGCGCTTATCTCTAAGAAGAGATGTGTTGGCTACTAGCTCCTAAACTATGTTACAATGAGGCTCGAAGGCCTATTTTTTATTTAGAAACAATGTAAAACCCAAAACGTCCAGAAACCTAATCCTAGGAGATGAAGCGCCAAAACTGTGGGTCCCATTTGCGTAAATTGGTGTTTCAACTTCCCGAGGACATAAACTTGACATACGATCTCCGTTTGACGCGCTCAATAGCTCGTTAGAAATATCTAGCCAAGGACTACAAATTTTTAGTGAGAAACATATTTTTAGTATCAATTTTGCTATTGGTTTCCCCAAAAAACGTCATTTAGGGCCTCAAAATGGCTCTGGAAGTTCAAGACCCGAAAAAACTGCTAAAACTAGTAAGTTGTGCTGAAACTTACAAAATGAAAGAACTGATGGTGGGGGTTCAAATAAAATAGGTGGGTGGCCACCAATATCCACCTGGATCATTAAGTCCCCAAAACAGCTCCAAAAGTGCAGGACCCGGAAACGCTAAAAATAGTAAGTTGTGTTGAAGCTGAAAAACTGAAAGAATTGATGTTGCAGGTCCAAATGGAATAGGTGGGTGGCCACCGATATCCACCTGGATCACTCCTCCCTCCTTAGGAAGCAATGGTCCCCATTTCGTTATGTTCCTCCATGAGGGGAAAATTTGGCTGAACTTGGTATTGGATTTGTCCAGGTTGTCACAGACCTATTGGCGGACATGCTGGATGTAGATGTGCCATTGGTGGGAAGCTGTTGAAGGATCTAGGCCAAGTTATCCATTGTCATGTTCCTCTGTTTCTCAAGGGCCTCCTCAAGCAAGATTTTTATAGGATCTACTGCTCCCTCGTCTTTATTTCCTTCCGCCATGGGCATTCGTCAGGGTTTGCGAGGTTGAACTCCTTATACCCTGGCTGTGTTGGGGACATGGAAAGAAAAACAGAGAAAGATCAGACTGCTCTGATACCACTGATCTGGATTTATGCAGGAATGCAACAGAATACACATATATCCATAGATACAGAGATGTAGTGGCAATAATGCTTCCTTTTATTAATAAAACAAATGACTGAAATAAACAACTAGGGTGTTGGTAGGCATATCTCTGAGAAGAGACATGGCAACTATAGGCCTTTGAACTGTGTTACAATGAGACATAATGGAAATGAGCGAGCAAGGGCATTGATATAATATCTCTGAGAAGAGATGTGACGGCTACAAGCCACCCCACTGTGTTACAAAACAAATGATGGGAACAAGCGGGCTAGGGCACTCATTGCGCTTATCTCTTAGAACACAGCCCTTGATCTATGTTACAATGAGGATCGAAGGCCTATTTATTATTAAGAAACAATTTAAAACCCGAAACATCCAAAAACCTAACCCTAGGAGATGAAGCGCCAAATATGTGGGTCCCGTTTGGGTAAATTGGTGTTTCAACTTCTCGAGGACGTAACTTTGGCATACGATCTCCATTTTATGCGCTTAATAGCTCATTAGAAATATCTATCCAAGTACTACAACGTTTTAGTGAAAAAAATCAATTAGTTACCCATGTTGCTCTCGGTTTCCCAAAAAACATCGTTTAGGGCCTCAAAACAGCTCTGAAAGTTCAGGACCCAAAAAACTGCTAAAAATAGTAAGTTGTGCTGAAACTTACAAACTGAAAGAACTGATTTTGGGGGTTAAAATGGAATAGGTGGGTGGCCACCAATATCCACCTGGATCATTAAGTCCCCAAAACAGCTCCGGGAGTGTAGGACCTGAAAACCTGCTAAAAATAGTAAGATGTGTTGAAGCTGAAAAACTGAAAGAATTGATGTTGCAGCTCCAAATGGAATAGGTGGGTGGCCATCGATATCCACCTGGATCATTCCTCCCTCCTTAGGAAGCAATGGTACCCATTGCGTTGTGTTCCTCCATGAGGAGAAATTTTTTCTTAACTTGGTATTGGATTTGTCCAGATTGTCGCAGACCTGTTGGCGGACGTGCTGGATGTAGATGTGTTGCTGGTGGGCAGCCATTGAAGGATTTGGAAAAATTTATCCATCATCGTGTTCCTTTATTTCTTGAGGGCCTCCTCGAGCAATATTTTGATAGGATCTCCTGCTCCCTCGTCTTTCTTTCCTTCCACCATGGGGGGTCATCAGGGTTTGCGAGGTTGAACTCCTTACACCCTAGCCATGTTGGGGACAAGGAAAGAAAAAAAGAGAAAGAGAAAACTGATCTAATACAAATGATACGGATTTATGCAGGAACGCAAAAGAATACACATATAGCCATAGATACAGAGATGCAGCGGAAATAATGCTTTATTTTATTAATAAAACAAATGACTGAAATAAACAGCTAGGGCGCTAGTAGGCATATCTCTGAGAAGAGATGTGGCGGCTACAGCCCTCTGAACTGTGTTACAATGAGACATAATGGAAATGAGTGAGCGAGGGCACTGGTAGCATATCTCTGAGAAGAGATGTGACATCTACATGCCTCCCCACTGTGTTACAAAACAAATGATGGGAACAAGCGAGCTAGGGCACTCGTAGCGCTTATCTCTGAGAAGAGATGTGTCGGCTACCAGCCCTTGAACTATGTTATAATGAGGCTTGAAAGCCTATTTATTGTTGAGAAACAATGTATAACCTGAAATTTCCAAAAACCTAACCCTAGGAGATGAAGCGCCAAAATTGTGGGTCTCATTTGGGTAAATTGGTGTTTCAACTTCCCAGGGACGTAACTTTAGCATACGATCTATGTTTGATGCGCTCAATAGCTCATTAGAAATATCTATCCAAGGAATACAACTTTTGAGTGAGCAACATTGGTCTATAACCCCTATTTCTCTTGATTTCCTAAAAAAAAATCGTTTAGGGCCTCAAAACGGCTTCGAAAGTTTAGGACCCGAAAAATTGCTAAAAATATTAAGTTGTGTTGAAACTTACAAAATGAAAGAATTGATGGTGGGGGTTCAAATGGAATAGGTGGGTGGCCACCAACATCCACCTGGATCATTAAGCCCCCAAAACGACTCTGGGAGTATAGGACCCGAAAACCTGCTAAAAATAGTAAGTTTTGCTGAATCTGAAAAACTAAAAGAATTGATGTTGAGGGTCCAAATGGAATAGGTGTGTGGCCACCGATATCCACATGGATCAGTAATCTATGCTCAGGGTGACAGATGGAGAGTTAAAAAAACAACAAGATGATAATTCAATGACCCAACGACAAGTAGAATCAGTAGAAAAGATAAGACAATCAGTCAACAAGTTGAAAAGATAAAAGACCAGACTGATGCAAACTCAACTCAAAAGGCTCAGTGAGGAGGTGGTTGAACAAGCGATAGAAGATACCTATAAACCCTAGTATACCAAAACCATATTGATCATATGAGGGGAAAACAACTAAGAAGAACGAGACAAAGGAGTCAAGGCAATTCAAATGGACTAATTGAAAAGGAAAAAACCAACCTAGAGGCAAGAAACACTAACAATAAATCAGGAAAGAAGCCCAAACCCAAATATATAGGAATCGGTGTATTTGTTAAGCTTTAATATGTGCTAAATAGAGGGTGGCACACCTATAAAAGAGGAAACAAGCGCCAATCGGTGCGACTGTTCAAGAAACAACAGTGCCGAGATAGAAACCTATGGAAAAGATAAAAAGATGTGAATAAAAGGTCATACTTGACACTCTGAGACTAAGTAATATGGCTGAAAATAGTCAGGCAAGAAAAATAAAGTAGTCAAGCAGTAATATGACCAAAGTTGGACAGACAAGAAAAATACTAGACGAACAACGAGAGACGACAAACACACTGATCTCCAGTATGGTCGCCAAATTTTTTAGCAGGAAAATCCCCTTTGTGGACAGAGGTGATCCCTCTAGCCCTAGAGTGGGTCTAGCAACAAGGGTACATGCTGTAATTTTGGATTCCTAGATTATAAATTAAAAGAAAGTTGGCATAGATAACCTACCTCGGTCCAATGCTCTTGTCGTGGCTTGTAGTAGTGGTCTTCTGATCTTTTTCTTCACACATCGCGGTCCTTCAATGATAATGTCTATGTACCTACACAAAGATCAATTGAATGATGAAAGCATATGGGAATATAATTCCATTTATAGCTATTTGATTGGTCAAGGAGAATCAAACATTTTACATATGATCGAACACAAAATTGGAACCAAAAACCAGTCATGTATTAATGATAGATAAAATAAGTTTAAAACCTTAATTCCTTGATGTTGCAGCCTCCATTGATGGGTTCAGTTGAGCGTGTCTCAATAATTCGTTTGGGAACGGACTTTGTGACGCAATGGGCCTAAACTCTCTCTCGACAATGGATTCCTCTCTACCTTATTCTACACAACAACTATAGTAATGATTGTTTAGCTAGTTGCAAAAATGTGAGAAAGAAGTATTTATAGGAGAGGAGAGGGTGGTTTTGGATCCCTCATAAGGTGGAAGAGAGGTCTTATCCCTTTGGGGATTTTCACAATTGTAGGAAACAAGAAGCCAAAGGGAGGATTTCGACGTTATTTAGTCGAACAAACCATGATGACTCAGCTCACGAATTTTTTAGGCATGGAAACTTCGTTTCTATTTTTTTTTTAATTCCAAAAATAGCTAGGCACGGGTGCCCCACTGAGATAGAGCGTTAATGGGCATGGGGCCCATTGTTAATTTCTCCATGGGCGTGAGGCCATAACTACCTACCAGTGCCGACCCAAATCATATGTTTTTTAGAGTCTGCTTGAGGAATGATCAACAAAGGAAATTCTCTTGACATGCCAAGGGACACAATGACACTTATAGCAAGGTATAACAATACACAGAAGTAACTAGAATGGTCCTCCAATGTTCAGGATGGGGATTGCAGGGATGGTGACAAAATACTGTGTAACAGTTGCATCTCTGCATTTATGTTTGTTTCTGTATTTTGTTGCGTTCTTGCATAAGTCCGGATTAGAAGACCCATTCCAAGTTATTTAGGACTATATTATCAAATTATGCCTTATGTTTATTATTTCCTTGAATTATTTTCTTGTCTAGTTGCTTTATATGTTGAGGAAAATAACTATTTTATCTCTTCCACCGGAGTTGAAATCTTAGAGATGACCCCAGAGATGATTCAAAAAGCTCTGATATACCCAGTCTCCCCTGAACCCCAACAATTCACTGAAACCACTTTGATTTAAATTTATAGTACCCTCTCAATTGTAGATCTTCAATCGTTCCTACAAATGATTTTGGCCCCTGGCTTCAAGTCTTTATTTGTTGCTGAAAATTTCCCAGTATCCTTCACAAAGACAATGCAATTTTTCCTTTTTGTAATTGCTCATTTATTTGGGGATGATAATGCCAACATGGTTAATAAATCCTCCATAGGATTTTTATGTTCTTTGAGAGATGATTCAGCCTAGTCACTTGTTTGACATACCTTCCTTCTTGGTTGAGTCCATAAAATTCCAATTGCACCATTTCCCTGTCACCTTATATTTTAGATATTATTTGTTACTATTTTATTTGTTTGTGTACACCCATGTAGATGAGTTTGAGTGCCTTTTATAGCATCATTTTTCACCTTCATGTGATTCATGATTGTTTTTATGGCCTTGGGCACCCATTCCCATAGACTTGGACAAAATTCACTAAAAAACAATGTTAAAATTCCCATACGCGGTTATGCCCAGTTTTTTCCGCGTGTATACGCGATTCCATACAGACTTTTCCGTGTATGCCGTTAAAATTATTAAAAAATATATAAAAATTCCCTATTTTTGGGATGGGTTGATGGTTACTCCAGTAGTTCAACCACCCCAGTATGTGGCTAACTGTTTCCAACTGATTGAAACTACTTTGAGGGAGTATAAAAGACCCTCATGTGTATGGCCTAAGGAAGAGAGAGAAATTACTGATATTATACTCTGTTGGAATCCCTAATCCAAGTCTAATTTCCCGTGCCTCCTGCACTTTTCCCATATATTTACAGGAAACATTTGTTTCCTTGAGATGTTCATCCCGCTATATGTCATCTCGTGTGCACCAGTTCTGAAGGAATCTTAGCGAGGCAAGGGCGGGATGGATCCGGACGACGGTCTTATCAAAGATCGTGGATGGATTCAGGTGATCTCTCGACATTTTATTACTGTACATGCTATTCATAATACAGAAGAACCATCTTGTTCCCGAAATACACGTGTTAGAATTTGCTTTCATATGTGAAAATATTGTTATTTAAGCATTTATTATGGTTTATTCAATGTTTCACATGGATTTCACTAACATTTAGGGTAGATATATATTGTACAACCAGTTCTTCGTTCTTGTTTCTTCTTGGTTTTCAGGTTAAGGAGGAATAAGGGTTGCTGGGGGTTAGGACCCCGCGGGATCTACTACAAACGTAGGACCTACGGGTAAGTTCCTCGATCTATTCTACCTAGTTTTTCGTGAACTGATATGGTTGTGTGAGTCCTTCTCGAATTGCATGCCCTGATCTGTGGAGGTTTCAACCCAACAAACCTCTAGGGAGTTATTTCCTGAAACAGAACTGGCGACTCCGCTGGGGATCGCATTCTTGTGATTCTCTTCTTGGGTAGTTTCAGTTGTTTTCACGGTTTCCAACAGTTTTTATCATCTTTTCCAGTCCAGTTAAGCTTTTCTTGGTCAGACTGAAGACCTGGTTCTTTATCCAGGCTTGATTTTTTATATTTTTCATTATTTGCCTTTTCATACGCTGGTTTGTTTGCACATAGTAGCGTATACACGCAATTTTTGTTAGAGGAAGCCACGTATACGCAGGTTTCCCTTAACACAGACACGTATGCACGCTTGTTGCATAACTTCTAGGTAGCGTATGCCTGGGCAAGTTTTGAAATTTTTGATTTCTGAGCTTTTTGGTCTTGTCTGCTTGTGAAGATCTATTCCTGCAGTGTCTTTGTACCCTATGGATTGTGTTGAAGGTGATCATCAGTCTTTTTCTCTCTTTTTTGATTGAAAACTAACTTGTGTGGCAAATCTTGTTTTTCTGGTGCTTGCATTTCTGGTTTGAGTACCAAGATCTCTTTCTTGGGATTCTTGGTTGTTCTGCTTAATCAGGACGGAGAGCTTTTTCTCATTTACTCTTCCTGAACTTTATGTCTTGCTTTGCACTTTAGTTTTTGCCTCCTTTTGGTTAGTTTTCTTGATTTCATTTGACTAGGTCTTGTTGCAATTTTTTGAAGAGTCATTCTTGGTTCTTTGAAGTTTTTGTTTGCAGCAAGGTTGTGCTATTATTCTGGGTCAAGTTGCTGAGTTTCTTGTCTTCCTTGTGCTAGCATGAATCTTGCTACCAAGTGGAACTATAAGATTTAGAGCATCTTTGTTGAAGTTTTGTTCGAAATTCAGAGTTGTTTGGCTTGGAATTTGGATAGCTTTCTTTGTCTTGTTGAAATCTTTCTTTTATAAAATTCAAAAGCACAAAAACAGTTTTGTTTTCCCTTCGCTTTTGTTTTGCGTTTTTGTTTTGGTTTCCTTTCATCTTTTGGAGCTTCGTTGAGATTTCTTGCCTTTGGTTTTGGACTTGTTTGGGAAGGGAATTGTTATTTGTTTCTTTCTCTTGTTTTGAGTGCATTTCGGTGTCTTTATGCTGAGAGTTTCTGACTTGGGAATTAGCTTGGTGGACAACTGAAAAGTGATAAAACTGAAGGATTCTTGGGAAATTTCTCTTTGTTTCGATAGATTTTTGCATCTTAGAATTAGCCATGCTCTTAGTTATTTGCATTAGGTGCATCTGATCATTTAGTCTTTTTCATAGATTTTGTGAGTGTGAGTTTGTTATATGAAAAGAAGAAAAATATATAATCTTGTAGAACCCATGTAGAAATTACTTTTCATCGAAAGGAAAATATTGCATCTACATATAGTTTGGTTTTCATTAATTTCTTTTCTGCGTCACAAAACACCACGAGTTCCATTTCCATATCCCTTGACTTAATAAAATCCAACTAAAATAAGCGCTATAATCTAAAATCAACTAGCAAGTTTTTTTTACTAAGTGTCATACACCAACTAGATAGGTTGTAGGGCCTTGGATTAGGTGAGTGGAGAGTTAACTCTCCAAGGCCACTCAAACTGAAAACATAGAAGTTGATTAATTGAGCGTAATCCAACTCCGTTAGGTGGACCGGGAAAGCTCTCCTCCAGAGAGTCAAGCGCGAGGGGAAGTGAAGGCCGAGAAGAGAGATACGCCCTCTCTGATTTGTTGGATCTAACCTCAAGACCGTTCCGCCTGGCTTCTGACACGGATTGGTGCCCATAGTTTCCATTCCTAGGTTCCACATAGGTGACTGCGGGGGGGAATACCCGTGGTACCTGAGGCAGACGTCGTATCACTTCAGTAGTACTTCTGGGGGGTGCCCTTGCGAAGCTTGGGTACTTGTGTCGGCAAAGGCTGTTGTTTGGAGGTCAGCGTAACTGTTTCTATTACCTTCGCTAGTAGGCCTGGGCCGTAATTATCCCAGACTACTTTCGGGAAGTCCTATACTTCGCTTTCTCGTATTTTGGTGTCTGGTCCTAATCACCCAGAGCGGAAATACCTGAAGGCTGCTTGTTTGGTTGTATCTCAGGGATCTTTATAGTGAGTGCTCTTTGCTCCTTAGCTTGCCTAGCTTTATACTTTTTTGAGTCTAATTAATCTATTAAATTGGCTGATCAAGTGCCTCATCGTTCAAGGAGAATCCGGGGGTTATCTCCCAAGAGTGCAGAGCCTTCCCCGAGAAGGCGTAGGAGTAATTTAGCAGGTCAATACCACCCTGTGGTATCTGACGCAGTGGAGAGAGATCCTCCACAAGGGTTCGAAGGTCCTGTAGTTGGTTCTGGTGTCGGTTCTGAGAGGAGCATTCCGCTCACCTCTAGAGTCTTGTTTCCGCAAGAAGCAGGAGAAGAAGTAGAAGTAGAGGAAGTATCTCAATCTTCTGAGTCACTTCCATCTCCTCTTCCTCCTGATTATCTATTTGTTGTGGAGTACATCGGACCTGAGTCTGCAAGACCAGAAGATCCTCCATATTATTCGTACCTTTCGATGGCCACGACTGGGAACGCAGCTTCGGTTGTGAGTATTGCAGGAATTCAGACCCCTGCTTCAGTAGGAGGAAGGGGCACTATTGCTATATCTACAATTGCTTCTAGTACTACTGTGTTTGGCTCTGGTCACACCCAAGCACAAGCTTCTCATTATGGTCCCTTTTGTTTTAGAATGCCCACTAGTGGGATTCTTTCGTTTTCCTTTTCCACTGCTACAGCTGCATCTACACCCATGTCTTCCATGGCTAGTGGGTCAGCTTCTTTTCAAGGGTTCCCCTTCGAGAGTGGACATATTCCTAATTCGAATCCTTCCTTAGGGTCTTTTCCTTTTACCTCCCAGACCCAAATTTTTAACCCTTGGTCTGGAGGTCAGAGTTCGACTACCTTCACCGGTTGGAACCCTATCTTTACGGCAGTAGGGGCAGGGAATCAGTTTTACGTTGGTCATCAAGGGAATACTTCTTTCCCTTCATCGAGTGCCTATCAGGCTTTTTCTCCTCTGTCTAATGCATGGAACCCCTATCAGGGGCTTTCCTCTTCATTTAGTACTTCGGGAGGGGTAACTGGTCTGGTCTTTGGTAACTCTTCGTTAGGAGGGCGTCTTCTCCTTTTTCTATGAGTCCTTTTTGGCAACCTGGTGCCTTATCAAATCCAGGCTATTCTTTTCAGAATGTTGGGAATCCATCCCACCAAGGATGGAATCCTCAAGCTCCTCCTCGTTTACCTTTTCTGGCAACGTTAAACTTGCCAGATTTGTTGAAATTGACTAATGATCCGATCTGCTATAGTCCGGGGTGGCCTCTAGTTCCTACCAAACTACCTTCAGACATTCCAAAGTTTGAAGGCAAGAATGGAGAGGACCCAGCTGACCACATCACCACTTTCCATCTTTGGTGCTCATCTAACTCCCTGATTGATGATTCAATTAGGTTGAGATTGTTTCAACGCACCTTGACTGGAAACGCTGCCAAGTGGTACATTGAGTTGGCTGGGGGCAGCTTTGCTACATTTGGAGATCTGGCTACTACATTTCTTAACCACTTCCAGTTGTCTATCCGTTATGACGCCGAGACTGAACTCCTAGATAATTTCAAGCAGGACGATGCAACTCACATTTCTGATCACATTCAGGAATGGCGGAGAAGGAAGAGGCTTATTAAAGCTCATATTCCAGGTGAATTACTCTTGGAATGGTTCCTGAAATCTTTGCAGTCAGACATTTCGAAGGATGTATACCTGTCTGGGGTATTCTCTGAGGAGCAGGCCATTTTTAGGGCCCAGCAGCTTGAATTGATATATTCTCAGTCTGGGGTCCTTCATAAATATTTGCCTAATGCTCCGCGCTCCAAGTTAGACTTGTCTAAGCCTAAGCCCGGTCCTCATGGTGATGGACTTGTCGGATCGATCGATAGTGGTGCAGCTAACCTGCTTAGTCAATTTCAGCAGTTGTCTATACAATCTTCTTCTTCTGGTCAGGCTGTGCCTGCTAAGTCATCGCCTTCTCAATATTTGTCGGTAAATGTCGTCCAGTCTTCTAAAGGAAATCAACAATCTGAAGGGAAGAAGAAGGGACGTAATAAGAAAAAGGGCAAGAATGGGAAGGGTAATGCGAATAAGTCTAACGAGTAGGGTGGTGAAGGGCAAAAGGATAAAAATAAAGTGAAATTTCCATGCAAGTTATGTGCTGGAGACCATCTTACACACCTTTGCCCTAAGATTCAGGATGCTCAGCGCTTGTTAGCTCAGCAGAGTTCTTCCAGTTCCCAGGCTGTGTTAACTAACCCTTTTCCCCAAGGGCAACAACTTGTTGTTGGCGCGAATCAAAATCCTGGGGCTTCCTCTGGGGGCACCCAGGAAGGGGAAATTCCGTCAAACATATTCATGATGAGTGCTCACGCGGATATCGCTACGAGATCCCGTGATTATGGTGAAGCTGAGGCTTCGAAAGCCAAGGGTGCTCCCGATGTTACTGAGCCGCTTCATATTCCGAAGCCTACTGTTGAGCCTATGCCTCGGATGCCAAAAGCATCTACTAAGCGGGCGACAATTAATCCAAATGCTAGGGCTGCCCTGAACTACTCTATTGTAGAAGATATGGCGTAGAGTCCTTGTGCTATGTCTGCTCTTGAGGTGCTCCAGTCTTGTCCGGCTCAGCGCAGTGCTTTGTTTGCTTCTATTGGAGCTGTAGATCCAAAAAAATCTCTTATGATTACATTCGATATGTACAATATTAAGAAGAGACTACCCCATCATATGGCTTTCCATATTAAATCGTCATACCGAAAATGCAATATTTTTCGGACAGTCGTTGATGAGGGTGCTTCCACATGTGTGATGTCTCTCACCTGTTGGAAGACAATTGGATCTCCTGCAGCTGTTCCATCTACCACTCTCCTGACTGCGTTTGATGGTCATTCTCACAAACCCCATGGTATTTTCCCAGCTTTGCCCATCTGTGTTGGGGGCAAAACTGTAAATATAGAAGTCGAGGTAGTTGATGCAAGCTTGGACTACAACCTTCTGTTGGGGAGAAACTGGATTTATGAAATGGATGTTGTTGCATCCTCATTATTTCGAATTATTTGTTTCCCTCACGAAGGGAGGATTGTTACAGTGGACCAACTGGACTGTCCTCCTGTAGACCCGAATGCGTCTACTGACTCAACTGTTCCAAAATTGGACAATGCCAAGGCGCCTGTTGAGAATTTGGGGGTTGGGATGTATTCTTCTTTGATGGGTACTTTTGATATCCCACCTCCTACTGTTCATGTAAATGCGATTTCATCTTTCAGGGCTCCTATTCGAAGAGAGTTCTTCAGAACTCATTATTTTTCGAACCCTTGGACTTTACCTTCCCCTACTGCCACATTAGCGGAAGGTCAAGTGGGTGGAATGGCATTTCCCATGTCTGCAGCTGAGATTGCTTACCAGTCTATTGTTGACTCTGCAGACTCCATTCCAGCTTCTCTTTCACCGGAGGAATTGGATGGTGATGTGGCCCCGGCTTGGACTCTTAATTCTTCTTCAGCCCAGGATTGCCTTGATACCACTCTTCCATCTGAAGAGGCCATCCTAGAAGAAATGACTGGTGTAGAAAGACCGTGGGATGATTTTCATCATCAGTCTTACTTCTTACCTGACTTGAGTGAAGTTGAATCAAGTTTCCCAAGTCCTCCGTCTCCTGGTCCTGTTCACCCAGTCTTGAACCCTTTAGCACCAACACAGGTATATGCCGAAGCGAACATGGCTGTGATTTCTCCAACTATCCCAGTGAACATTTCCAGGGATCCCAATATTATTGAGAATGTCTTCATTGGAGCTGAATGTTCCCCTAAAGAGATTCAGATTTACACCGATCTCTTCAAAGAGTTCAGGGATGTGTTCGCTTGCTCTTATGAGGAAATGCCTAGTATAGATCCATCTATTGTCCAGCATGAGATCAAGACTTACGAAAACGCTAAGCCTGTGAGGCAGAAGCTTCATCCGGTCAATCCTATGAAGGATGCAGCTATCAAAGCCGAGGTGGAGAAGCTGCTCAAGGCAGGGTTCATTTACCCGGTTCCTTTGACTGAATGGGTTTCAAACCCTGTTCCTGTAGATAAAAAGCAAGGAACCATTCGAGTTTGCATCAATTTCAGAGACCTTAATAAAGCATGTCCTAAAGATAATTACCCCACACCATTTATTGATCAGATTATTGATGAGTGTGCCGGTAATGAGATTTTCTCCTTCATGGACGGTTTTTTCGGATATAATCAGATTACTATCCATCCTGAAGATCAGCATAAGACTGCCTTTATTTGTCCCTGGGGTACTTTTTCTTACAAGAAGATGCCTTTTGGTCTTAAAAATGCTGGGGCTACCTTTCAGCGGGCCATGTCATATGCCTTCCACGACATCAAAGAGATTATCGAGGCGTACTTGGATGATTTAGCTACTCATTCTCGAAAGAGACATGATCATCCCACTCACCTCCGTCGAATATTTGAACGGTGTCGTTTCTATAAGATTAGGTTGAATCCGAACAAGTGTGTTTTCGCGGTCACATCCGGTCGGTTGTTGGGATTTATTGTGTCTAGGGAAGGGATTAGGGTAGATCCCTTCAAGGTTGAGGCAATACTTCAGTTGCCTCCCCCGTCATCCATTCATCAACTTCAAATTCTACAAGGAAAAGCTAATTTTCTGTGGAGATTTATCGTAAATTATGCTGAAGTGATAAAGGGATTTATGAGATTGTTGAAAAAGGGAGTTCCATTCTTTTGGGATGACTTCGCTCAGCGCTCATTCGATGCTTTGAAAAAAGCATTGACCTCTACTCCTTTATTGAGTCCACCGTTTATAGCAGGGATTTCCTTTTGTATCTGGCAGCAACAGAATCTACCATCGGTATGGTTCCGGTTCAGGAAGATGATGCTCTTTCAGAGCATGTTATATACTATCTTAGCCGATGCTTGGTAGGTCCTGAACTCCGGTATACTCCGATAGAAAAGCTAGCTTTAGCAGCTGTTCATGTTGTGCAGCGACTCCGGCATTACATTCTTCTACAAAAAACCTATGTTTTGGCAGCAGCCAATCCATTTCAGTTTGTCCTCAATAGGCGAGTGATTGGGGGCAAATACAATAGATGGATTTTGATTTTGCAGTAATTTGACCTTGAGTTTATGTCTGCCAAGTCCAAGAAATCATTGGTTTTCACGAAATTGATCTCCTAGTTGCCCTGTGGAGAAGAGATAGTCTATGATGAATCCTTTCCGGATGAACATTTGTTTCTGATCTCTCCACAGGATCCTTGGTATGGAGATATCATTGTGTATCTTCAGACTGCGAAGTTTCCCTCTACTTTTTCGAAAGATGAGCGTCGTAAGTTACGTCACTTGGCTAAGAATTATGTAATTATTGGTGATGCTTTATACCGTCAAGGGGTTGATTTTAGCCTGAGACGTTGCTTAACTCTCGAAGAAGCTGAGGCTGTGTTGAATGATTCCCACAGTGGAGCTTGTGGTGGTCATTTATCTAGGCTTGATACAGCCCAAAAAATCTTGTGTGCTGGGTACTTTTGGCCTTTGATTTTCAAGGATTGTGTTGAGTCGGTCAAAAAGTGTCATCCGTGTCAAGTTTATACTCGAAAAATGTGCGCTCATCCAGCTCTGCTTTTTCCAGTCATCACTGTTGGTCCCTTTACAAAGTGAGGTATTGATTTTACTACTTGTAACCCGCCTTCGGCTAAAGGTCACAAGTACATTATTGTAGCAGTAGACTACTTTACGAAGTGGGCCGAGGCTATGCCCACTTTTGGGAAAATGGTGAGACTGCAGCTCTTTTCCTATTTAACCAGGTTATTGCTCGTTTTGGTATTCCTAAAGAGATTGTCACTGACCATGGCAGTCATTTTCAGAACAGCATGATGGCTGAGTTGGCTCAGAAATTAGGTTTCCGGCAGGAACATTCGTCTCCGTATTATCCTCAGGCCAATGGGCAAGTGGAAGCCGTGAACAAATCCTTGAAGACCATTCTTCAAAGGATGATTGATAAAGCTCGATCCAACTGGCATATCATGCTATATCCTGCACTTTGGGCATACAGGACGTCAGTGAAAACTGCAACTGGCTTTACTTCGTTTCAGCTAGTTTATGGGTTGGAATTTGTATTTCCCATTGAATGCCAGATTCCTTCCCTTAAGTTAGCTGTTGAGCTTCTTCCTGACACTTCTAGTCTGGCGGAATGTCTCCTTCATCTGGAACATCTTGATGAGCAGCGTCGGGATGCTGCCACGATGAATGAGGCACATAAAAACCGAGTCAAAGTTCAGTACGATAAGGTGGTCAAGCCTAAGGCTTTCTCAAAAGGTGACCTTGTTTTGGTTTATGCCCAAGACAAGGATGCCCTGGGGGCAGGAAAATTTAATTCTATGTGGTATGGCCCCTTTATCGTCAAAAAATTCCTTAAGAAAGGAGCATATACCTTAGTTGATTTTGAAGGAAACGAGTTGCCGAAGCCCAGAAATGGGCTCTATTTGAAAAAGTATTATGCCTAGGCTTCGGCCTGGCATGTTGCTTTTGTATATAGTTTTTTGTTTTGTACATATCTGGTTTTTAGGTTTTTGGTGTGATGATGATGTTTTTTGATCTGCTTTGGCAGGTTGTGTTGAGAGATATGAGTCATTACGGTTTCGCCGATGGTGCTAGTAGACACACCCGGAACTTGGCTTCCGCGGCTTGGGTGCTTCATCATCCATCCGGTCAGCTGTTAGTATCAAGAGGAGTCTGCATTGGTCCTACCTCCAATAATGTGGCGGAATACACTGCAGTTGTTCATCTACTCTCGGAGGCAATATCTTTGGGTGTTGATTCGTTAGTAGTTTTCTTGGACTCCCAGCTGGTGGTGTCACAGTTGAACAATACTTATCGGGGTCGAGATCCATTTTTACTCCGGTTGTTTTTGAGGGTACGTTTGTTACAAAGATCATTTCAATTTTTAACTTTCATTCATATTCCTCGAGCTGAAAATTGGATGCCAGACTCGTTAGCTAATCAAGCAATTGATTGGCATATTAATCATTCAATACATTAAGAATTTAATCATCAAAAACATCATACATTTTTGTCATACATTTGTCACATCATATCAAAAGTCATTGTATATATCATCAAAGTGTTTCAAAAAAACATACAAAATTTGGATCCATAAGTCATACAAAATTTGGGCTTTTTCCCCATCATGTTCAGTATCAAAAAATAATACAGTCATCCGGTAAATCACATATAGCTACTCCTGAGGTCCCTACCCAAAAGTCGTGTTCCTATAGAACATGATCGCAGTCGCGACTCGGCGGAATAACCGCACCCAGTCACGAGGTACTCCTACCACTCGTCTCTGGACGGCCTCGGGAAGATCCTCCACTGCCTCCATAGGCACTTGGTGGGTTAATCCCTCCAAGTTCCTCTGTACAGCATGGAGAGTTCTCTCCGAGTCTACTGTATCCGCCTCGCCTCTGCAACGCTTATGTCGCGGGTAACCCTCAGGTCTGACTGGTCCAATATCTGCATCATGATCATTATAATATTGTAAGTCATTGGAATCCAATCAAAAACATGTTTCATTTTTTCATACATATTGAAAAAAAAATCCAAAAAATTACATAATCAAAAAATCAAACTTACCGACTGTGCCCCATGCCACGCCAGCTGGAAGAACGAGGTCTGGATCACCTCTGAAATCCATCCCGGCATAGGGCTAGTCGTCCACAACGATGATCTGTTCTCCCTACCATAGGAAGAACTCATCATCCCAGGTGGTGCGAGGGACTTCACTTCCCCGTAGTCTCTTCATCAGGTCTGCCCAGTGGGCAATTCTTGGGTCCCTTGGGCTACTGATAGAAGAGATCACTTTGGGTCTCAATCCAGGAATCTTCTCAAAGAAGATTGTCATCAATATTGTACCATATCCGAAATGATTTACTTTTGCCTTTCGGATAGAAGTCAACTGTTGTTTCATGTTCATTAGAAGAGCTGTGCACCAATCATATATATGAGTTAAGCATTCCACTGCTATACTCATGTGAGTCCTGGACACCTGGTGCAAGGAAGCTGATCCAGCTACCCTGCCAATGGTGAAAAGGAGAATTCTCATGTACAAGCCTCTTATATCTCTTATGGAAATTTGGGTTCCAACTTTCTTTACCCCCTCTACGTAGTAGACATGGACATAATCTTCCACGGTGAGCCCTCCCAAAGGCTTGCCATGTAAATCTATGGGTTCCCCCCTCTGGGAGAGTCCGGTGATAAAATAGATGTCTTCCACTTCGATACGTAGAGGCATTTGATCTATCATGAAGCAGTCTTCTTCTGGTTCCCAATAATTCACGAGCATTTCGAGCAACCGCACATTACTCTTCATATTTGGCATTTTGAAAAATTTGAGTAATCCGCAATTCCGGAGGATATTAAGCGATGCTTGATCCTGCATCACTTCATTTTCTATAGCACTGTGTTCACGCTCCCTCCATGATATAGTCTTCCTGCAAAATTAAAAAAAAATTTCATTAGATACGCGTTTTTTCATTTTGGGTTGCGCATACGCGACTTTCTTTATGCACAGTCGTGTATATACGCGACTGTCTCTATCAACCCGCGTATGCGCAAACCCGTGATTTTAAACAAATGATTCTATGGTGAAAATCCATAATTTTAAACTTCTAAACGGACAAAATTGATAACAAGGATGAATTAAGAGCTTACCTGACAAATTCGAGGAAGTTTGATGGTCGATTACTCCGGTTTTGGCGAAAGAGGCTTTTTCTCCAGAGCTCTTTTTCCCAATTCAGCAAGTCACAATGAACCAAATGTGAGGTAACTTGTCTATTTATGCCCAAAATTGAAAAAATTTCGCAAAATTTTGTTATGCTTATTTTTTTCAATTCATCTTAAGCTGCATAACCGGGATGTTTGGAAGTGCCCAGATTGGTATATTTTTAGGTACATTTTTGACGAAATCGAGAATTTTTCTGGATTTTGATCCATGACTACTGACCCGTCATGGCAGGTATATGATCTTTACTGGCATATAGGTTAGGGAATCCACTTCTCCGTTGCATTTTGCATACTAGCCTCCATTCTGATCACTTGCCTTAGGGTCGATCCCATCAGGTCATGAGTACTTAACCCATTTCACTCGCTGATTATTTAATCATGACTTGGTGGTAGAGCCTTCCTTTACATGGGCTTCCTAGTTAGTTCCTCGCTAGCACTCGTTTCCCATGCTGCGTTTTATGTAGGCTCGGGAGTCCTCTTTAGTCCCGCCATGACTTATGTGTTGAAGCTTCATTCTTCTTCTTCTTCACTATCATTTTTCTGGCTATTACCCTAGAGGCTCCCTAGTGTTGTTGAGTTGTATTACTGCATTGCATATTGGCTACTTATTTATCCTGGCCTTTAGCCGGCTTCATTTGGACTCGATGTTAAGCCAACTTTTGACCTTGACCGTCTGTACAAGTTAACCATTGCATGCACTTAGCTATCACGACTTGACACCCTTTTTACCTGTTGTTCAATCTTTAACATTAGTCATGGGTGTATTAAAGGTTGACAAGCCATGTATTAAACTTTATATCAAAGGGCGAAATATTTCAAAAGTGGGTCGAAAGGAGATAAGGTAATGAAGGCCACGTGCGTTAAAGCCAATGGGGAATTAACACAAAAAGGATGAAGTGCAAAGCCAAAAGGCTAACGAGAGATATAAAAGGCAATGGAACGTTGCAATAAACGTAAAACCTATGTACTAAAAGAAGTTGCAGCCACGTGAAGACGCACGTGGGAAATTCCGAGGGGGTCGAGCAGCAGGGGAAGGAAGAGATCCATACCCCCGCGGAATTGTGACACGTAGCGTGGTGGGGACTCAATGTTAGAAGGAGGTAGCAGGAGCATGCCGAGTGGTGTGGTGACGTGGCGGAACGAAAGGTGGACCCTCACAGTGGGTAGGTTATGGTATTTAATCAGTAGAAGAGCTCATATGTTTCAGGAGTTATACAGCGCATATGGTAAAAATGTAACGTAAATTCTATTAGGTCAGCTAGTACCGAGACCCGTACCAGCCTTAAACCCGGCACGAGGCGCCCACCTACACCCTGATACTCCCAATATTTATGCGCCGCGTGCCACACTGTCAGTGTCCTTAGGACACTTGCCTTCACTCATTTTACCCATCCGTCTATTTTACTTCAAATTACCCAGTCCAGAGATAACATTTCCTCTGTATTTCACTCCAGTAAAAGGTCGCAGGTTCCTATCCATGGCATATACCAAGTAGGAAAGAGCGCCTGGTCTACCCAATCATTTTCAGAGTTCCCTACGTCGCTTTCCCGAGCAGGTTTTCCTCCCGTTCAGGTATTCCATCATTCATTCACCTTTTGTTTTCCTTTCACTTTTTCAAATTCTTGAATGTCGGCCATGGGAAGGGTAACACCAAAGAAGAATGAACCAGATACCCCCCAGGTCCGTGAATCTAGGAATCCCCCCGAGTTCGATCCTCTCTTTGACTTGCAAGCTGGTATTTGCGACCTGAAATACCCATTCGACCTCCGCAGCATTAAACCCTTGCTTTTCAGTCGCCATCTTAAGAACACAGACTGTTATCGGGTAGTTGTATCTAGCCTATACCATCAAATTTCCCCCCAAGTTCATTTCGTGGTCGATTTCATCACCTGGCTCAGAGAGGTTTTCGATGAGCATCGAGGCACTTTCACTTCTCCACAGGGGAACAGGGTTTTTTCCCTTTCCCCCGATGTTATCAACCAAGCTCTCCGCTTCCCTACCAGCGCCACATATGTCAGTTTTAAGGACGCAGCCTTGGCAGCCCAGTTCATCAAACAGCCGCGGGAGGCCCGGCAAGCCTTCATTTCCTCTATAACTGTTGACCAAGCTACTTCTCTGCCCACCTTTGAGCCATTCCCATTAAGTCTGTTCGTTGAAGAGGTTCAGCCCATTCTCTCTCTGATCGCTGGCCTTTTGGGGGTAGGGAGTCCGGAAGACATTTCCACAGTGTGCGTTCATTTCTTATGGCTCATGTCCCAAAAAGGGGTAGTTTTAGATATCCCTGGTTTCCTCTCCTCAGCCATTCAAATCCAATTCCAGGAGCTTCCACAAACCCGTCAGTTCCGTTTTTGTTCAATGGTTTTTTATCTCTTCTTGTTACAGCACGCAAATAAGTTTGAGGGTTTGGGGTTAGACAAAGTTTACCGTGAGAATTCCCAACCCAGGCCAGTCTTCGACTGGAATTTCTCTGTGCGTCAATTGCCTAAGGGGGAGGGTTACTCCAGTTTTGTCAATAGTTTCATGTCTATTGCCTATACCATTATTCATGACTCGCCTTCCCCTAGCGTCTTCCCAGAAATGAAGAGCTGGTTGCAAGCCGGAAAATCCCAGAGTACTGGAGATTGGTTTCTATTCGAGGACTGCACCAAAATTCGGGTCTATGGAGCCAAAGTTTCCCCCTATTGGCTGCCAGTATTTCCTATCCGACGAGTTTATGCACTCGAATACATCCGGCAGGCCCTCAAGGCCGATCAGCTCCATTTTGTTCCTGCCAAGAAGGGCTACATTCTAAGGCTTCCTATTGAAATTGGCCCATTCATGGTAAACTCGAGACATGCCCTCCCGATCGTTGAGAAAATGTTGCAAGGCCTGGACCTAAGGCTGGGAAAAAGTTGGGCCTATGACCCTCGAGAGATTATCTCGAAGAAAAGGAAAAGGAATAGGTCTGCACCCTACATGCATGAGCCAAGGCCGTTTATGGAATGGAGGGCTAATCTCGAAACTTGGCCCTTGTTTTCGCAGATGGAGACCGATTCATCTGCTACAGGGGAGGAAGAGAACATCAACAGAGGCACAGGCGGAGAAGAAGCAGGTACTTCAGAAGCAGCGCCCCCTTCCAAAAGACAAAGAATAGCCTCCAGTGAGGCGGAAGTCATAGGAGAGGAACAGCTGCTGGAACCCTTCACAGTGTACGGCAAATTGGATAAAGGCAAGGCAGGGATAACGGTGCTAAGAGACAGCACCACTTCTTCTGATTTCACAGAGGTTACGCAGGCTATCATAGAGCACACTTCGCCCAGAGCGATTGAAAGGGATCAGGCGAATAAAGTGATCCGCGACAAGTACAAAGCTGAGCTGGGGGGATATGTTGAGAAGTATCATACCAGGCTCTCCGCCTCCATCAACGCGGACACCGACAGCCTGGTAATGTCTATGGCAGAAGCTATCCTGGATCCTAATTCTGATGTCCCTAGCTATCGGGTGCTTGAGTTTGCCATCGACATGAAGAAGGTACCAGCCAATGACATGAGTGACCTGTTCCAGACGGTATGTGACATGATGAAAGATAAGTTGATGAAGGTCACCCTCGTGCTGAAGAAATTAGAGCAGAAACATGACCAGTTGAGGGATACCCTGATAGCCAAACAAGTTAGCTGCCGCACCAGAGCAAATCAGGTGCGTGTCCTCCAGGACCTGATCAAGAGCAAAGACAAGGAGGGAACAAATGCACAGGCAGCTCTCATTGAACAGCTGCAGAAAGAAGTTGCATCGGCAAAAAGTCAGGCCCGTATACCGGCCGCACGTCATGTCCAGACGACTGAACTGGTACAGGTGGAGCGAGAGAAAGCAGAACTGTCCGCTAGGCTATCAAAAGAAAAGGAGGAGAAAGAAAAGTTGACTGAAACAATCAACGGGCTGCAGAATAAGGCAACAGAGCTGCAAGCAAGATGGGACTCGCACAGTTGCCAGCCGACTGTGGTGTCAAGTGAAACTAGCTCGTTGTCTGAGCAATTTTCCGCAGCAAGAGCTGAGAAGGAGATATTGGAAAAGCAAGAAACTATAGCATGGCAAAGGATCACAAACCTGGAAAACTCTCTGGCCGAGAACACCAAAATAGTCGAAGGGTTGCAGAGAGAGATAGAGCAGGAAAAGAAGATGACGGCAGATCAATAGAAAACTATTGCCGACATGAAAAGCCGTGCAAAAGGAAATCTCACCCTTCACAAGGCTAGGAGCATCATCTGGTCTGATATAATCTCGGCTGCGACTGAGCAATGGGGCTTCCTAAGGACGATGGGGGAGTATAAGTCGGCCATACCATACCTCAGTAGGAAACTGCAGGAGGCAGACCTTGATCTGTCTAAGAGGGCCCAACATGCTAAAGATTACATTTCGTTCCTCAATAAGCTGGGATCAGACGATATGGAGAAGCATGGCATTCCTAGCTGATTCACTGAGGTTATTGAATGTCACAAAATTATCAACAAAGAGATGGCCCGGGTCACAGCTTCAAGAGCTCTCCAGCAGGTGGTCGCCAGCGTTGGACAGTTCGACGAGGTATGGGGCGAGATTATGACAGCTGGACTCCCTTCCTGCTGGGACCCGACCACCCCTGCCGTGCTCTTTCCTTTGGCTCAATACACAACATGCTTGCAAAAAGAAAGAGACCGGACTGACCTTCAGACAGGTAAAGCAGCTCAGCTCAAAGCCGACACGATTGTTTCATCCCTGCGAAAAGAGTTCAACCTTCTCCACTTGATTAAACACAAGCTTCCTACTGGGGCAGGTTTCCACGCCCTCACTGAGGCCTTTGTCGAGGTGGAGGGGTTCTCGACAATGTCTGAACCAGCAGCGGACAGTCAGCAGAGGTGTGCGCAGTTTATGAGCCAGCATGCTAGTTCATCCGCAAATGTGCCCCCGCCTGAATCAGCAACTGCCTCCACTCAGCCACACCTGTGATTCTTTGTCAACTCATGATTCGGCCTTAATGGCCTATTTTACTTTTACTCAGTTAATTTCTTTTAAAATTTGAGTGGGTTGTTTTTTCCCCACTCCTGCAATTTACTTTTTCACCAAAATATTGTTTAATTTTATGTTTTTAAAAGCGGCCGAGGGCCTGATTATACATGATGGGAGGTTTTATTCCTCATCATGAATTTTGCTATTTTGAAAATTACAGTTAACAAATTTTTTTATGCGAAGAAGATATTTTTCCAAAAAATATCTTCTCGCTGGGAAGGAAAGAAGCCTATATAAGGAAAATCCAATGAGAAAAACAGGTTCCAAATTTTCTGAAGAATTGACTGTGTAAGAGCTTCTTGTATGCAATTTTTGTGAAAGTTCTAAGATGAATGCAAAGAGCCCGTAGGGTCTCAATGAAAAGGAGTTTTGTCTTTGATAAGGATTCTGGTCTTGGTTCTTTACAGTGTGTAATTCTCTCTTGTGTGTTGTAGTGTAGTCATTCATTTCGCTTACATCCATATATCTGGTATTACATTAGCCTGTTGCTTTTGATATAAATTTATCCTTGTTGGTACTTACATCATAGGCTTCCTGGCACTTTAAATATGGCTCAGGTGTAATATGTTGTCCTGTTTTCGATTCATCCGCATTTCTACTATATTGGCTGCTATGAGGTGTTATTTACAAATGTTGTTATCGTGTGTGGATTCTTAATTGTTTAAGCCCACCACATGTTAGCATATGACACTGAATATTGTCTTTATAACAGTTAATATCCTCTTTATTCTACGTATTCAGTAGACGTCCTTCAATCATCATTCTCTGTGAAGTTTTGAGAATCCAGCCCTTTTTATAGCTAACTGTCTTGGAATTGTCTTATGTATTTATGTTGGAACTTGACATCTTGCCTACTCGTTATTATTCCTTCAGCGTTGAGCTTCTGAACTATTTGGTACCATTTAAATCTAATTTTTCCATCTGCAAAGAAATAGTATGAGAGCCCGGTTTTGCTAAGATTATCCTTATTACATGGTATTGACTCTCTGCTATATAAGATGTCCTAGGCACTGGTCTATGGAAACTCTAGGCTGTCTCTAGGAGTTACAACATCTTTTTGGCGCTGTTGCCGGGGACGAAGTTGAAGAAATTTAAATCCCTGGGTCTCGACAAAATCCATCCAATCTTCAGTTAGGTGAGCACGAAGAGTTGAGAGTTGTGTACCCCTCACCTTGGCGACTCCATGATCATATTTTAATTAAAAAAAATTGCAGCCTTGGCTCCCTGTAAGCCACACCTAAGGTCAGATACGTCTCAGCCCAAGACACCCTCCATGTCTGACCCGAAAAATATCCTGCACAAAAGAGGCTGGAGGGAAAGGCAGTCAGTTCATACCGAGATCTCGGAATTATCCCTAGAAAACTTTCCATATCTTCCATCCTCTTCCTCTCAAATCGCCCAAATACAAGGCCCTAACCCTATCATAAGAGATACTGGTTACTATTCAGAGAGCCCACCTCGGGGAGGCGTCCATATCAAAGACAAAGCCGAGTCTAGCTATACTCCGCATTACTCTTTCCACCCTACCCCTAAAAGTGAGGAGATTAAGGAAGTCACTGAAATAGCTGCTGTTCACAGCCCTACATTCTCGTCAACCCCTCAAGCCGTTGTTCACTACATCCCCATCATTATCCATACTTCACTTCCACCTTCTTCTCCTCCTCTTACAGCTCAGACTCTTGTACTACCTCCATCTCCCCCAATGGCGAATGTCCCTGGCTTCCTGCAAAACAGATACGCTCCTTTGGAGCTACCTGCAGTATTAAATGACATGCCGCAGGATTATTTAAAGATTCTGCCCAGATTTAGTGGTGAGAATGACATTGAAGCCCAGAAACATGTCGAAATTTTCTGCTCCTTCGCAGAGAATTTTAATGTGGAGCATCTGGACATATTTCTAAGGCTTTTCATGCAATCCTTAGATGGGGAAGCCAGAAAATGGTTCAAAACACTTGGAGCTCATTCCATCAACACTTGGGAGGCAATGGAGGACACTTTCATCAAAAAGTGGGGGGAAAAGAAAGATCACGGTAATGTCCTTACCGAGTTCAACACTCTGAAAAATAAGCACAATGAAGGGGTATCAGAGTTTATCAGAAGATTTAACAAATTGTACCTGAGTCTCCCCGCCGAGATGAAGCCTCATCAGACCGCTGCCAAGGTCGTTTTTGTGGCAGCATTTGATTCTGAATTTGGTTTCTCATTGAGAGAGAGAAAGCCAGCCACTCTGGATGACGCACAGACAGACGCGTTGGAGATAGAAGCAAACTTTGTCTTGACTGGAAAATCTAAAGGGAAACCAAAACATGATGTCAGGAGGGGAAAAGAGGAAGTATCCACCTCAGGCCAAGACAGAGATTCGGAAAATGACAAGATTGAGGAAATGAATAGAATGATCAAGAATCTCTCAAGTAAGTTGGTCAAGCTTGAGATGGAGGCCAAGAATTCACCCCCAAAGAATTTCCAGAATGCTCCAAACAGGGGATTCAATCCTCAATACAGGAAACCACCCTTGCAGATACTGCAGAGAGGACAGAAGGAGCAACAAGATCAGGTACCACATCCTCTATACTTGGAGGGGCAAGTGGAGGCTTCTCCTGAAGATCCTGCCTATGAACAAGAGGAGGCATGCCCTGTCTTCTCAGACAGTGATGACATAGAATGTCTTATACATGAAAGTGAGGAGGGGGAACCACAAGCTCACTCAGAAATGAAGAACAACGAGGATACTGAAGAGCCCGAGATTGATGATTATTGTAAACAGTTTTTTGACTTCATGCAAGCCCAGTTCAATAGAAAATATGACCTCAGGTCCTCCAGAAAGAGAACCCGCACTCAAGATGAAGAGGAGGACACACCCCAAAAGTCAACACCTGCACAGAAGGAGGTCAATACTCAAAAACCCCCAGAAAAAGGTAAGAGGCTCCTTAACCAATCTCCGCAATCTGATAATCAAATGCCTTCATCTTCACAAGTAGCTGTATCCCCTAATGATAAGCCCACCGTGAAAGAAGTTAAGCCTCCCCCGCAAAGTAAAGAGTCAAAAGGAAAAGAAGTGTCAGTAGATAAGCCTCCATCGGTCTTCTGTTTACAAAAAGAGCTTGAAAAAGTAAAAATACCAGTTCCTCTGTCTGAGTTATTGAAACAACCTGCTTATCAATCACAGGTCACTTCCTTCATCTCTCTTCCTGATGCATCACACATTCCAGATAGTCTTAACCTGCAAGAGGAAAGACCTATGGTAGTTTTCGGTCCACATGTTGAAGAACTAGATCCCTCCACACCTCCTTTTTATGTGTCTTTAGTGATCCATGATCTATTGTTGCATAATTGTATGTTAGACTCAGGAGCCTCTCATAACCTCATGCCCCTATCTGTCATGGAACAATTGGGACTCCAAATCACCCACCCATATAAAGACCTCTATTATTTTGACTCCAAAAGAGTGAAGTGTTTGGGCATGATTAAAGATCTGGCAGTTAATCTAGCTCAGATCCATGCCAAAAGTGTGGTGATGGATATTGTAGTGGCTGACATCCCAGCCCGCTTCGGTATGCTACTGTCAAGGTTTTGGGGAACCAGAATCGGAGGATCAATTAAGCTGGACCTGACCTATGCCACTATCCCTGTCTTTAGTGGCCAAGAGAGGAGATTGTATCGAGAAACCAAATTTGTCAAAACAGTCACCAAGGCAGGTGATTCGGTTAATTCCGCAGTCTACAGCAGAGAGGGGGATTTCTCGTGTTTGATGTTGGAAGAAGATCAGGAATATGCTCATGAGCCCTCATTCTGCCAGATAAAGGCTGAATCATCAGTGCAGGACTATGGATATGAAATCTGGACGCTCCATTTTGATGGGGCAAATTCCAGGGAAGGAAATGGAGCTAAAGTATTGCTAATTTCACCTATGGGTCAATGGGTCCCCTTGTCTTTCAAGCTGGAGTATGAGGCCACAAAAAATGTGGCTGAATATGAAGCACTCATATTGGGGCTGCAGATAGCAAGGAGTATGAACATACAAAATCTAAAGGTGCTGGGAGATTCTGAATTGGTAGTCAGACAAGTGAAAAATCAGTGCCAAGCCAGACATCCTAGGCTAAAGGCCTATAGAAATGAAGTTTGGGATCTTGCAGAGAACTCCTTCTTGGCATTCAACATTCAATTCATGCCCCGAGAACTGAACAGGATGGCAGATTCCTTGGCAGTGGCTGCTAGTACCTTACGCCCACCTCAGAACCCTCTTCTGAGATATGAAATTGAAGTAAGGTACCGACCTTCAATCCCAGATAACGTCAAGCACTGGCAGGTGTTTGAATATGAGGAGCAGGTGAAGAGATTCCTAGAAACTATTGGGGAGTTTTCCAACATGGAGATTGATAGTTGTGAGGAAGAGACTGGAGACATTCCAGAAGATAAGCTGGAAGAGAGAATAGCCAGCCCAAATTTCTGTAGTTGAAAGGGAATGTCATTCCCCGAGGGCTAGTGCCTTTAGAGAGGTTGTTTAACAAAAATGATGTTCCTTTACAGCCAAATAAAGTGGTGGCAGAAAATCAGGTCGAAGACCTCAATTTGGGCACTAAAGAGGATCCAAAAATTGTAAAGTTATCCAAGAAGGTCCCGAAGGAATACAAACAGCTGTATCAAAAGTTATTCCAGGCCTACAGAGATGTGTTTTCTTGGTCATATCAAGACCTAAAAAATTTTGATGTCAGCATTATGCAGCATAAGATTCCACTGAAGGGAGATGCAAAACCACATAAGCAAAAACTCAGACAAATTAACCCCCTATTGTTGCCCTCTATTGAGCAAGAAATAAAGAAACTGCTGAAGGCTAAAATTATTGTGCCATTGAGATATTCTGAGTGGGTGGCTAATCTAGTCCCGGTGCGAAAAAAGAACGGAGAAATAAGGTTATGTGTTGATTTCAGGAACCTGAACAGGGCATCCCTAAAGGATAATTACCCGCTGCCTAAAATGGACCATATCTTGCAGAAAGTGGTTGGAGCTTCCCGGATGTCCATGATGGATGGGTTCTCGGGCTACAATCAGGTGGCAGTATTACCAGAGGATCAAAAGAAGACGGCCTTCACCACTCCATGGGGAACGTTCATGTATGCCAGAATGCCTTTTGGGCTGATCAACGCAGGGGCCACTTTTCAGAGGGCCATGGATATTGCTTTTATTGGAGAGCAGGACCAGTTTGTGGTGGTATATCTGGACGACATTACAGTATTCTCAAAGAATGATGTAGAGCACATAGAAAACCTGCGTAGAACCTTTGAGAAGTGTAGAAAGTATGGTCTCTCCCTTAACCCACAGAAGTCCCTGTTTGCATTAGAAGAGGGCAAGCTCTTGGTTCACATTGTAACCAGAGATGGAGTGAAGATAGACCCTAAAAGAGTTGAAGTCATAAATGGCATTGCCCTGCCCAGAAAAAAAAAAGGAAATTCAAGCATTTTTAGGCCGAATAAACTTTCTGAGGAGGTTCATCCCTAACTATGCTGAGATAGTTAGGCACATCACCGACATGTTAAAAAAGAAAAATGAAGTGAAGTGGTCATCGGAATCAAGAGAGGCCTTTACTAGAATCAAAAATGCATTTGTTGAAGCCCCTGTATTGGCCGGGCCTGATTATTCCAAACCTTTTATGATTTTTTCTTTTGCGTCACCCCACACAGTGGCTGGAGTTCTGTTGCAAAAAAACGAGGAAGGCTATGAGCAGCCAATTGCATTCTTCAGCCAAGTATTGCGTGATGCCGAGCTCAAGCCTATGCTCTGGTGAAATCCCTCAAAGCTTTCTGAATGTATGTTTTACAGTCCCATATCACTGCATTTGTTCCTACAGCAGTTGTTAAGGACATTCTCATCCAAGGGGACAGTGAGGGAAAAAGAGGAAAATGGATAGCCAAGATACAGGAATATGAGTTAGATATTCGTCCTACCAAATTAATCAAGGGGCAAGGTCTAGCCAAGATCCTATATGAGTCAAATTGCCAGGCCTTGGGTATCAATCTGTCTATGACAACAAACGAAGATTCTGAGGAAAAAGAAAAACCACAAGGAGTGGAGATAGCCTCCCAGAAGATACAGATGAAATACCTCACCAGCCAGTGGTACAAGGAAGTAGTGGAGTACCTCCTAACACTAAGCTGTCCACCTAGCTACAAGAAGGCTAAATGCAGGTCACTGAGGTTGAAGTCACAGAATTTTATGGTTGCAAATGGCCGGCTGTACTGGAGGGATCCCTCAGGCATCTTGCTCTTATGTCTGATCGAGGAAGAGGTGGGAAGTATTATAGCAGAGTTCCACGAAGGTATATGTGGGGGCCATTACAGTTGGAGGGCTACCACTCACAAGATCCTGAAGGCTGGTTTCTACTGGCCAATATTGTTTGGAGATGTCTTCACTTGGGTCAGGGCATGTGATAAATGCCAGAAATTTGCAGAAAAACAGAAACTCGCATCTTTGCCTTTGATTCCTGTCCATGTGGACGAACCCTTCAAATAGTGGGGAATTGATTTTATAGGCGAAATTCACCCACCCTCAAGTGGCCAGCATAGATGGATCCTGACAGCCACGGATTATTTCACAAAGTGGGTAGAAGCCATACCTGCAAGAAATGCTACAGACACAGTTATAATGAAATTTATGGAAGAGAATATTATATCCAGGTTCGGCTGCCCTGCTAGAATAATCACTGACAATGCGCAAGCTTTCAAATCTACAAAATTTGCGAATTTCTGTCAGCAATAAAATATTTCGTTGGGTCACTCTACAGCTTACTACCCCCAAGGAAATGGCCTCGCAGAGTCCTCAAACAAAACTCTGGTCCGAGCACTAAAGAAGACTATCAATGAGAACCAGAAGAATTGGGATTCTCAGATGAAGTTCGCTCTGTGGGCAAACAGAATTACCAGCAAAAGAGAAACTGGGAAATCCCCATACGAGTTGGTATATGGACGAGCAGTTGTCTTCCCTATACAGCTGGCCCTGCCAGTGGCTCGATTTATGAAGGAGAGTCAGGAGGAACCTGATGATATTATCAGGAGAATTAATCAACTGGTAGAGCTCGAAGAAACTCACAATCAAGTAAACCAAAAGCTAGTAGAGTACCAGGAGAAGATGAAAGAGCTATTTGATCAACGTGCTAAAGACAGAAGTTTGCAGGTAGGGGATCTAGTGCTCAGGTGGGATGTTCGAAGGGCTGATAAAGGCAAGCATGGTAAGTTCGATCCTTTCTGGTTCGGCCCTTTCAAAATTGCAGAGGAAGGTGGCAAAAATACTTTTAAGTTGGATAATTTGCAGGGAGATCTGCTTGACGCCCCTGTAAATGGGCAGCTCCTCAAACCGTAATTTCAGTTCTGAAGCAGGCTGAAAAAGCCTGATTGTATTATATTGTACATTAGCTGCTGTTTTCGTTTTTTAAAATTGAGTAATGCATGAGTCATGATGATTTTTCCAGAGAGAAGTCACTAGTGCTGGAGAAGTGGCGTTCACACAAAATAAACAGGCGGTCTGCGTGGTTCTCGACACGTTCAGGGATAAACGTGCCGTCCCCAGGTGGAGCCAATGTTGTTCAATCTTTAACATTAGTCATGGGTGTATTAAAGGTTGACAAGCCATGTATTAAACTTTATATCAAAGGGAAAAATATTTCAAAAGTGGGTCGAAAGGAGATAAGGTAATGAAGGCCAAGTGCGTTAAAGCCGATGGGGAATTAACACAAAAAGGATGAAGTGCAAATCCAAAAGGCTAACGGGAGATATAAAAGGCAATGGAACGCTGCAATTAACGTAAAACCTATGTACTAAAAGAAGTTGCAGCCACGTGAAGACGCAAGTGGGAAATTCCGAGGGGGTCGAGCAGCGGGGGAAGGAAGAGATCCATACCCCCGCGGAATTGTGACACGTAGCGTGGTGGGGACTCAATGTTAGAAGGAGGTAGCAGGAGCATGCCGAGTGGTGTGGTGACGTGGCGGAATGAAAGGTGGACCCTCACGGTGGGTAGGTTATGGTATTTAATCAGTATAAGAGATCATATGTTTTAGGAGTTATACAGCGCATACGGTAAAAAGGTAAGGTAAAGTCTATTAGGTCAGATGGTACCGAGACCCGTACCAGCCTTAAACCCGGCACGAGGCGCCCACCTGCACCGTGATACTCCCAATATTTATGCGCCGCGTGCCACACTATCAGTGTCCTTAGGACACTTGCCTTCACTCGTTTTACCCATCCGTCTATTTTACTCCAAATTACCCAGTCCAGAGATAACATTTCCTCCATATTTCACTCCAGTAAAAGGTCGCAGGTTCCCGTCCATGGCATATACCAAGTAGGAAAGAGTGCCTGGTCTACCTAATCATTGTCAGAGTTCCCTGCGTCGCTTTCCCGAGCAGGTTTTCCTCCCGTTCAGGTATTCCATCATTCATTCTCCTTCTATTTTCCTTTCACTTTTTCAAATTCTTGAATGTCGTCCATGGGAAGGGTAACGCCAAAGAAGAATGAACCAGAGACCCCCCAGGTCCGTGAATATAGGAATCCCCCCGGGTTCGATCCTCTCTTTGACTTGCAAGCTGGTATTTGCGACTAGAAATACCCATTCGACCTCCGCAGCATTAAACCCTTGCTTTTCAGTTGCCATCTTAAGAACACAGACCGTTATCGGGTAGTTGTATCTGGCCTATACCATCAAATTTCCCCCCAAGTTCATTTCGTGGTCGATTTCATCACCTGGCTCAGAGAGGTTTTCGATGAGCATCGAGGCACTTTCACTTCTCCGCAGGGGAACATGGTTTTTTCCCTTTCCCCCGATGTTATCAAACAAGCTCTCCGATTCCCTACCAACGCCACATATGTCAGTTTTAAGGACGCAGCCTTGGCAGCCCAGTTCATCAAACAGCCGCGGGAGGCCCGGCAAGCCTTCATTTCCTCTATAACTGTCAACCAAGCTACTTCTATGCCCGCCTTTGAGATGTTCCCATTAAGTTTGTTCGTTGAAGAGGTTCAGCCCATTCTCTCTCTGATCTTTGGCCTTTTCGGGGTAGGGAGTTCGGAAGACATTTCCACAGTGTGCATTCATTTCTTATGGCTCATGTCCCAAAAAGGGGTAGTTTTAGATATCCCTGGTTTCCTCTCCTCAGCCATTCAAATCCAATTCTAGGAGCTTCCACAAACTCGTCAGTTCCATTTTTGTTCAATGTTTTTTTATCTCTTCTTGTTCCAGCACGCAGATAATTTTGAGGGTTTGGGGTTAGACAAAGTTTACTGTGAGAATTCCCAACCCAGGCCAGTATTCAACTGGAATTTCTCTGTGCGTCAATTGCCTAAGGGGGAGGGTTACTCTAGTTTTGTCAATAGTTTCATGTCTATTGCCTATACCATTATTCATGACTCGCCTTCCCCTAGGGTCTTCCCAGAAATGAAGAGCTGGCTGCAAGCCAGAAAATCCTAGAGTACTGGAGATTGGTTTCTATTCGAGGACTACACTGAAATTCAGGTCTATGGAGCCGAAGTTTCCCCCTACCGGCTGCCATTATTTCCTGTCCGATGAGTTTATGCACTCGAATACATCTGGCAGGCCCTCAAGGCTGATCAGCTCCATTTTGTTCCTGCCAAGAAGGGCTACATTCTAAGGCTTCCTATTGAAATTGGCCCATTCGTGGTAAACTCGAGACATGCCCTCCCGATCGTTGAGAAAATGTTGCAAGGCCTGGACCTAAGGCTGGGAAAAAGTTGGGCCTATGACCCTCGAGAGATTATCTCGAAGAAAAGGAAAAGGAACAGGTCTGCACCCTACATGCATGAGCCGAGGCCGTTTATGGAATGGAGGGCTAATCTCGAAACTTGGCCCTTGTTTTCGCAGATGGAGACCGATTCAACTGCTATAGGGGAGGAAGAGAACATCAACAGAGGCACAGGCGGAGAAGAAGCAGGTACTTCAGAAGCAGCGCCCCCTTCCAAAAGACAAAGAATAGCCTCCAGTGAGGCGGAAGTCATAGGAGAGGAACAGCTACTGGAACTCTTCACAGTGTACGGAAAATTGGATAAAGGCAAGGCAGGGATAACGGTGCTAAGAGACAGCACCACTTCTTCTGATTTCACAGAGGTTACGCAGGCTATCATAGAGCACACTTCGCCCAGAGTGATTGAAAGGGATCAGGCGAATAAAGCGATCCGCGACAAGTACAAAGCTGAGCTGGGGGGATATGTTGAGAAGTATCATACCAGGCTCTCCGCCTCCATAAACGCGGACACCGACAGCCTGGTAATGTCTATGGCAGAAGCTATCCTGGATCCTAATTCTGATGTCCCTAGCTATCGGGTGCTCGATTTTTCCATCGACATGAAGAAGGTACCAACCAATGACATGTGTGACCTGTTCCAGACGGTATGTGACATGATGAAAGATAAGCTGATGCAGGTCACCCTCGCGCTGAAGAAATTAGAGCAGAAAAATTTTCAGCTGAGGGATACCCTGATAGCCGAACAAGTTAGTTGCCGCACCAGAGCAAATCAGGTGCGTGTCCTCCAAGACCTGATCAAGAGAAAAGATACGGAGGGAACAAATGCACAGGCAGCTCTCATTGAACAGCTGCAGAAGAAAGTTGCATCAGCAAAAATTCAGGCCCGTATACCGGCCGCACATCATGTCGAGACGACTGAACTGGTACAGGTGGAGCAAGAGAAAGTGGAACTTTCCACTAGGCTATCAAAAGAAAAGGAGGAGAAATAAAAGTTGACTGAAACAATCAACGGGCTGCAGAATAAGGCAACAGAGCTACAAGCAAGATGGGACTCGCACAGTTGCCAGCCGACTGTGGTGTCAAGTGAAACTAGCTCGTTGTCTGAGCAATTGTCCGCAGCAAGAGCTGAGAAGGAGATATTGGAAAATCAAGCAGCTACAGCACAGCAAAGGATCACGAACCTGGAAAAATCTCTAGCTGAGAACAACAAAATAGTCGAAGGGTTGCAGAGACAGATAGAGCAGGAAAAGAAGATGACAGTAGATCAACAGAAAACTATTGCCGACATGAAAATCCATGCAAAAGGAAATCTCACCCTTCTCGAGTCTAGGAGCATCATCTGGTTTGATATAATCTCGGCTGCGACTGAGCAATGGGGCTTCCTAAGGACGATGGGGGAGTATAAGTTGGCCATACCATACCTCAGTAGGAAACTACAGGAGGCAGACCTTGATCTGTCTAACAGGGTCCAACATGCTAAAGAGTACATTTCGTTCCTCAACGAGCTGGGATCAAACGATATGGAGAAGCACGACATTCCTAGCCGATTCACTGAGGTTATTGAATGTCGCAAAATTATCAACAAAGAGATGGCCCGGGTCACAGCTTCAAGAGCTCTCCAGCAGGTGGTCGCCAGCGTTGGACGTTTCGACGAGGTATGGGGCGAGATTATGAAAGCTGGACTCCCTTCCTGTTGGGACCCGACCACCCCTGTCGTGCTCTTGCCTTTGGATCAATACACAACATGCTTGCAAAAAGAAAGATACCGGACTGACCTTCAGATGGGTAAAGCAGCTCAGCTCAAAGCCGACACGATTGTTTCATCCCTGCGAAAAGAGTTCAACCTTCTCCACTTGATTAAACACAAGCTTCCTACTAGGGCAGGTTTCCACGCCCTCACTGAGGCCTTTTTTGAAGTGGAGGGGTTCTCGGCAATGCCTGAACCAGCAGCGGACAGTCAGCAGAGGTGCGCGCAGTTTATGAGCCAGCATGCCAGTTCATCTGCAAACGTGCCCCCGCCTAAATCAGCAACTGCCTCCACTCAGCCACACCTGTGATTCTTTGTCAACTCATGATTCGGCCTTAACAGCCTATTTTACTTTTACTCAGTTAATTTCTTTTAAAATTTGAGTGGGTTGTTTTTTCCCCACTCCTGCAATTTACTTTTTCACCAAACTATTGTTTAATTTTATGTTTTTAAAAGCGGCCGAGGGCCTGATTATACATGATGGGAGGTTTGATTCCTCATCATGAATTTTTATATTTTAAAAATGACAGTTAACAAATTTTGTTATGCGAAGAAGATATTTTTCCAAAAAATATCTTCTCGCTGGGAAGGAAAGAAGCCTATATAAGGAAAATCCAATGAGAAAAACAGGTTCCAAATTTTCTGAAGAATTGACTGTGTAAGAGCTTCTTGTATGCAATTTTTGTGAAAGTTCTAAGATGAATTCAAAGAGCCTGTAGGGTCTCAATGAAAAGGAGTTTTGTCTTTGATAAGGATTCTGGTCTTGGTTCTTTACAGTGTGTAATTCTCTCTTGTGTGTTGTAGTGTAGTCATTCATTTCGCTTACATCCATATATCTGGTATTACATTCTGGAATGCGAGTAGCCTGTTGCTTTTGATATAAATTTATCCTTGTTGGTACTTACATCATAGGCTTCCTGGCACTTTAAATATGGCTCAGGTGTAATATGTTGTCCCGTTTTCGATTCATCCACATTTCTACTATATTGGCTGCTATGAGGTGTTATTTACAAATGTTGTTATCGTGTGTGGATTCTTAATTGTTTAAGCCCACCACATGTTAGCATATGTTTCTAAATATTGTCTTTATAACATTTAATATCCTCTTTATTCTACGTATTCAGTAGACGTCCTTCAATCATCATTCTCTGTGAAGTTTTGAGAATCCAGCCCTTTTTACAGCTAACTATCTTGGAATTGTCTTATGCATTTATGTTGGAACTTGACATCTTGCCTACTCGTTATTGTTCCTTCAGCTTTGGGCTTCTGAATTATTTGGTACCATTTAAATCTAATTTTTCCATCTGCAAAGAAATATTATGAGAGCTCGGTTCTGCTAAGATTATCCTTATTACATGGTATTGACTCTCTGCTATATAAGATGTCCTAGGCACTGGTCTATGGAAACTCTAGGTTGTCTCTAGGAGTTACAACATTACCCATGGATGGAACATTCCTCTGAGTTTCGCTTACCAGTTTTCGCCACCTTGCATTGAGCATAGGATCATTCCAAACCCAGGAACTAGTGCATCTATTTCTTGATACTCGTTCTGTCCATTGTACTATAGTATTATTTTATTCTTTTTCAAGCTTATATGAAAAAGACAAAAAAATCAAATATTTAAAAAAAAAAGAGTGGGAACGGGATGTTACTTCATTAATTTTATGGCAGTACAGTATCAGTTTGTCGCCCTTTAACAAAGCACATACACTTATATATTTCCTTCATTTGGGATGGTTTTAGTCTTGACCTAGGTGTAGCCTTATCCTTGTTTCACTGGTCAGTCCTCCCCCAGTTGGTTATCTCTTCCAACCACATGGAGAGTTTGTTTTTGCCTCCTGCATAACAAACTTATACAGTGTCATTGTTTACTGCCATGGTCATCACGAGTCGTGCTTTTTTTCAAGGGAAGTTTAACCAGAGTCGGCCATTCTGCGGTGTCTCTTGACTCATATTCAGTCGGCCTTCCCGGTCTGGTTAGTATCTTGTTCTATCACATCAGATGTTTTGGTCTTCTGCTCGTGCTAGTTTGAGAAGGTCTCCATTGACTTCTCGCTAGTGGGTTTGTCTCTTATTGACTACGACACATTGCTCTGAGAGAAAACCTAGAGCCGCACCCTGGCCCTATTTCCATGATTGATAGGTGACCTTGTGCTCAGCATTTGATCATCATTATGGGTCTTTGACTGAGTGGTTTTCCTTGTGTTCGACGTCAGCATACATTATCACACTTGGTATTCGTGCAGTACCTTGATTTCCATTTGACCCTATCAGTGAATATCTCGCCTTTGTGTCAGATTTCATTATTGGTTGGTTCAGAGGGTTTCTGCCGTGCGCTAGCTTCATCTTGTGCATGTCAGAAACGTACTTCGGTTTGGTTCTGTCACTTTGCTTCGTCTGATTCCTTCCAAATCTTGGCCTGCGGGTTACACTCGCGCTGGACTGATGTGGTATGCCTTAATGCCTTCCTTCCAGTAGATATTTTCCCATCGACTCTGACTCATTGCTCTGGGAATAAGGTCTAGAGTCTTTTTGTCAGTACCTTAGGGTTTGCAGTCATCAGTGGAAGACTCTTCGCTATCGACAGTGGGGAAACATCATTGCCTCCTGATTGGTAGATTCTTCCAAGTGTTCGACTTCAACTCATTTATTCGCACTTGTTAGATTGTACTGGGGCACCTTGACACTCATTTTCATTATTGGTGGGTTGTCTCGCGTTGGTTAATGGTTTACATCATTGACCGATAATCCAACGATTTCTCACATGGTCGACTTCAGCTCATTTATTCCCATTGTGTAGAATTGTGTCGTAGTGATCGGTGAAGACCTCGGGTTGCATCAGCATTCTTCGGTTCACTTTTGACAGTCCATTCAGTTTCTGCCAGTGATGTTGTTCACCCTTATATGTTGCAGTTTCAGTACAGCAGTATCCTATATGTTGGCTCCCGAGTTGCATGATTGTACCATGAGTTCCACCCTTTATGATTTGGTACTTGGATATTTAGCTACTTTGTGATCAGACATATATTTTCAGCATCATTGATCAGCTTTCTATATGTGATACTTGGACATTGATTCAGACTTCTACTTCTGAGCCCTACTCAGATGATTCATTATGTACTTTCAGTTCAGCTATACTTGTATACATTTTGGATCTATTATGTACTCTCTATATACATATATTTTTTGATTGAGCATGGGTATGCCCGCCTCAGCATGAGTTGACTCTCTGTTTTCTTTCATTGGTTTTTGGCAAGCTGAAATCCGGTGAAGTCCTCTCTTGTCCTTGCGAAGTTCTTTCTATGTGCATAATACATTTCGGCTATCATGTACCCCTTCTGACCTCATATATTAGGGGGCATCTGTTATAGCATCATTTTTCACCTTCATGTGATTCATGATTGTTTTTATGGCCTTGGGCACCCATTCCCATAGACTTGGACAAAATTCACTAAAAAACAGTGTTAAAATTCCCATACGCAGTTATGCCCAGTTTTTTCCACGTATGCCATTAAAATTATTAAAAATATATATAAAAATTCCCTATTTTTGGGCTGGGTTGATGGTTACTCCAGTAGTTCAACCACCCCAGTACGTGGCCAACTGTTTCCAACTGATTGAAACTACTTTGAGGGAGTATAAAATACCCTCATGTGTATGGCCTAAGGGAGAGAGAGAAATTACCGATATTATACTCTGTTGGAATCCCTAATCCAAGTCTGATTTCCCATGCCTCCTGCACTTTTCCTAGATTTTTACAGGAAACCTTTGTTTCCTTGAGATGTTCATCCCTCTATATGTCATCTCGTGTGCACCAGTTCTGAAGGAATCTTAGTGAGGCAAGGGCGGGACGGATCCGGACGACGGTCTCGTCAAAGATCGTGGGAGGATTCAGGTGACCTCTCCACATTTTATTAATGTACATGATATTCATAATATAGAAGAACCATCTTGTTCCCGAAATACACGTGTTAGAATCTTCTTGCATATGTGAAAATATTGTTATTTAAGCATTTATTATGGTTTATTCAATGTTTCACATGGATTTCACTAACATTTAGGGTAGATATATATTGTACAACTAGTTCTTCATGCTTGTTTCTTCTTGGTTTTCAGGTTAAGGAGGAAGAAGGGTTGCTGGGGGTTTGGACCCCGCGGGATCTACTACAAACATAGGACCTACGGGTAAGTTCCTCGATCTATTCTACCTAGTTTTTCGCAACTAATATGGTTGTGTGAGTCCTTCTCGAATTGCATGCCCTGATCTGTGGAGGTTTCAACCCAAAAAACCTCTAGGGATTTATTTCCCGAAACAGTGCCTAGGTCTCAGTCTAATTTCCCCAAACGATCAGATGAAGTCAATCTTCAATTCGGATGTTTCTTTTAGGAGGAGACTAGACAATGAGGGCTACTCCAAATTTATATCTTCTTACATGGCCATTTCTTACAAAATAATTCATAATGTCTCCCCCCCCAAGTATCCTTCCCCAGAAAAAAGAGATCCTCTAGCTCAATAAGGACACCAGGGTGGGTGACTGGTATTTTTTTTAGGAATACACAGAGATACGAGTTTATGGATGTGAGCTCCCTCCTTATTTACTGCCTGTGTTCATGCCTATGACATTATTTTCCCTGGAGTTTATTAGAAAGAGCCCGAATGTGGACCAAGTCCATTTTTTCCTTGCTTAAAATGGGAATATGTTCAATCTGGGAAAGCCTGCGGGTCCTTTCATTGTTAACACTAGACAGATCTTTCAAGCAGCTCAGTATTTACTGAAAGAAATTAAATTTGAAATGGGGGGAATTTGGAATTATGACCCTCAAGGTGTCATTGCAAATACGAGAAAAATAATTAATGCATCAATTTATGATCATGAATGCAGCCCTAATATTAAATGGAAGGATAACTTTGATTCATGGCCCATTCACATAGAAATGGATATTGAGACTCCAGCAGCAAAATACAAGGCACAAAAAAGGACTGTGGATGAAACCTTGGATCTGGAGATGGAGGGCGTCCATGCCAGTAAGAAAGCTAAGACCCAACAAGTAGAGGAAGAGGAAATTGAAACCATGTTTTTGGAGATAAAATCAGACCATCCAGGCTTCCAGGTGACTTTAGAAGATCCAGTGCAAGTTGTTTCCTCCTCATCTTCATAGGTAGCAATTCTGAGTTCTACAGGGAATGTAACTATGACTGAGCCTAGTTGGTCTGCAGGGAAATAAACTGAAGAAATAGATAAGAATATTAGGGAAGAGATGCAACAAAAAATGGCATCACATTCAGTCCCATATGGACTAGACTCATGTATGTTATGGACCTAGAGAGGAATCATATTAAATTCTCAATGCAATACCCTTTGGCACAGTCACCACCATCAGGCTCACAATTTAGGGCCTTATATGTGTCCCTGGACCTAACAAGTGTTCCTTTGTCTGAAAATATTAACTTCCATAGGCAGGTGGGAGAAATTCTATACAATGAGCTAAATAGGAATGCCATGACTATAAGTAAAGAAAATAAGTTGTTAGAGAAGGCTGCAACAAAGCTGAAACAAGAGATAGATAATTCCAGAGCTCTAAACATGAAGAATGATAACTTCAAGGAACTAATTGTGAAACTGGGAGTGAACCCATGACAGAAAGCTTCATTCAAGACCCTTCTCCAAAGTTCACAAGATGAAATTCAGGACTTGAGGCATAAGCTAAAAAATTCTGCTAGCGAACATGTGGAGTCCAAAGAACTATTGCAGGTGGAGGAAGAGAAAGAGATATTGGTGAAAGAACTAATAGACGGGAACAATGAGATGGTGGCCCTCAAGAAGAAAGTAGCGGAGCTTCAGCAGTAGATAGACTCCCACATTCATGTAGTAGTCATGCCTGAGAATCCTTAAAAACCCACATGAAAGCTTACTATGACCCTCACTGAGCTCCAGCTCTCAGAAGGGGAACTCAAGAAGGTACACATGGATTTATAAAATGTCCATCGAGCTCTGACCCAGAAGGAGAAACAACTTGATACTGCCAAGACTAATGTAGAATTGATCAACAAGAACTTCTAGAAAGCTAACCAAGAGATCACTGAGCTCAAACGTAGACTAAAAGGAAATATGTCCCTCCTCGAGGCTAAACAAATGGTATGGGATGAAGCAATAATATAAATGAAGAACAATTGGGAGTACATCAATTTGATGGCTAAGAAAAATATTTTAATCAAAGACTATGAGTTCTTAATCTTAGCTACCAAGAAAGAAGGTGAAAATAATGCTCATACTACTAAGAGATTTTCCCTATATGTCAATGAGAAGACACTTAGTGAGTTGAGGGTTATAGATGTGGTGGATAGGGTGTCTGCAATCATGGAGATATCTAAAGTAGTCCAAAAAGAAGAGGCCAAAGCTAAAGATGAAGAATTCCTGGAGGTTGTGTTGAAGGATGTAGCATCTTTTGAATCCAAGTTTGAGTAGAGATTTTGAGTAGGGTTGACCAACTATTGGTACCTCATATGAGTGTTAATCCTGTGGGATAGATAAATTCAGATGTTCGTAGTGGCTAAGAGTAAGGTCGATTCATCCCATGAGAACACTTCTACCTTGAAGGGAAAAAATTTGTTCAATTATTCAAGGAGAAACTTCCAACTGTTGGGGTTGGTGAAGACCTTATTTTTTCCCAAGATGAACTACTTGGAACTTACACATCTTAGTATTTCCTATTATTTTTTCTTTCACGCTCCTCTTTCAAGTCCATCATTGTGGCAGAGATGTGACAAGTTCATCAATCCTCCATTTCTCCATATCATCGATCTATCAAGCCTTCCTCGTGAACTGATCGACCACGACTGAAGATATTTCTGATTGTGTCTATCATGACACTACTATTTCATGTTTTCTGTAAATAATTTTTTCTTATTTGTATGCATATTTTAATCAAATTGTTCTTGAGGGTTTGCAAATTACAACTGTTTAAAATAAGTTTTTGAGAGATTTTATGTTAAATTTTAAACACATAAAGCATATAAATAAACTTTGAAATATAAAGAAACAACAGAGAATGTGTCATAATAATAACCACAAAACAACATATGATGAAGAATTTCACCCCTCCTCAGCTATGTCTCCTTGGTCTAGCTTTCAATGGCTTGGTCATCTTTCATTATGCTCAAAATAGTGATTACATACATTTACAGTGCTCAAATGACTTCAAAACATGTTCCATCAACTCCAAAATGCCCAAATATTCATGTCTAGCCTCTTTCTAATCTGAAATTGGTCAAAAAATGGAGTAGTTATGAGCATCCCTAGTTTTCCTTCTAACCACTCCACAATTTCCCCAAAATATGGACCGGTCCTACAGTTTCACCCTTAATTTGGCTAACTCGGTGACAATTTCCTGGAATTCCAGGTGAAATTGTCGGAACCTTAAATTTTCCTCATGGCTCCTTAAGTCCAAAAAATTAAACCATACAGTATTGTCGTGTTAAATATTTTTTTATAAAAAAATGTGTTGGGAGGTTAACTAACCGTCGGTGATTTGAGCCTTAGCGGCTTAGCAGACAATTAAGGTGGGCGGCTTACAACCCGGCAACTTCAACGGTCTAGGCAAACTATTAGAGTAGCTATCACATGGAAAGGCTCCCTGCGTTTTATGTTATGGTTACCATTTACAATGGGGAGGCTAGGGCCTAGCCCCCGGCCCCCCTTCCCATGATCCTGTGGCACGGGGGTGGCCGAGGGCTAGGCCTTTGCCCCAACCTCCACCGAAATCAAACTTAAATATGGTTTTTGACCCCATATATATTAATTAATACGTGTGGCATAGTGGTAAAGGATCTTTAATGTGCATTGGTAGGTCGTGGGTTCGACTCCAATCCGCTCCATTCGTACCTCAACCATAATTTTGGTGGCCCTCGAGATGCCATGTGGTATCCCATGGCTGAGCCACGTGGTAGCCTGTGGTTGGCCACCCTTAACCCAATCAAAATTTGCCATGACAGAACCACTTAAATCATGCCACTTGGCACCACCTGATTCATCGGAAGAAACACCTTTAACCAGTCATTAGTATGGACCGTTGATTGGGTTGTCTTGCATTTTTTTTTTTTAAAGTTAGCTATTTAACAAAATAGATAGAACATGTTTCTAGGATCATACGGTGTCAGTTTTCCATGAAACGACTTGCGCCAGATTCAAAATGATGATATCTACGTGGTCGTTCAAGTCCCATACCATTATGACAACTTTCATTTTTTAGCATAATTTTGAGCTCATGATCACTCCTCCCCACTGGAAGCTTTTGGACCCCAAAAGATCACTTTCGGTTGTTCAGAAAATGAGAGTGTAGTTCCCTCACCTTTCTAATAACGATCCATTTGGACTTACTTGGATTTTTTCCTTTGAGCCCCACACAAAGGTACTCCACATTCCCTCGTTTTGATGACCTTGTTATTTTGTCAAGAATGGTGTCTTCCTGTTTTTCATCAAGGTATTCGTGAGACAAATCCTCAATGGAAGGAATCTGAACATTTTCTCCTTGATCTTCAATCAAAGGTGGCTCATACAACCTTAATTTCTCAACATTAACAACAACATGAATTTTCATATATGAAGTAAAATCCAACCTGAAGGCATTATCACCAATCTTTTCTAAAATTATGAATGGACCATATCGAATTAGTTTCAATTTATTACCGTCTCCTTGAAGCCTCTATTTGCTAATGTGAAGCCAAACTTCATCACCGACTTGGAATTTGTGATCTACATGATGCTTATCATGCCTTGTCTTGTACTTGACTTGGCTCTTTTCCAGTTGTTCTTGGACTGCTTGATGCACCAATTGGATCTTTTCAATGAACCTCTTAGCTTTATCTATGTCACTATGACCATCAATAGCAAAATCCTTTCCAAAAATAAAATCCAAAGGAGATTTAGGCAAGTATCCCAAACATGCCTCAAATGGCGATGTTTGGGTTGAAGAGTGCTTCATCCTGTTATAATCATGCTAAATGTAGTGCAAGTTTTCATCCCACAACTTAGGATGCTTGTTGAAATAAACACGAAGAAGATGTATCACCATCTTGTTCACCACCTTTGTTTGACCATCTATTTGTGGATGAAATGAAACACTCCTTTTCAATTTGGTGTCCATGAATCCCCGCAAGATTGAAAAAAAGTTCCCAACAAAGTGGGAATCTCGATCACTAATAATGGATGCGGGCAATCCAAAATGCACCCATACATTATGAAATAATAACTAAGCAGTTTGTTCAGCTGTAATTTTCTTTTTACATAGCATAAAAATACACATTTTTTTTAACCTATCCACAAATACAAAAATATAATCATGATTCCTCTTTGAAATAGGAATACCTCCAACAAAGTCCATAGAAACACTCTCCCGTGGACGAGAAGGTACTGGAAGTGGAGTGTACAATCCTAACTTTCTATTGTTAGGCTTACTGACAACACATAATGAACAACCTCTAATAAAACGTGACACACTTTCAAGCATACAAGGCCAATAACAATACCTTTGTAGATGTCCCACCTTCTTACTTACACCGAAATGACCAGCAATAAGAGAAGTATGTGCCTCTCTTATAATGTTGACTCTTTCTCCCTGTGGAATACAAAGCTTACCAAGATGGTACAAAAAGTTATCATGCATGTGATAATCCAATTCTTCTATTTGGTTCCTTTGACTTAAATTTTCATATACATCTTGAAAATAACTATCTGAAGCATATTATTCAACATAGCTCCCATACAAAATAGAATTGTGCTTAAGAATAGTAGCAGCACTAACAATAGGCCTAGAAATCATGTCAGCAAATTTACTGTAGATACCTTTCTTATACCTTATCACGAAGTGGAATTGTTGAATAAAACCCATCCATCAGAAGTGCCTTGATTGCTGCAACTTTGTTTGCGATTGCAAGTATTGCAATGGTTGATGATTAGTGTGAATAATTGTTTCCTTACCCATCAAGTAGTGTTTCCACTTTTTCACACTTTTCACCAATGCATACAACTCCTTGTCATATCTTAGATAGTTAATCATTGAACCATTAAAATTTTTCGAATGAAAACATATAGGCTTACCATGTTCCATGAGGACCGCACCCATGGCGTAATCACTAGCATTAGTTTGAATCTCAAATGACTGTCTCAAGTCTGGAAGTGCAAGTATTGGGGCTGAACTGATCTTTTCTTTCAATGCATCAAATGCCTTTTGTTGTTTACCTCCCCACTGGAAGACCTTCTTCACACTTTTCAATGCCTACAACGGAGCTAAGATAGAAGAGAAGTTAGCAATAAACTTCCTCCAATATTGGGATGCTCCCAAAAAGCTTCTTAACTACGTAATTTTTTTGGGCTTTGGCCAATTCAAAATGACATCAACCTTGGAGGGATCTATTTTCAATTCACCTCCTCCAGCAATACAACCCAAATACACTAAAGAAGTTTTTCCAAGCTCACACTTTGACATCTTTAAAAACAATTATTCTTTCTTCAAGACATCAAGTACTTTTTGACATGCATGAAATGTTTTTAATTAGATTTACTAAAAATAAAGATGTCATCCAAGTATACTATCACTAACTCATCTAGAAATGGCCTCAATACATCATTCATCACAGGCATAAAGGTAGTCGGAGCATTGCAAAGACCAAAAGTCATAACAAGCCATTCAAATAAACCTTGCTTTGTTTTGAATGTTGTCTTCCATATGTTACCTTCAGCAATTCTAATTTGATGATAGCCACTCCTTAGGTCAAACTTATTAAAATAATTTACATCTTTCAATTTATCAAGTAAATCATCAATTATAGGAAGTGGGTAACGGTTCTTTACTGTAATTTTTTTCAATGCATGGAATTCCACACACATGTGCCATTATCCATCCTTTTTTGGAACCAAACCAATAGGTGACTTGCATGGAAAAGTACTTGGTCTAATGATCCCTTCATCCAACAACTCTTGGATTTTCTTTTTAATTTTTCACTTTTCGTCACTGACATCCTGTGCCAATGTTAGGAAAAGGACAATGTTTCTGCAATTGTATTTCATGTTGGATTCCACACTTGGTAGGAAATCCTTTCTTAGGGGTAAAATGCACAGGTGGTGGCTGGAGTAAGATCCCTCTCATGCCTTCCCGAGACCAAAGGCATACAATTAGATTAGCTGCAACATTCACAAATATAATACATGCATGTTCATACTAATGCTTGATTGACAAAGTTAAGTAGAGAAGTGTTACACAGCATTTTTTCATTGTCCCTGCAATCACCATCTCGCCCATTGGAGGGTCATTTCCATGATCAATAAGCAGTGTCATGCCTTGTAAAGACCATAATTGTATCCCTTTACATGAGAGCAATATTCCTTTTGTTGATAATTCCTTGAGCAAAGACTCAAAAACCCTTGTTTTTGCCTTGGCATGGGTAATCAATCATGACCTTGAGCCGAAGAGGAATATTAACAATGGGCCCCACACCAGCTGGCGCTCTGTCCCAGTTTTCCACCCACGCCAAGCTGTTTATGGAATGTTTTTTAAAAATTGAGGCAGATATTCCACTCCAACCACCTCAAGGATGAGTCATTGGGGGTGGTTGAACTGAAAAATCACGGACTCCCTCCTTTAGGTTTATGGTTTCCACCTCTTATGGGAACTCCCTAAAGGATAGGCCTCCCTCCCACCTTTGTAGGGATCCTAACCTCCTCCTTTTCCTCTATAAAAGAATTTATCTCTCTTAGAACAAGCTAGCTAAACTTGGAGAATTAAACATATTATAGCTGAATTACTAGAGAAGATAGAATAAGAAGGAATTACACTAAGGAAGCTTGAGTCCATGACTTCTAAGAGAGTTTGAGTCCATGCCTTCATCCCGTCCAAATTCCTTGACGAGAATCTAAGACGCGCTTCGGTTGAACCCCGCTAGAGGAAATTGTGACGTCAAAGCATTGGTTGTAATTCTTCCTTATATTTATTTATATACATGAATATTGTTTTGTTCCCATTTTGTATTATGTTAGATGCTTAATGCAACATGCTTAGCCATCTTTGACTGGCTAGTAGTTATGAGTGAAACCATTATGTCATATGTTGTTCTTGTTTCTTGTTCTATGTGCAGGTATCCAAGCATAATGGTGGAAGGATTGTGATTTTCCAAGTCAAGAGCGAGAGGCCACCACCACTACAGCAACAACGACAGTGTTGGATTCCAGGTAGGTCGATCTACCGTGTCCTTTGTTCATTCAATAATTAGGAAGCAACACTTTAGCATGTCCCTTTGTTTCTAGACCCACTCTAGGACCAGAGGGATCGTCTCTGTTCGCAGAGAGGATTTACCTGCTTAACAAATTGGCGACTCCACTGGGGATAGTACGAGTTTGTCGTTTCATCTTGCTGGGTCAGTTTCAATTATTGATTTAGTTATCTATCTTTTTCTAGTTTTCTTGCTTAGTTTCCATCCTCTATTCAGCTCCATAGTGTCAAGATTGACCTCTTCTCATTAGGTTTTGGTTTTTCCTCTTTTTCCCATAATTATCTGGCTTGGCGCGGTTTTTCTTTTTGCAGTCATGCTGATTGGTGTAGGTTGCTCTTTTTGTAGTCGTGCCAACCCCTGTATGGCATGGATTATAGCCTTACAGTCATGCCAACCCCTGTAGGAATTGGTTTGACCTCCTTGATGAGTCTTTTGGTCAATTATGCTTGCTTCTGGGTTGTTTTTATGTGTAATTATGCCTTTGGGACTGTTTTGATTACCATCAACTTGCTTTTCTCAGTCGCTCATCCATATTCTTATCAGTGTCGGTTGAGGCCTTAGGGTTTCTAGGTGTCCTAGTGCACTGAGCCTTATGTTCGAAAATCAAATCGGTTTGATTGTTGCCAGTCTCATTCGTGGATGGATTGCACTTAGTTTTAATGATATTTTTGAGTGATTTCTTTGGTTGCAGATTCATTTCGTTTTTCGATTGATTCTTCGCCTTATTGCTCCAAGCATAGATTACATTGCTTGTTTTGGATCATTTTAAAAACTTTCTTTTGGTTTGAAAGATTGCAACATTAGTTTGAGTGCTTTCTTGTGTTTGTTTTGTGTTTTATTAAGTCATTCAATTTCGATTCCTACGCAACACTTAAGCTAGTGTTTGTTTTCGTTTTTCATGTAATTAGTGCATCATGCGCTTCTTTTCATTGAAAATATATAAAAAAATTAAAAAGAAAACATATTTTGCATTCTTTCTTTGCATTGAAAGTGAAATATTGTTTTGCATAACTAGCATCTGATTATCTAGGAAAGAGTTTCATTTTCGTTAGATTTTGTTAGATGCATTAGTGGATTTCTTCACATAGTCTCATTGTTTTATTTTGTTTGAAAGATCTCTATCCTTCTCATAACTAGCATTCATTGAATCAGAAATGATGTTCATTTTCATATAGCTTGCATTTAGGAATTTTGAGATCCAAATTTGATAGGGACTTAAAACTGAAACATAATCCAAGATAAACTTTAAAATTTATTTAATTAATCTAAGGAAGCATTGAAACCTAGCGAAAAAATTTTAGTGTTCTAGGCTAGAGACGTGTTCCGGCATCTTAAAACCTAGTAGTTTTCATTCACCATCTGGCTTTAGACAGCGCTAGTACGGACTTATGCTTTGCGTACCGTCGAGTATATAAAGGGAGACCCCTCTAGGTTGCAATCCTTTTATCCATAGGAAGCCGAGTCTGTCGCCCTATAACCGTGATACACTGAACACAGCATTCGGGGAGACTACCTGCACGTACATCAAGTCCTTGGTCATTTCTCTTTCAATTTATCACCAAGGTGTATATGGCAGTTCACGGAAAATTGTTACACCCTCTTGCTTAGATTGACTGAGTAGTCATTTTAATCTTTTTGTGACTCACTAAAAGTGAAAATATCATCAAGAACTTGTCCTTTCATGCTTGTTTCAACCTGAAAGTGATAGAGTCGCCTTTTTCCTATTTCTCAACTCTTAAAATATGAAAAGGCATAGTTTTGATTCAACGTCTTAAAATTACTTGCCCACGAAATATTCCTGGTTAAAGTTATCTTCCATAGTATTTTGTTTTAAGGTTGTTTCCAATGGCAACTTTTTTGGATTTTACCAACCATGGAGTCCCCTCTAAAGGGAATCCTTGTCCTTTTCCTACTTTTGGGAATGTTGGTGCTCCTTATATGGCAACATTGTCCCTTCCGGGCTTAACTATTGGTTTTCCTGTGTGGTTATTCTCCACCTCTATGGTCTCAAGTATTTCGCCCTCTGTACAACCATCCCCTCCACCTAAACAACATCATGTTGATTCTAAAGTGGGCCTCTCCCCTTCTTCGCCTGTTTCTTTGTCTTCCTCTTCTACTTCGCCTGGTGAATGTCTGGATTCTAGTAACTAGGTGGCTAAGAAGAAGAAGAAGAAGACGAAAAAGAAGAAGTCATATAAGAGAGAGTCCAGCTGTGTGGCTATTGCGCCTCAGACACCTTTCACTGATAAAGCATCCAACCTTCCTCGGAAAGTTAAATTCCCTTGCATGTTGTGCAAAGGTGACCATTTTCCTCGAGACTGCCATGGCATTCCCAAGGTACTTAAAGCATGGTCCGACGACCATCCGCCATTGCTTTTGGCTTCGGGAAGTCATGTTGGTGGCACATATTTTACTAGTAATGATAAAAACCGTAATAAGCAGTGTAAGATCATGAATCCCTGTAAGTTGTGTGAAGGGCATCATCCCATTCACCTTTGTCCGTACATGGATGAAGCCACGAGAGTTTTGGAAAACCCTATTGTTTCTGCACCCTGTCTTCTGGTTAGTTAGAAGAAACTTTCTTCAAGATCTCCGCTAATTGATTCAATGATCAATCAAGAGTCATCCTTGGTCGATCCCATTCCCCCAGAAATTCAAGTTCGTGAATTGGTTCCCAACCAACTATTGATTGAGGAACCAGTCGATTTGATCCCGCCTGTGGTTCATTAGGTTTTTTCCATTGAGATCAGACCTTATAGACCTCATACCCCTCAAGTTCTTCTTGTTTCTTCAGATTCCTTGGACTTGGAGAAAGATTCTCCTGTCCCTGTGGTTCAAGATGTTTCTCCTCCTGCTCCCTTAATGGAGGTCCTGGAGGATGCTCCTCTTGCTCCAGTAATGCCAGGGGATGACCATCTTAGTCCAATGGTACCCCCTCCAAGTAGTTTGGTCGATTCCTTCGATTGGAATCGATTTGCGGTATACCGCCTTCCTTCTTATGTGCCTTTTGAGATCACGGTACAAGTCTTCGATATAGCCGTACCTAGAACCATGTATTCTGTCTTCAAATAATTGGCAAGATTTTGGTTCTCCACCACTTGTGCCTGTTACGCAGAATCTACTGGAATTTAACAGAAGAACCAGTCAACTGTTAGGGATCCTTCCGAAGTTGGCTATTACTTTGGGAGGGAAAACCGTCTATATAGACGTGATGGTTGTTCCAGGCCCTTTGGATTTCAATTTAATCTTGGGGCGTGACTATGCTTATGCCATGGGTGCACTTGTCTCCTCCCTCTTTCATGTGATATTTTTTCCACACAAAGGTCGGATCATGACCATTGATCAGCTTTCATTCTTTGGTCCTGATGTGGCAGCTGGCCCGCCATCGTCTCTTCTAGATCTTTATCTACTAGTTGTATCTTCACCGCCGCAGGTTAATTATGTGACTACCTATCCCGTGCCCACACTTAGTGATAGTGCTATTGTGCATCATGTGTTGGGGGCATTGGATCCTAATTTCTAAGATGTTGTTCTCTCATCCAGTGCAGAACTCTTGGAATCCATGACTTCTTGTTCAACATGATGAGTTGTCATTAGACCATAGTTCATTTTCTTGTGTCAAGCTCCATAAAAAATGAAACAAGGTCGTCGGAGTAGGGTTCGGTTTCTTGTGTCAAGCTCCTTAAAATATGAAACAAGGTGTCATGAGGATAGCTCTTTTAATGTGTCAACCTCGTTAAAACAACGAAACACTTACCCGTTCAATTCGAGTCTTTGCTAAGATCTCGTAAAATCCCAATCGAGTCTTTCTCTTGATCTCATAATTTGAACCTTCACTCCATATGCATTTCATATGGACTAAAGCTTGGGGGGCATGTACCTCGAATTGAGTCACCATGCTGGGGGCATGCCCATTTTTCCCTGTTATTTCAAGCATAGTTTGTTTCCATTTCAAGATTGTGTAAAAATGAAACCAACCTCAAGCAGAGTTTCTTGTTTTCAAACTTGTGTAAAAATGAAACCATTCTCATTTTACCTCTCGTGATTTCCATTTTATCAGCCTATTTTTGCCAGATGAGCCTTGGTTTTCTCATTCCATCGTCACTGTCTACTCGGCCGATTATACGCCTTCACTTGATTGTTTTACCCATTTCTGAGGAACCACTGCAATGAGTGGTCTTGTTATCCAGCCTCTTGACCTTTACTTGTTCTGAGCAATTCCACCATCACCGGAACCAAGTGCTACCCTTTATACCACTCATTCCTTCCGGAGGAGTCAACTTTCATCTCTTTTCTGACTCTCTAAAATTGAAAAGATTTTCGAGACTCTTGTCGTTTTGAACTCGTTAAATGGTTGTGAAACGATAACTACCCAGTCTACGTTTTCCCCTTTTTCGGGCTGGGATAAATTATTTATGAAAAGGAATACCTTAGCCTATCGCGACTAAGAGGTTCTTTCAGATATTGTTTTCTACCTTTTCGAATCTGAGAGACTATTTACGAAAAGGGTCATGATATATTTTTCTTTTTTTCCTTCTTTTAAAACTCTCTAAACATGAAAAGATGTCAATTTCTCCCTTTGTCAGACTCGTTAAACCCTGATGACATCGGATTTCATCACCATGACATTCCTCGAGTTCCTCCTTCCTAGGGCTCGTAAAATGTTTTAGGTTGGATTTTTCTGAAGGACAAACTTACAGCACAACCATATTCTATCCCCTTCAAACTTGTTTTAAAAAATAATTAGGGTACTCGCCAGAAATGGTGGGGGAAAAAGGAACCAATTTTAGTTATGTTGGCAGTATGTCGCTCTTGAACATGGCACTTGTCTGCATTCATGTCGGGTTGGGGACATCTCATTTCATAATTTTTGCTTCCATGGGTTTGGGTAATCTCTTTTGAACTCTCATCTATTCTTTTCCACATCATCATGACCTCAGATCCTTTGATGTCAAATACTGCCAAATCTAGTGTCGTGTTGCTGATATGTTCAAGAGAAGTTTTCCTCTGTAGTTTTCAACCCCCTCTGATTCTCTATTGGTCATGTTCATCATCATATTCCTCTGTCTCATATCGATGATGTTGGAAACATTATGGCCCGCCTTCGATCAGGTCACTTCCTGTCGACTTCAGCTCATTATCCAGGAATTTTATCTAGATACTCTATTCTGGTACCTTGGAGCCTGCATGACTTAATGGCAGGTTTTTTGCATTCGACGCAAGGTCCACATCATTGGCCTTCGATCGAGTGATTCTATGGATGTTTGATGCCAGATCACTGTTCACATTCCGTGGATTGTATCGATTGTACCTTGAGAGCCATTGTCATTATTGGTGGTTTCTCTCGTGCTTGTTAACAGCTTTCATCATTGGCTAGTAATCAGGTGATTTTATTGCATGTTCGACTTCATTTGATATATTCACATGCTTGAATTTGTACTTGTTCAGGTCGAGATGGAGCGCAAGACCCTAGATTTTGTCTGATAAAATCCAGGCTGCGGATTTTGGTGGATTATCATGACTTACTGCATGACTCTTTTGATTGGATGGTTGTGACCATACCTGAGTCTATTTGTTGATCCTTACTGTTGGATGGTTGCATCCATACCTTGGATCTCAGATTTTATATATACTCTATTATGGATGGTTGTGCCCATACCACATGTTCATGTATCAGAGATATCAGTTGTATTCATAATTGCAGGTTTTCCAATAGTAGTGTTTGGTTTGAACGCAATCTCTTAAAGCATTTCACCCCTCCCTCTCCCTCGGACCTCATGCTTTAGGGGGCATCTGTTACACAACATTTTTTCACTGACCCTGCAATCCCCATCTCGCTCATTAGAGGGTCATTTCCATGATCAATAAGCAGTGCCATGCCTTGCAAAGACCATCATTGTATCCCTTTACATGAGAGTAATATTCCTTTTGTTGACAATTCCCTGAGCAAAGACTCAAAAACCCTTGTTTTTGCCTTAGCGCAGGTAATCAATTATACCCTCGTGCCGAAGAGGAATATTAAAAATAGGGCCCATGCCAGCTGGCTCTCTATCCCAGTTTTCCACATGTGCCAAGCTATTTATGGAATGTTTTTTAAAAATAGAGGCGGAGATTCCACTCCAACCACCTCAAGTATGAGTCATTGGGAGTGGTTGAACTAAAAAACCATGGACTCCCTCCTTTAGGTTTATGGTTTCCACCTCTTATGGGAACTCCCTAAAGGATAGTCCTCCCTCCCACCTTTGTACAAATCCTAACCTCCTCCTTTTCCTCTATAAAATAAGCTATCTCTCTTAGAACAAGCTAGCTGAAATTGGAGAATTAAACATATTATAGCTGAATTACTAGAGAAGATAGAATAACAAGGAATTATGTTGAGGAAGCTTGAGCCCATGACTTCTTAGAGAGTTTGAGTACATGCCTTCATCCCTTCCAAATTCCCTGACGAGCATCTGAGACATGCTTCGGCTGAACCCTGCTGGAGAAGACTGCGACGTCAAAGCATTGGTTGTGACTCTTCCTTCTATTCATTTATATACATGACTATTGTTTGGTTCCCATTTTGTATTATGATATATGCTTAATGCAACATGCTTAGCCCTCTTTGACTGGCTAGTAGTTATGAGTGAAACCATTATGTCGTATGTTGTTCTCGTTTCTTGTTCTATGTGCAAGTATCCAAGTGTAATGGCAGAAGGATTGTGATTTTCCAAGGCAGAAGCGAGAGGCCACCACCACTACAACAACAACGACAACGTTTGATTCTAGGTAGGTTGATCTACCATGTTCTTTGTTCATTCAATAATTAGGAAGCAACACTTTAGCATGTCCCTTTGTTTCTAGTCCCACTCTAGGGCTAGAGGGATCGTCTCTGTCCGCAAGAGGATTTACCTGCTTAACAAGAAGGATAACCTCGATGTATGAGGTAGATATGTTGGAGAGCACAAATCAATGTGGTGAAATTCCTCCTCACCAGCTCCAAGTCTGAATCCTACAAACAAACAACGAAATAGTGTAATATTCACTATTTTGTCACCAAAAACAATCACAACAAGTATATAATAAAAGAATAAATCATGTAAATATAAGCCACTTATAACATGCATCTTTAACAAATAAACAAATAAATGCAATGACAAGACACCAATTGGAAAAAATAGAGGCATCTATATTATTCAAAGAAGGAATATTACAACCATCAGTTTGGTCAAGCTTCCCTCAGTCCTCCGACTCCAAGCTCTCTCTCCTCAATATCCAAGAGTGAAAATGTTTAGGCAAATAGTTCTCAATGAACAAATCCAACCATGAAACCTCACACTAACAACAAAGTTTCGATCCTCACACAATCAACCTTTCGACCTTTGACAGTGATCCCTTTGGGAGGATCAACCATGCCATTCTTCTCCATTAGTTTGATTAGGGAAAAATTCATGATGTTTCCATGATTTTCTAGCTTTTTCCCTATTTGCATGCTTAGTTAGGTTTATAAATGTCCAATCAAAGGCCTGCACCATAGGTTGCCCACTTTTTAAACTGACTCCTTGAGAAAAAGTCGAAAATTTCAGTCATTTACTGCGAAATTTTTCCCTTTTTATTCATGAAACACGGGTAATGTTGCCCTTTAGGCAAGACAATGTTTTAACCTAGGCCCTAACACTCCCTATAATAGGCATGGAAGCGTTATAATGTAGCCTAGTAGTCTTTGGGGTGTGTAAGCTTCACAAAATAGGTCTCTGTCTAGGTCAATTGCTTCCTTCCATGTGTCCTTCTTTTCTGAGGTGATGATGAGGTCATTTGTAGTGTAACAAATCCCCCCTAAAGTGTGAGGTTAGAGATGAACACGATGGCCGAAATACTTTATAAAAGTGTAGTAGAGCGAGAGGAGTTGGAGGACTGAGGAAAACCTAAAACAAACAACATATGTCAAAAATATAAATATATGTCCTCAGTTGGGCATTCCCATGCTTAGTAGTTGTATCAAAATGATTTCTCCAAGAAGAGATATGACTAGTATGTCCATCGATAAGCACAATGTGGAAGATTTTTTCATGACAGGATCAATTTGATAAGTTGTCTCTGAAAAAAATATATGCAGCTTGGGAGAGGAAACAAAGTTGAATGATGAAAGCCTCAACCCAAGGTCTTGGTCGTCGCTTCTCTAAACAGCATATTTTTGCACATGTGAATAAAGGATTTGTAGTTGAACATGTGAGAAATCGTTTGATTACCATTCAATGATGAAAAATTTTAACAGACGCGAGGATGGCTACCAATAAGGATGATGGTCTCTATGATGCACAGTACAATATAGCGAGTGTGAATATATGTTGTTGATGTCTAAAACTCATAGAATCATCCAACGGGAGCCAATGATGAAAACCCCCAATCAAACACAAGGTAACATTCCACTGAGCTCTGCAATTTCCAGGGTACTGATATGTTTCTAGATCAACTTCCTAGATAATACGTTGAAGTCGATAAGAAGAGATTTGTCAAAATGTAGGCAATGAGGCTTCCTACATCAATTGACACAAAATGAGATAAATATGATTTTGTTTTGAAGATATTCAAGAGAAATGTTGCAAATTGGCAGCGGGAAAATAATTTTTGGCATACGATGACTTGGTTGATACAGGAAGCAGTAGATAGCATAATCTCTTGAACAATTGAAGGCACAATAAATAGGGTACCAGACATCTTAGACTCATGAACACCAAATAGTGTTAAATTTCACCAATGTAGGAACATTGGCATATGATGGTTAAACTCACATAATGGTAGGGTTTGGTGAGAAGCTAATGCAAGAGATTTTTTTGAGGAGTGCCATGTTCAAGGTGTTGCTGCCAAATCATATTTCAAAGTATAAAGAGTGAGCCTCTACTTTTTCAAAATTTCTACCTATCTGATTAAGTTTAACGAGTCCAGAAGGGTAAACTCAGTGATCTTTTCATGTGTAGGGAGTATGAAAAACATCATAAAAGACTACTCCAAGCGGGTACCTTTGTCATGGTTCATGACCGGGTGTGAAAAATGGGTAATAGTATGCTTGGCACAGTTCCTTTTCTGTAAGTTAGTCAATTGAGTCTGGATAAAGTGATAAACCTATGTTTAATGGAAGTCTAGATCATTTTGTTATGAGTACAAGGAGAGGAAGTAAACTCAATATTCTTCGTGAAGTTTTAACGAGTCAGACAAAGAAAAACTCAATCCTCTTCATGAAATTTCAATGATTCCAACAAATAAAAAATCGGTGTCTTTTTCGATTTTTAAAGAGCTAGAAAAAGATGGAAAATAATGGCTCGTAGTCTTCATCATGGTAGTTTAACGAGCCCAAAGAAGGAAACTCGAGGTTTTTTCAGTTTTACGAGCTAGAAAAAGACCCTAAAAGGAAGGATAGATCCGGGTGAAGAGTGGTCAAATTTGCATAGAAATACTGACAATTCATCAGATCATCAGTAACATCAATAAAATAATAGTTGCATCAAAAAATAGTAGAAATTTACCAATTTCAATAACTAGTTGAGTGATTTGTACCTCCAGAATTTCTATAAGAAGGATAGAGACCTTCATTTTCACTGTTTTTGTTTGGTGAAAGATCTCTGGAGTGTGAAAAAGGGTGAAACTTCTGTTGTTGATTGTGGACTATCTGGGAAATCATTTTCGATTCCGTCTATTCCAGGTAAGAGATTAGGCCTTCATCTTTCATTTCATTAGTTTTTTCAAGATTTTTACTGGTCAAAAATAGGTTTCTTGAAAGCCCTAGAAATTTTTGCAGGTGACGCGGTTGCCCAAAGGTAGGGCCGCATTAAATGCAGTGCCCATTAAGGGACAATGCGTTAGCATGCTCTGATTGACACAGTGCCCCGTGTTAGTTGTCCAAAAAAATTTAAATCTTGGTTTGCCTCATTTTTCAATGATTTATCTAGTAACTGATCGATGAAAAACTTGAATTTTGCAGGTACCAAGATATTACCATGAGTATCTGCTATCAACGAGAGCACGAGAGAGAGGAATGGGAAATGGTTACCGATTCGACATGTCTATTAGTTCTCTAGAGGTGTGGATTTCTGAAATATGCTAGACTTGAGATGATGAAAGGGCAAGAGGACATTTTGAGTTGGATTATCCAATGGTGGGATGAACAACATCATGTATTCCACATCGAGGGTCACGAGCTCTCGATATAAAAGGAGTATCTGTATTTTCTAACTAGACTATCATGTTGTTATCACAAAATCAGACCTGATAGGCTGCTCATCAAGTAAAGCTTTTGTAATTGTTTCAGACCAATATTTTGGCTGAGGCTTAGCCTCCTCAACCTGAGAGGGCTCTCTCAAGGGTCTATAATTTTTAACAAACAAATAGATGGCTAACTCTAAAGTAAAACAAACAGATGATATAACTGGTTGCAAAACACATTAGAAAACATTCATTGGGCCATGGAGTCAAGATAACTTCAGCAAAAACATCACAGTCTATCTAGCATGGAAGTCAAGGCATTTAGAGTTCAAGTAAGGGAGTAAAACATTTAAAACAGTGATACACATAGTCAGTTTGTATATGAAGGAAGTTAGAGCATTATGAATGAATTATAAGTATCATATACAAACACCATTGCAAATAGAATTATTGAAGAATGCCATTAGAATAATAACACACAGGAAATCCTCATGAATCATGAGTTGTCAAAATAGAACTTTGTATTAAGCTGAAAAAACCAGTGACATACAATAACACAGTCTTTGCTAATAAAAATTTCCAACCTCTTGAATTTCGATCTTATGCTCTTTATAAAACATTTACAAAATAGGATTCTTTCTTCTCCACTAGATACATCGAACTCATAGAGTTTGACCACTTTCTCTAATCATAAACATGTAATTTATTACAAATTGACAGCTATAATCCTAATGAAAAGTCCTATTTCTAATAGGACTAAAACTCTTTAATGCCTTCCTAAAAACCTTATCTATTCTTTATTACATATTTTTCCACCTGCACTCCATGAAGTTGAATTTAGATGATGATCTTTAACTTGATGTAGCCATGCTGTTGATGAAAATGTTTTCCTAAAATTTAGGAAACATGTCTTCCTGTTTTTTAGACCCTTTGATTCCCTTATCTATTTTGAGCACTTTGAGCATTAATGAATCATGTCTACATGTCTCTTGTTGCCAAATATTTACACCATATGTCTTCAATTCTCCCACTGTGCAAAATCTAAACTTCGAACAATGCCAAAAAGGTGAGAATAAACCTGCGCTACGAAAGCAGCACAGTTTTGTAGCGCTTTTCGTAGCGCAGTGTTTATCTCCTTTTCAAATCTGCCTTTGATTTGTTTTCTTCAGGGAAGCCTTCATTTTCCATTAGCACACTTTCTCCAGCAATTTCAAAACAAAACTCATCAAAATTCCAACAGAATTTGATATAAAAATATGAAAAAGACTGCTTCAGCAATTTCGTAGCGCATTTCATCAGATTTGCACTATCTGTGCTATGAAACTGTTGTGTAAGCAGTTTTGTCAAAACTATCTTCAAAATTCATACTTTGGAGATACTTAAACATTAATGGTATTGTTTTTGTTTCAAAAACATATCAATATAACCTTGAAAACATAACCTTCGTCAAAATTTACCTTCATTTGATCAGAGATTGTCTTGTGGATTTATCATTTTGTTTCACTACCCCTTTAACCTTTCTTGAGACATTGTATCTCCAGATCTTCCACCTATCTTCTTAACCTTCTATTGCTAGCTCTCAAATGAGTGTTGATCACTCTTACAAACTTTTCCTCCTTAATGGTTGGGACTGTCCATGTAAAGAACTATTCTTCACTACTTGGTATTTCTGATTTGGAGACTATTTGACCTTCCCAAATAGCTTTCATCCTCTTAAATTATGTTTTCTCAATGACATGTTTTCTGGCTCTTTTCTTCAACTTATAAATCTCATGATTTTTTGATCTTAACTTCTCCTCCTGTTAGCCTCCTATATCAATAGGTTTCATCTTTCATGATTGTCTTGATTGAACCATGGAATATGTTCAAACCTTCTTTCTTGAGCAGAGGTGTTCCATATTCTTAAAAACCAAAAAATTCAAAAATTTTAAAAAAATGTAAAGAGGGTATACCCTAAAAGAAAGATCAAAGGGTAAAAAGAATAAAATGGTCAAAAAAGAGAAAAAATGAACCCCAAGCAAAAAATAGACCAAGGAAAGTGTGCAAATCTAAATGCCACTACTATTTCATTTTTGGTAATAAAGAAATTGTGTGCAACTTGTCAAACCTTTGCCACAATCCATGAATAAGTCAAACTGTTTAAACTTGGCTTACTCATATTTCAATTTCATGTTGTAGATTAGAGAATAAATATCTGACCAAACAGTTTAATCTTGGCAGATAAGTAGATAGGTAGAGTTAATAAAAGGAGCTCAATAATTTAATCTGAGCCCTTGGATGTAATAAGGGTAGAAATAGATAGATTTGCCTTGTAAAAAAGAAAAAGATTGAAAAGGGTTTGCAAGTCTAAATGCACCCTAATAAAGAAGAGAAAATGGTAGTGTTAAGTAGATAGGGTAGGTAGATGGTGCTGCAAAGTGTTATCTGATGAATGATGCTACTACATGCTTTCTGATCCTTTACTTTCATCACAAGTACAAAAGCATGAAATACACTGGAAAATCACAGCAAGCAAAAGTCAAATTCATTAACTTCCCTCATCACTTTCCCCTCAAAAGTTTTACTAATTTCCCCCAAAGTACTAAGGTAATTGGAGATCAAAGGGGCTCAAGGCATTTCCTTGACTTCTGGAGGGACCGGACCCTCGGCCCAATGATCAAAAAGACCTAAGCACTTGAAATAATTCATCATTATGATCTTCCATCTTTAACTTTTTCCTAAGTAAAATCCTATTTTACTTAGGAAACTGATGCAACATTCCATAAAAATTCCTCAAAATAACTTGTTATTCTGAGTTTAAGTGTTGAAGATAAAATGTTGCAATTTACTTCACAAGTTATCACTTTCTTAGATGTAAAAAGATGTTTTGATTTTCCTTGTCCTTTGCCATATTAACATTTAATTCTACTATATTAAATCCCTAGTGAAATCCCTTTTCCTAAGTATATAACTCCCTTTTCTATAAATATCCCCAAAACCCATTTATTATAATGTTTACCAAAGTATATATTCCCGCACATTGAAAATAAACACCCCGCTTTATAAACCCTTTGGTTAAAACTATAGCATTATACATAAATCCCGCCCCTATGGTGAAATAATTGTATTAATTAATTCATCATATAATAAAAAATATATATAAAAACGTTAGACATACAATATGTGTGTTTAATACCAAAAACATTAATAAAACGTTGCGAAAGTTTTGCGCCACCGTCGTCTGTCCACGTGGCATTCCGCTTAAACAAACCCCGCCGCAACCCTGTTCATTATATACTTGGGATTAATTAGTCATTTGGACTAATTAACAACCTTCTCCGCCTATTAAAATTTCCCCGGGGTGATTAGATTACGCATTAAAACCTTTTAAAAAAACCCGACGGGCCCACCTATGAACCCTCCGCATGTTCCCCATCCCTTCAGCCGTTGGATCGCCCAATCGTTGATCAACAGTTATTGTTAATCCCGCTGCCCATCCCTTGCCAGCATGTTAACCAGCGGGGGATGGGTGGTTTTTGAAAAGTCAGACTTCCACGTGGCAACTGCTCTGTGGAATCGCTCCCCCCGCGATCAATACCGCCCTCCACCTAAAGCGGTGCGGGGATTTCCCGCTTACCACTTACCGCCCGACTCGACACACGTCATCCCGTACTACCATGACGTCACACCTTGAAAAAAACAAAAAACCTTTTAACTTGTAAATAAGCCATTTTTTCGTGTTTTTTAGTCATTTTCATTATTCAGAGAAGAACGTTGCTCCCGCTGCGATTTTCGAAATTTCCGCTGTAATTGACCATTTCGCCCCAAAATTCTGCTACGCCCGTGTTGAAGACATCCCCGCCATTGCTCATTACCTGTTAAAGAACAAGTTTCCGTCTAAAAAACAGGTATTTATCATTTTACGCCCCGACTGTAAGTCAAACTTAGTTTCCTTTGTTTTTTCTCTGAAAAAGTGGTTAAAAATCATCGCTGAGTCCTCCCTGAAGATTTTAAACCTATGAATTTGCTTCCCAAACCTGCAAATTGTTTCAGTTTCCTCCATTTCAGAAATCCCGTCCGGTCTGTAAGTAAAACGAAAACCTCCATTTTGAATCCACAAGAACCAAAATGGAGGTCCCCACAGCTCTAAATATCACTCCCTTGAATGCTCCTCACCGTGAATTAGACTATTTACCCCTGGTAGATGAAGATTTCCAAATTAAAGACCTGTGTTTTGATGAAAGTCCCCGATTGAGCTTCTGTCGCTGCAGAGACGAATTCTCAAAAGGGCAAGATCTTATAGGGTTATGGGAATCCAATCTCCCAAGGTATCTTATTCCTTCAGTCCACATTTTCCCTGAAATCATTCATTACTGTCATGCAAACTATGATCCTGCACAGAGAGCTGTCTTAACTCTTGATCAAAGTGTTCTATTTCCTATCACCCCTCAGGCTATCAATGCTATGTTACACTTTGAGCCAGAGCAAGAATTAGCACCATTATCCATGGAGGGATTGATTGAGAAAACCAGACAGTTAACCCCAGAGAAATTAAAATCCATGTGTCAGTATTTCATGCTACCTGAGCATCAGCCAAAAGGGGCTCCCCCCTATGGTTTTTACTATTTCAATACATTGGGAAGGCTAGTTGTAAACATAATATCCTTTGTCTTAGGATTCAATACCAGTGAATATGTAGATGAGATAACTTTGGCCTTGCTATCCATATTTACTCCTGGGCAGCCTCCTGAGATTAAATATGATTATGCTTCCTTCATTGCAAACAAGATCCATGAACAATTTTTAAGGCTAGATACTGAAAAAGTTTTCAAGTACTCCTCAGTTATCTATCATCTCATGATCTATTATCAGTCAGACAGGTTCCCTTTCCCTGTTCAGAAACTTGATGCTAAGGGTAATCCCAGGTCTGTCATTTTTTGGTCCCCCATCATTCATTTTTCCTCTGATTCTCCCTACTCCTATTCAGAATTCACTGATCAGTTTGTACATCCTGCTACAACTTTGTTAACAGGAATTTCTCCCCCCAGACTCAGTACTGAAATTAGAAAGACCTTGCAATTGTCAAAGAGTTATAAATTTGGGGATTGGTATTTGTACCAAAACCATACAGTCATCAGGATTTATGGATGTGAATTACATCCATTCAAGTTACCCAGATATGTACCAATGAGAATTTTTGCCTTGGAATACTTTAGGCAGATGAACAATTCAGATGTAATCCATTTCTGCAATGTAAAGAAGAAAGCCCAGTTAAGAATCAAAAGCCAATTAGGTCCTTTCATCTGCAATTCTAGAGAAGCTGAGAGAGAACCAGAAAATCTATTAGAAAGGAAGTTCTAGACATCTTTCCGTTGGGTCCCTTATGACCCCTTTGGTTTCATTTGTGAAAAGAGGTTAAAGAATAAGTCATCTCCTTATGTACATCACAAGATTCCTGGCTTAGAACAGTATGCAAATCAAGATGAATGGGTTAAAGGAACACTTGTTGAAGAGGAAAGTGGAGCTGACAAATTGAATAAAATTATGAAAGATGTTGAGAAGAACTTTGACCTGGAAACGTATGATCAAATGCAGGTACCTTACATTGGCACATCTTCAGCAGCCACTCTACAGCAAGCATTACAGGAAGACAGTCAATCAGTAGCAGCAGAACCCAAGGGTAAAGGAAAAGAACCTATAGTTCAGGTTATTGAAACCTTGGTCATGGCAGAAAAACTACAAAGTTCCAAAGTGCCAGAATCATCTCAGGCTTCTCCCACCCCAGCAATACACAACCAAGTTCCAGAAATGCAAACTCCATTAAATGTAGAAATAGGGAAGAAAAGGCTGGCTCCAGATACCACTCCTTCAAAAGGAGCCTCACAGGTTTATCAAACTAAGAAACACAAATCAGATCCACCTCCAGAGGTAGAAATTATAGATGAAGTATTCGATGATGGTAGAGAAGATAGTCAGCAAACAGGCACAGCAAGTGAAACAACCATGAGCCAGAAAGGGAAAGCCTCGCAAAAACAACTAAGCACTGAAGTATCTTCCTTCAGACTGCCAAAGACAGATACTGGAGACATTAAAAGAACCTTCATTAATATCAAAACGAAGAATGATCCATTGAAAATGAAGGTATATGATCAGTATATGAAGATGGCTCCTCATAATCAAGAAAGGCTGATGTCTGCATTTGATCTTTCACAAGGTAAAATGTTGATGAGCCACTTCAAAGCAAAGGTGCCAAAGCCAACTTCAGCAGCAGATTACATCAAATCAAATTTTGAAGTTTTAGCAAAAGATATCCATCCCCTGGATCAGATAGAGCTTCATAGACAAACAGGGGAAATGGTTTATTCTACTCTCACCAACAAAGCCATGGCAGCTTTAACGCTGCAAGATTCCTTGAATAACACTACTGCACAATTGAAGATTGAGAAGGCCTCCTCGCAGGCCAAAGATAATAGAATAAAGTCTCTAGAAGAGATCATCATTGGTTTGGGTCACAATCCCAAAGACATTAAAGGTATTGAGGCATTGGTAAAGAAGAAAGAGGATGATATAGCTGCACTCAGAAAACAGCTAAAACTACCAGCCTCGAGGCACCCTCAGACACAAGAAGTTATAAAAGGAAATTCACAGGAAGAAATGATGGAGTTGCTCTTGAATATGACTGAGCGACTAAATGAGACAGAGAAGGAATTGGAAAAAGCATTGCAGGAACAGGAAATAATCAAGCAGACTTCAACAACAGGTACTACAACCACAGGGCAGCAGGAACAACCACCTCAGGTGAACACTTCTAATTTGAATTCTGAGGACTTAATAAAACAGATGGAGAGTTTGCAGCTAAGGGTCACAGAACTCCACGAAACAAAATTGCAATTGGCAAAATTGGAGGAAAAATATGACACATCTAAAAAGACAGCTGCTGACAACATCAGGGAGATAAAAAGATTGGAAAAATTGGTTGAGGCTTTGGAAAAAGATCTTACATTGGAAAAGCCTCCGAACGAAATAAATGATATTCTTTGGGGCAACATCATTGAATTAATAAAGGGTATTTGGCCCTCGATTCAAGCTATTTTTGAGCAAAATGAGTTAGTCAAGATAGCACAAGAAGAAATAAATAGAACCAGACATGAATTAAGAGGCAGGCCTGAGCAGGCTCAGCAGCTCATTCAATTTTTGAATTCCAGAACAAAACAACAGCTTGCATTGTTAGGAATTGATGACAGGACAGGGGCAGTTTTGGAAGCAAAGAGAGTTTTCACCAAGAGGACTTTCATGCAAAATTTGGAAAGAAAGTGTACAGACATTTTGGTTGACATCAACAATTTCAGAGAAAAATTCCAAGCTCTGCTAGATAGTGGGTTACCAAGTCCCATGCTCACAGAAGATCAAATAGTATACTTGGAAACCTATGAGAAGAGAATAAAGGCTCATGCTAAAAATGCAGCTGTAGGTTCTACTAGCTCATCAGAACCTGCATTACCAACTGGGAAAAGTATTTACGATAAAGTGAGGAATTTATTTCATCTGGAGCATGAATTAAAGTATCTATTTCCGAATGATCCCACTTTTTATAAACTTACTGAAGCAGATGAAACTTTAAGAAAGCTTAGAAGAACTATGATACCAGATGATCAATGGTGGCAGGAAATGTTGGAGATTCTGTGAGAGTTGCTTTCAGGATGGGCATTTATCTTTACTATAAAGTAAATGGTAAAAACAGGAAAACAGATGAAAGAGTATCAGATGAAAGGTTAAAGGACATCCGTGAGAACAAAGAGTGTTCAACAAGCCAAAGAAATACTACAAAGGACAGCACAGAGCCTTATCTCCAGCACACCCACGGAAAAAGGAACAGCACATCGGCAGTTGCACATTATTCTATCCACGAGACTGTTTGTCTCTTGTTTGTTTGTAAAATATGCTTTAAGTCAGCCTAGATTATTGGCTAAGTTAGTGTAATACTGTTTTAGATTATTTTGTGTATAAATAAACCCTCAAAGAGAGTGTTGAGGGTGGATTCTATTACTCAGCTGTAACATTGAGATTTTCGGAATAAAAGCTTTTGGAGAAATTTACTTGTGGCTTACTAGATGACGTTTTGAAGCACTGGACTTGTTGCAGGATTCATGTGTTGGACTACAGTTCAATAAGTTTTCCAACCCTTGTGTTTGAATTTTATATTAGTTTATGCTATCATCATATCCGTTTCTAAATAATTCACATAAAGGATTGAAACAGAATTTGCTTAATTGTACTCTGTTTTCAAATGTGATTATTTTTAATGTTTTCTTCTGGATTAGTTATAAGCATGAATTCTTAATTGCTCATGTTTTGCTAATTTAAACATTGTTGATTACTGTAACAACGAACCCTTCATTTCTCTTTGCTTGTAATCAATTCACTTCTCTCTTTTGAACATGGTGAAAGATTCTTAGTTGCCTTTCATCCCTTCAAGATCATCCCACCCACCTTAAATTTAAGGATTGTTCTGTGTCTAACTATCTTGCCCTGTAATACCATCTGGTGCGTAGAATAGAAATCCAGTAAAGCCATCCTTTGACTCCATAGCCCAATGGACTGAAAGCTCTCAACCTTGCCCTTAGTTTGTGGATTCCACCATTTTCCCAAAACAAACTTTGAATTTATAACTAGCCTAAAACCTTTCAAGAACAAAGATAAATCATAAAGAGAGAGCCCTCTCTGGATGCAGATTGGCTAGATTCTGCATCTAAAAGGTTGGTTTGTGGTTACCTCGGGTATACTTTCCTCTTACACAACTTCTAGGAAAACCTGAGTGATAACACCTCCAAGCTTTTATATTTGGTCATTTCTTCTTGTGCTATAATTACTTTGTTCTCTGCATGCTCTGCCACAGGTGAGGAAAGGTCAACTATTTTTTCAAGAATAGTAGCTACTTTATTGGTTCCTTCAACTTCAGCATTAAGTTCCTTGAGCCTTTTGGAATGTATAGTTATAGGTTTCCTAGCTTGGAAAACAAATTTTGCATCTTCACCCTTAAACTCCAACTTCTTTGCTGATTTCACCTTTTTCTGTTTGCTTTCATTAATTCCTAGGAAATCAGCTTGCACTATAGGTGATTCTTCTATTTCTATTGCATGTAGTATGTCATCCAAGTTTCTTTTGAATCCTGGACTATCATTTGATCCTGAAGCTATTGTATTTCCTTTTGATGATGCAGCTTGACTCCTTGTAATTCTCTGAACTACTTGCTTACCAGTTGTTTGATTTTGTTTAGCTTCCTTAGTACTTTGTAATCCTTGTTTTGCAGGTGAAGGAGTTTTTGTAACAATCACTGGTGTTCTTTCTACCTTATCTTTCACTTTTTTCCTTGGCTTCAATTTCACAAACCTTCTTGTCCTTATATCTGTTGGTTGACTGACTTCTGTTGATGGTGATGGATTTTCCTTTGCCTTATGGTTTTTAACTGGGGTTAGAGCTTCCATTTTAAATCCACTTATAAAAATAAAAGAAGACCAGTCCCTATTAATCTTCTAGAGCTCATTTAAAACCAACAGTTTAATTCAACCATGGTGAAATAGAGATGTTCCACAACCCTCGGACTTTGCTTGCACTTTATCATCCATTTTGGCAATACTTCTATACAGAAAAAAGGTAAATCCAGTGATATCATACCTGTGAAATGTAATAGGATTTTTAAATGATAAGTGTAGACATTATGGTACTTGCCTTCACATGTGAAATATCTTTGGATGTTGAACAAAAGTTTAGCATAGCTATCCTTAATACAGTTTCTAGGAACTGCATTTTTTAGGTCCATCTTTTTATATTTTGGCTTCAAAAACATCTTGCATGCCTCCATATCGAATCTAAAACCCTTAAACAAATTTTCCTGTCCTCTAGGTATTTCAGTCACTAGAGCTATTATTTCAGGTGTCACTGACATGTTTAACATTCCAACCTTTGTATTGGTCCCACTAAAATGTAATGCAAACTCTTTAGATACTTGAGAATGTCCACCTTGTAACTTTTCACAAAAATTTAAACAACCTGCTTTACTGAAAGCATTTATGACTGTTTAATCTTCAGCTAAAACTTGTGTGCTTTCAGGTTCAGATCTCAAACAGTGTTCACTTCTGTGGTTCCTTTTCTTCTCAACCATGTTTGTTTCAGAAAAACTCTACTGGCTTCCTTTGAAATTTACAAAACAACCTCTCTTGATTTAATTTGGTAGCCTCGCTTGAGAAAAATAGAACAGCCTCACTTGATTTGTTTTGGCAGCTTCGCTTGATTGTATATGATAATAGCCTTGGTATAGAACAACCACAGCCTTAACTCTAATACTTCAGAGTTTGAAACAGATATGTTTCACAATTCAGTATGAGCAAATGTAGACTGGAATGTCAAGAACAGAAAACAGTTTTTGAAATTTGAAATCCCAATTTCCAATGAGAAACCCATGCTATGATAATAATGGATATGAATAGTTAAGTACCTCGAACATGACCTCTAACTGACTCACCATGATGTTACCCCATCATTACTTAACGGATTTCTGACAATTTCTAGGTTTTGACATGACCTGTTAAGAATCCGCACTTTCGTAGCGCACATAGTGTAATTTTTGCATTTTGCGCTACGAAAGTAGCAGTGCTTTTGTAGCGCAAAAATCAATTTTTGAACTGACCGCGCTATGAAACTATGGTTTTGTGGCTAATTGCAGGAATTTCATCCAAAACTTAATGACATTATTTCTAAATGAATGATAGGGCTTTTTTAATCATGGAATGAGACTTAAAGACTTTATTTGAAATTGAAAACTACCTTTGGGACTTCTAAACCTAAGACCTACCCTTTATCAAGACTAAGTGACTCAAGACCTATTTGAAAAATATGACCAAAGTAGTGTAAACTTACATAGTTTAAAAAAAAAAAATTAGGGTGATAGCACATGTATAGGGCCAGGGCCCAATTTGGAAGGATCTAGAGCTGATCCCTGAACCACCATGGGACTGATCCAAGCTCATTGTATCAACAACACCGTGCCAGGGAGAAACAGGATACCTATATCACGGATAGCGTATAGACCAATGAGGTCATTGTTGTGGATGATTGTACACTTTGCAGGATCCAAGATTCAGCATGTGGCCACCAAGGCCCAATTGCTACTAGCACTGGATTGTTTACAACCACATATATTCGAATGGTGTGAAGGTGTTGTCTGTTGTATTCGAGAATAGTTGACAGCTTGAAAGACCTGGTCCCAAAGAGAGTTTGGGTATGGCACGTTGATTATCTCATTTATACTAGAGAGAGTACCCACTATGAGGCCTCGAATGATCATGGATGTTGTTGGACCGAGGGAGCCTAGACAAGGTCGATGGTCCGCCCTGATGCCTCGGACTGGAGAGGGTCCACTGTGACACTTCTTTGATGATGCATTCTTTGAGTAGCTTAATGGACAGATCCTAATGATTGAGGATTATTCCTATGCTGGTATGAACCTTACAGGAGATCCAGAGTTGATATTTCCACCTGGCACTCAATGGGGGCCAATAAGTAAGATGAGACATTAGCTACACAAGTATTTTTGTGTCTTTCGAATTTTTATGCAACTTTTTTTGTTTAATGGGTGAGAAAGATTTTTGACATGAAGCACTTTTTGTGACAAAGATGTGGCACCTGTACAACCTACTAGAGCCCTTCGATATGCACAGCAAGGAATGTAGCTACTTGGTGTTGGAGAAACAACAGAGGCTGCGACAGCTGCTGAAGAGGGAGATGACACACAGATTTTGCACGAGGTTGCTAGGAACCTCGAAGGTTTGAGCATGGGTTTTTCACCTCTTCTCATGAGGGAGATCCCAGTTCATTTGCATTGACACACATTGGGTGTGCCAGAGATATTTTTGGTGCCTCTGAGGAGGTTATCTAGGGAATTTATTTGCTATCGTGAGAAGCAAGCTCAGCAAGAGTAGGCATAGATGTGTATATGACATAGTGAGGCTTAGCTAAGCCAATTTTGTATAAAACACCCAAGTTTTGAAGAGTTTTCTGATGTAACCGACTAGACATCACACACACACACACACATAGATATATATATATATATATATATATATATATATATATATATATATATATTGGCGATTTTGAAGTTATATTTTTTAATTTTTAGGTAATTTTTTATGATGAAAAAATGTACACTCATGCATGACTCTTTCTATAGTAAATGTGACAGATGCCAATCCAATACATAATTTGCTAATGAATCAGCTAATGCATTAGCTTCTCTAGGAATGTGTTCAAAAGTGATGAATTGAAATTGACGTTCCAGAATTCGTACCCTTAAGTAATAACGTAGTAAGACAGAATGTTGAATGTGATAACAATCGTTCAAATGCATAACAACTAGTTGGGAATCTAACCGAACCACTAGATTGGAGATGTCGTGAGATGCAACTTCAGTGAGGAGTTGAATAACCGACATATACTCAGTAATATTATTGGTGGCATTGCCAAGGAATATTCCCCCATAACCAAGTAATTCTAATTCAGGTGTATAGAGGACCCAAGTAGTTGATACAATGTGCCGTGTGTGACGATTGGCATCATCCTCATATCCAACGTATGGTAAGGATGACGAAGGAATTTTTGTAAAAAGAAGAGAGTTTGTATGAGAAAAATACTCAAAAACCAAAAATATTCAAGACATACCAAAAAAAAAAAAAAAAGACAAAACTTATATACATAAAATTACAAAGAAAATGCCTAGTAAAATACTAGGCAAAATACTTTTTCAGATAGAGCCTGTTGCGGGGCTCAGTGAGTCGGATGCCATTACAGTCTTGAATTTTATAGGCACCTTTACAAAGGACCTTGGTGAAGACATATGGACCGATCCATAATGGTTGAAGCATTCCTTCCCCCAAGAGGTTGTGGTTCTGATCATAGAGTAGAACGAGATCACCCTCTTGGAAATAATGAGGCTTGACATATTTGTCGTTTTGAACTTTAACTCAGCGCTTGTGGGCTTCGAGGGCTAGTGTGGCATCTCGATGAGTTTTTTCCAACTGATTGAGTGAGATCAAGTTCTCTTCTTCAGTAGTAGTTCAAGGTAGGAATTCAATGGCGGCCAATTTAAGTGATGGAATCTCACACTCAATTGGAAGAACTACTTCCAGACTGTATGCTAACTAGAATGGCATGAAGCATGTCGCAGTCTTCACTGATGTTCAGTATGCCCATAATGCGGAGTATAATTTTCGATGCCATGTGGTTTTATGGTTTTCGGCTAACCAACGAATCATGGTCTTGAGGATGCCATTTATGGCTTCGACTTGACCGTTAGCTCGCAGATAGTAGGATGAAGAATGATCTTGTCGAAAACATAGTAGGGAAGTTAACCCTGTCATCATTTGGTTTTGAAAATGAGAACCATGATCTATGAAAATCGAGCAGGGTACACCAAAACAACAGATAACCTGATTGAACAAGAAAAGAGCAGTAGTTTCTTCATCAGCCTGGAAAGTGGTAATGGCTTCATCCCATTTTGTGAAATAGTCAATCGCAACTACAATTTAGTTGTGTCCATTAGTGGAAGTGGGATTGCATGTTATGAATCTATTCCCCATTTAGCGAAAGGACCGATGGAAATGACCAGATGAAAATGGGTAGGATGGACGCGCATTTTATTAGTAAACAGTTGACATGGATGGCACTTTTGGACTGTAGTGATGCAATATGTAAACAAATTGGGCCAGTAGTAACCTGCATGTAAGATTTTCAGGGTAATATTTATGCCTAAAAGATGACCACCACATGCCTCGACATGGAAATCATTTAAAACATGTTCTGCCTCAATAAGGGTGAGACAACGTCGAAGAACTGTATCAACACCACGACGATATAGAGTATCGTTTAGCACAAGATAATGTTTCACTTGGTGACGAATGCGACGACAGTCGTCTCACATTAGAGTTGGGTAGAACCATTGAGTTTGGAGGTAGACAAGAATTTCCCCGTACCAAGGATCAGTAGAGTCAACCAGACAGATGGATTCATCAGGAAATGGATCATGAGCTACTTCTTCTGGGTCAACTCTTGGAAGATCCGAAAGTAATTCAGCGAATACTAGAGATTTCTTAGCTTTGGCAGTAGCAAAAACCAAGTCAAATTGTTGGAGGATTACAATCCATTTGGAATATTTTCCTCCAACAATTTGGTGAGACAAGATGTGTCTCATGGGATTCTCCAAAGCAATGAAAGTAGTATTCCGCAGCAATATATAATGTCAGATTCAGATGACAGCGAAGACAACCGCTAGAGGTAGCTTCTCTACATGTGAATATTGCAATTCAGGTCTAACAAGACACTTTGATAGATAATAGATCACCTGATGACTATCGTCATCATGAACTTGAACCAAAACCATTCCTAGGGAGGATGGTGAGGCTACCAGGTAGAGAATAAATTAATGTGAATAGTTGGGGTCACTAAGAAGTGGGGTGAAAATAAGTGCTTGTTTCAGGGCGTCAAACAATAGTTTATCTTGATCATTCCATAGATACGGTACTCCTTTCTTGAGTAAGCGCATAAAGCCTTTTGTCATCTAGGCATAGTTTACAATGAAGCGACGTAAGAATTTTGCCTTCCCTTGCAAACATTGGAGTTGTAAGATGGATTTTGGTGAAGGTAATTAAATAATTGCCCTTACCTTATCGGGATCAACCCTAATCTTGTTCTTGGAGACAATGAATCTAAGAAGTCGTCCAAACTCGACAAAAAATACACATTTATGCGGATTTAGACAAATGTTGTAGAACCTACATCGAGTGAATATTTCTCTAAGATGAGCAAGGCGTTGAGCTCATTTCTTGGAATGAGTAGGAAGATCATCCAAGTAATCTTGTATAATATTTCTAGAATCATGAAATGCATATTCCATATCCCTTTCAAATGTGGCTCCAACATTCTTGAGACCGAATGGGAGCTTTTGATACACAAATGTGCCCCAAGGACAAATGAAGGCAGTTTTATGTTTTTCATATTTTTTAATTTCAATCTGGTTATATCCCGAAAAGCCATCCTTAAAGGATAAATATTCACATCCGGTGAAATCATCGATAATATGATCTATAAATGGAGTAGGATAATTTTATTTTGGACATGCAGTGTTCAGATCATGATAATTGACATAGAATCGGATGGTGCCTTGTTTATTGTCTATGGGAACCGGATTGGATACCCATTCTGTCAACGAAACAGGATATATGAAACCAGTGTCTAAGATTTTTTCTACTTCTGTCTTGATAGCTAATGCTTGCGAGGGTGGACAATTGGGAGCCTCTGCCATACAAGCTTGGCTTTCCGTAAATATTGATTTCGTGCTCGACTATAGAAGGATATATATCGGGAATTTCATCGTAAAACCAAGAGAAAACATTGTGGAACTCCTTAAAAAGGGATGTGAAGTGTGAAATTTCCTCTGTACTGTAATCTGCTCCAATCTGTATATTTTCCACGATACCCGTTTTGACTGAGAAATCTATGAGCATGGTATTAGAAATATTTCCCATGTTTCCTTCCACATAAATAGTTTGAACAGTCGTTTACATGGATGGAACGATCTCAGGTGGGTCAAAAGGCGATATTTTTATAGTGGTCGTGTATAAATCATACATCGAAGCGCGATGGTGAAACTCTCCCCAAGGTCATTCTTCTAGATACATGATCTCTCGGATAACTTCGTCTGAAGGTAGGATTTCATCGAGGAGATATTTAGAAGGAATGGTATTGGGTGAAAGGGTGGTACCATTGGTCGAAATCAAAGCAGTGGAGGGGTCAGATGTTGATTGGATGGCTTGTTAAGCCAACTCAGCCGGTGAAAGTGGCATTTGATCTCTGTAGGAATCAATTTATGAAGCCATTGGTAGGATCCAGGGGTCGATAGAGCCATTTGAGATGGTGGATATCATTGAAACCATTTGTGGAACCTCAGGCAATGGGAGAGAAAAACAACCCATAAGGGAATATGCCTTCAGAAGACTGGTACCGATGCTGAGATAAGAGTCGGGTTCTACTCCTACTAGGGACACGGTGTTGCTAGGAAATGTGGAATAATACAGGGTGTAGAAGGAGAGTTGGTCCACTGTAACTATCTTCCCATCCAAAGGAAAAAGTATGAGTCGAAAAACTAAAGAGACAATGGCAGTCAATGCATAAGAACAACTGCAACCTAAAAGGAAATTATAGTCAATATGATGATCTATGACTTCAATTTCCATAGTTATCATTTTCCCACTAAGAGTAATAGGGTAGCTAGCAAGGTATCCTTTTGGGAGGAAGGTGTGACCATCGAATGCTTCGAGGGAATTCAATAGTGGAGACAGAGTAGGAGAACCCAAAGCGATCCAACACGCAGTTGACATTACGCAAGTTGAAGCACCTTCATCTATGACAATGTGATGGATTGGCCTACCTTTAGACACAACTTGAACTTGGAAAGCAAGCTGATGGGAAAGGCGAGGTTTACATTTTTCCATGTCAAGATGGCTAGCATAGAATCCTAGGGTCAATTCCACCAATGGCTGAAGGTAGATATTTCCTTTGCGCTGGGAAAGTTTGCAACACTTCGAGAGCAGACATAGCTAATGGTGCTTCAACCAAGTCTTATACAATGTTGTAGTTCTGGGCAGCACGTGCAGAGGTGTTATGATTCATGCATCGAAGGTTCCCTTTGGGGGGACGAATGATAGGGTCAAAATTAGGCCTTTTGATATGAATATCATTGGGCGGAAGTGGATTCAAACTTGAACCAGGTTCTTGAGCATCAGTGACTATATTTCCATAGGTTTTGGCTCAGGTTTGGAATTCAATAGTCTCCATGCCATAAATGGCAGATGATCCTTCACTGGAAGGATGAGTACCACCATTGCCCCCTTGTGGGGGTTGTGGCGAGTTTGCAACCAGATGTTGTTGCTACTGTGGATTAGGGAAAGGGTTGTGAAGGACAGCAGGAATCCTTTCAGAATCCTTTTGTGTGATAAAATATGTGCATTTCTAAAGTCGAGTACATTTGTATGTCAAGTGATCCTACGCACAAATTTTGCAATGGAATCTCATAGTTTTGTCTTTCCCTTTGTCAGTTTTAGCAGTGTTTCTCTGATTTGGATTATTCTGAGTGTTGGGCTACTCTTTATAAGGATCGGTCTTTTTCTTATTCTTCTTATTCTTACTGCTAGGTTTTTATGTAGACTGCACACAGTGTACCTCAATGATGGGAAGAGTAGTTGATTGGGTAGGGGCGGTGGTAGCCGAATATGGTTGGGAAGCATGCCCACTGAGTTTTTTTACAGCAACATTGGAAGTTGTGCAAACGAGGCCGTCGGCATGTGCTCTGGGTTATTGAGTAGTAGGAGCATTGGATTTTATAGGGGCGTGGGGGATTATATCATACATGTCATATTATGAATAGATGAGATCTAGATGTTGAGCACGATGGATGGATTGGTCCTCTGTGACCACACCAGCTATGGTAACTTCTTTAGCAATGGGAGGAAGGAGTGACTTACAAAACCAGTTCAATAATAGATGATCCAGGATTAGCACTTTGACTAGCTTGCGCCTACGTCTCCATTCATGAATGTGAACGGAGATGTGGGTGGCGGTGTCTTGGTGCAGCAAGGTTAAAAGTAATGTTTCGGTTTCATATCGGATAGGTATTTGAATTTTTTTGAAAAAATCCATTGCTAAGGCACCAAAAGTATTGACTATAGCACGTGGTAACTCAATGTAACATTTGGCAGCATTTCTCGTTAGGGTGCAGGGAAAGATCTTGAGCCAGACACTATCGTCCACCATAGAATTAGAAACAAACCATAGATGATAGGTGGTGATATGTGTGGCCAAATTGTCACCTTGTTTCCCTTTGAACTTAGGGATATCTGATGGAATCTTATGCGGTATAGGAGGCCAAAGTTGGTTACAATTAATGGGATTGTTGGTCATTTTATATAGATCGGGAATGTCAAAGGTTTCCAAGAATGGAAATTTTTTTGTGCCCCTAAGTCTAACCAAGGAGGTGTTGGCTAACCAATTGGACCGTAGGATCATCCCATCAAAGTGTTTCCAATGGGATATGCAGGACTCGGCTAATAATATTTTCCAGGTAGCAGAGGTGTAGGGATGTAAGGTGGTTTTCCATAGGGGTTGTTGTACAGAGGGAGAAATGGCTGGTTTCCCCCTAGGTAATAATTTCTCCCTTGCCCCAATTGGTTTTGGGGAAGGGTCACCCAAATAGACGCGATAGAGTTTGTTTGTGGCATACTACTAGTTGCATAATTCACCATTGGCATAGACCCTGCTGTTGAGCAAGTAAATCCCCTCTACTGACAGAGGTGATCCCTCTAGCCTAAGAGAGTAGGTCTAGCAACAAACATTACAATCTACATCTGTGAAGTGGAGGGCAAACGGTGAGAGTCTTAACTTTCATCGGATCCACCCAGGATCAAACCCCATGGAGACATGCGTCTGTTGTGGCTTGGTGATCTGTAAATGACCCGAGTTACTTAGCTCTATTTCAGAGATGGACTATAGGGGAATTTACTGGATATTTCACCCTTCAGAAAAGGATGAGATCCAGAGGCTACATGGCCCTCTACAGACTCTGCCTATATAACATTAAAGCAATCAATACTCAGGTTATTAAAATGTGGAATTTTAACCAAGATCATTTCTAGTCCTTGTACAACATGTGATTGGAAATTTTAACTGAACAGTTACTATGTGAATTAATTGTTTAGGCATGAAATAAACATTGAACCATTTCACATCAATCACACAAATCATACCATAAGACAAATATGTTTTATGACGGAGTTCGTCCCACCTGGACTACGTCTCCAGGTCCACCTCAAAATTGTGCATCTATTGTATTCTTCAAGCCGAGAGAAAATATGCTACAAGGAATCATCAGTTTCACTAATGATGTTGCAGATATGGACCTTCCCTTGAACAGGCTAACTGCTACAACTCCTTTCTTCCAAAACATAAGAAAGGACATGGATGAATCGCACACTAACAACAACTAAGGACTAAAATTATAGGGACCTTCGACAAATTGGTGGCTGAAAGAGTTTCTGAATGTTGAAGTTGAACTCATCGATTATCAACGTACTTCAATCTTTATGCAAGTAGGACGCTTTGCTCCTTCAATAACCTGCAAAGAAAAAACTCTCCACCAATTTCTTTATCTGTCATCTAAAGAGGGCCTACTTCCTCCTAAAGTAGGGAAAGCTCCTCTCTTGAGATCTCACTCTCAAAAAATTCTCTTCAAAATGTGCTCACACTCTCCATTACATTACAATGAAAAATGCTCTCTTACACTCTCTCATGAAGTGCTCACACGCTCTTCATTACATTACAAAGAGAAATGCTCTCTTACACTCTCATTTACAAGTGCTTCCTACACTCTTCAAAAAGTGCTCACTCCATTCTCATGAAGTACTCTCTTCATTCTCTCATGAAGTGCTCACACACACACTTAACTCATGAAAAGAAACATGCTCTCTTTTATACATAAGAGCTCATAATTTCAAGGCTCTAATGTTGTTTCCTCAATCTTTAATAAGCCAATTTAAGAGTTTGGTTAAGATTACAAGGCCTTAATTCATGAATGTCTTTAATTTGGTTCTTAAACTTGATCCATTTCAAAAGCCTCACATGGAATCATTCCACTTCATGGCTTGATCTTCGAACTTGGTTTTCTGCATTTAGAAATCTGTTGGAGTTTGTTTAGTGGTGATAAGGTTCGAATCAACTCATTCATGAACCTTTGGATAAACCCTTAACATAGGATTTAGTTGCATTATAATTGCGTTGATATTAAAATCAAAAACCCAATTTTAGACTTTATAATAAAGTCTTCTCCGGCAGTTATGCTAACCGCGCGGAGGATATTAACCGCACCATGTGAACAGGCAGAATCCCCTACCGTTACGGTCTTATCCCGATGGTCTCTTCACTGGCAGTCTTCTGACGTGGCTCAAACTTTGGTCACATGCAATTCTCTGATAGTCACACTTCTCTGATGCGGTTTTCCATCTCGCATTCTGTTCACATTTCCGACGTTGTCTTATACCATGTGGTCTTCAAAACAATTAACAACTCTGCCACAATCTTCGCCTGTTCTGGTCACAAGCCTCTCTGATGCGGTTTACGCCTGGAAATTTAACACTGTGGGTTATTTACAATGTTTTAAAAACATATAACCCGAACCTTTTCGAACTTTATAGCATAGTCTGAATCTCAGACTTTACAATGTGAATTTGATACAACGTCGAACCTTTGACATAAAGCTTTTGACATGACATAGGTTCATCAAACCTTTACAAACACAAGTTTGATATTTCATCGAACCTTTTAACAAAGGTTTTTGACATACGTTTAAAAACCCAACCCATTACATAATGTGCTTAAAACTTCCAAAACCCATTACATAAACCTTTGATAAGGTTTATTAACATTTCATCAAACCTGACTTCCGAACCTTACAACATAATTTTGTAAACATTACAATGCACTCCAAACATTATAATAATGCTTTTGGCTATGGTTTCCAACATTAATATAGGTTTATAATCTTTTTCACTAGGACTTTGACCCTAAAGGTTTTTTTTTCACCATAGAAATAAGTTCAATGCTAGATTTTACTATCCATCCTCCGAACCTTTACCAAAAAGGTTTATGGTTATAATTTTTGGTACTAGGTATTTTTTTAAGTCCATAAGTTTAGAAAACTTAGGAATAGGAATTAATTTAACAATTCGCCCTAGGAATAGATTTAGGCTATCACAAAAGCGGACATTAGACATTTTTGGACCTTTATGAAAAGACTTAGAACAAGTTTTACTTACATAAGTCTTATAACAAACTCTATTGTTTCTGTCGCAGGTCGATTTGATGATGTCTTTGATTGGCGCTTTGGACATTTGCTGGAGTCGCATTTGAATTCGATGTCGATCGATGTCACACATCTAAACTTTACAAATTTAATGATCATCTTGATCAATTATTACATAATCGACAATTTCAATATTTCAAATAACTATCTTGGTTGACTGAGTAATTTCGATACAACTTTTAACAATTCTAAAGTTGGATCAAACCTCCCAACTAAAAGAAATTTTGGTTCTCCAAAAGTTTTATTTACAATGCTTTTGAAAAATGAATTCAATCCTAGAACCTAGTTACAATCTTACGAGATCTAGATATTACAAAATCATTTAAGCATATGGCATGAAATCGACCCAATTCCATTCAGTACTTGTTTGATCTTCAGCAAGTGACTTGGGTTCTTCCCGAGCTATTGGTGTTGGTATTGTTTCCTTTGGAAGCATTGGACAATTGTCTTGAACATGCCCTGACAATTTGCAACTTTGAAAAGTTGACAGCTGGCAAGGGTTTTTGCCCATCTTGTACCTGCAAAGAACTAGCTTGCTCTGATACCACTTGATCTGTAAATGACCCGAGTTACTTAGCTCTATTTCAGAGATGGACTGTAGGGATGTTTACTGGATATGTCACCCTTCAGAAAAGGATGAGATCCAGAGGCTACCTGGCCCTCTACAGACTCTTCCTATAGAAATTTAACGCAATTAATACTCAGGTTATTAAAATGTGGAATTTTAACCAAGATCGTTTCTAGTCCTTGTACAACATGTGATTGGCAATTTTAACTGAATAGTTACTATGTGAATTAACTATTTAGGCATGAAATAAATACTGAACCATTTCACATCAATCACACAAATCATACCATAAGACAAATATGTTTTGTGATGGAGTTCGTCCCACCTGGACTACGTCTCCAGGTCTGCCTCAGAATTGTGTGTCTGTTGTATTCTTCAAGCCGAGAGAAAATATGCTCCAAGGAATCATCAGTTTCACTACTGTTGTTGCAGATATGGACCTTCCCTTGAACAGGCTAACTGTTACAACTCCTTTCTTTCAAAACATAAGAAATGACATGGATGAATCGCACACTAAAAACAACTGAGGACTGAAATTATAGGGACCTTCGACAAAATTGGTGGCTGAAAGAGTTTCTAAATGTTGAAGTTGAACTCGTCGATTATCAACGTACTTCAATCTTTATGCAAGTAGGACACTTTGCTATTTCAATAACCTACAAAGAACAAGCTCTCCACCAATTGCTTTATCTTTCGTGTGAAGAGGGCCTACTTCCTCCTGAAGTAGGGAAAGCTCCTCTCTTGAGATCCAACTCTCAAAAACTTCTCTTCAAAAAGTGCTCACACTCTCCATTTCATTACAATGAAAAATTCTCTCTTACACTCTCTCATGAAGTGCTCACATGCTCTTCATTACATTATGAAGAGAAATGCTCTCTTACACTCTCATTTACAAGTGCTTCCTACACTCTTCAAAAAGTGCTCACTCCATTCTCATGAAGTACTCTCTTCATTCTCTCATGAAGTGCTCACACACATACTTAACTCATGAAAAGAAACATGCTCTCTTTTATACATAAGAGCTCATAATTTTAAGGCTTTAATGATGCTGCCTCCATCTTTAATAAACTAGTTTAAGAGTTTGGTTAAGATTACAAGACCTTAATTCATGAACCTATTTAATTCGGTTCTTACACTTGATCCATTTTGAAAGCCTCACATGGAATCATTCCACCTCATGGCTCGATCTTCAAACTTGTTCTTCTGCATTTAGAAATCTATTTGAGTTTGTTTAGTGGTGATAAGGTTCGAATCAACTCATTCATGAACCTTTGGATAAACCCGTAACATAGGATTTAGTTGCATTATAATTGTGTTGATATTAAAATCAAAAACCCAATTTTAGACTTTATAATAAATTCTTCACCGGCGGTTATGCTAATCGCACGGAGGATATTAACCACACCGTGTGAACAGGTGGAATCCCCTGTCGTTACGGTCTTATCCCGATGGTCTCTTCACTGGCAGTCTTCTGACGTGGCTCAAACTCTGGTCACATGAAATTCTCTAATAGTCACACTTCTCTGATGCAGTTTGCCATCTCGCAGTCTGTTCACATTACCGACGTGGTCTCATACCATGCGGTCTTCAAAACAGTTGACAACTCAGCCGCAGTCTCTGCCTATTCTGGTCACAAGCCTGTTCGACGCGGTTCACCCCTGGAAATTTAACATTGTGGGTTATTTACAATGTTTTAAAAACATATAACCCAAGCCTTTTCAAAATTTATAGCATAGTCCGAATCTCAGACTTTACAATGCGAATTTGATACAACGTCGAACCTTTCACATAAGGTTTTTGACATGACATAGGTTCATCAAACCTTTTCAAATGCGGGTTTGATATTTCATCGAACCTTTTAACAAATGTTTTCGACATACATTTAAAAACCCGACCCATTACATAATGTGCTTATAACTTCTAAAACCCATTACATACACCTTTGATAAGGTTTATTAACATTTCATCAAACTCGACTTCCGAACCTTACAACATAAGTTTGTAAACATTACAATGCACTCCGAACATTATAATAATGCTTTTGGGTATGGTTTCCAACATTAATATAGGTTTATAACCTTTTGCACTAGGACTTTGACCCTAAAGGTTTTTTTTTCACCATAGAAATAAGTTTAATGCTAGATTTTAATATCCATCCTCCGAACCTTTACCAAAAAGGTTTATGGTTATAATTTTTGGTACTAGGGATTTTTTTAAGTCCATAAGTTTAGAAAACTTAGGAATAGGATTTAATTTAACAATTTTCCCTAGGAATAGATTTAGGCTCTTACAAAAGTGGACATTAGACATTTTTGGACCTTTACGAAAAGACTTAGAACAAGTTTTACTTACATAAGTCTTATAACAAACTCTGTTGTTTTTATCACAGGTCGATTTGATGATGCCTTTGATTGGCACTTTGGACATTTACTGGAGTCACATCTGAAGTCGATGTCGATCGATGTCGCACATCTGAACTTTACAAATTTAATGATCATCTTGATCAATTATTACATAATCGACAATTACAATATTTCAAATAACCATCTTGGTTGACTGAGTAATTTCGATACAAATTTTAACAATTCTAAAGTTGGATCACACCTCCCAACTAAAAGAAATTTTGGTTCTCCAAAAGTTTTATTTACAATGCTTTTGAAAAACGAATTTAATTCTAGAACCTAGTTACAATCTTACTAGATCTACATATTACAAAATCATTTAAGCATATGGCAAGAAATCAACCCAATTCCATTCAGTACTTGTTTGTTCTTCAGCAGGTGACTTGGGTTCTTCTCGAGCTACTGGTGTTGGTATTGCTTCCTTTGGAAGCACTAGACAATTGTCTTGAACATGCCCTGACAATTTCAACTTTGACAAGTTGACAGCTGGCGAGGGTCCTTTCCCATCTTGTACCTACAAAGAACTAGCTTGCTCCGATACCACTTGATCTGTAAATGACCCGAGTTACTTAGCTCTATTTCAGAGATGGACTGTAGAGGCATTTACTGGATATGTCACCCTTCAGAAAAAAATGAGATCCAGAGGCTACCTAGCCCTCTACAGACTCTACCTATAGAACTTTAAATCAATTAATAATGAGGTACTACTATTATTTGAATACCTGCACAAAGGACCAAAACACAACAACAAACATAAAGGTACAGTAAGCATATATCAAAAGTAATCTATATAACAGATCAAGGAGCGTTAGAATGAATGGACTTAATCATACACATTTATGTAAAGTGAACATGTAGTTGTATATAAATAGATGAAAAGGAGAATTTAAAAACAAGCCTTGATGTTGAAGACCTCCCTTTTGATTGATCCAAGTCCAAGCCAAGACACCTCATGGCAACCTTCTCCAAACTAGTGTAGGCAATATGACTCTCTATGTTGCTTCTAACCTTTTTGGGATTAAGGAGGATGGATTTATAGGAAAAAAATAAGGAGTTGAGGATCCACAAATGAAGGGATAAGCCATCTTAAGGGAAAAATCCCATAACTATAGGAACAAGAACCCAAAAAAGAGAGGTCAAGCTTATCAGTAAAAATAAACACTATCTCGTTGGTTCTTGAAACCTCTAGGAGCCAAAGCTTTGCTTCCATTTTAAAAATACCGCCAAAAGAGGATCGACGCGGGTTTTACAGTCATACCTACACTGATCAGTGCTAGTGTAATATTGTTAGGTCCCTATATTACTATTTTAGTCCCTTATTGTTATTAATGTAGCCCCTTACTTTTATTGTTGTACCCCTATAACCCCAATATTGTTAATATTGTGCCCTTACATTATTATTGTTAGGTCGGCTATGATTATATTGTGGCCCCATGGACTCCTATATATAGAAGGAGGTTTTGGTCATTTGTATCATCCAATAACTATTCATTTATTTAATGTATTGGAGGTTTTCCCCTCAAAGTGGCTGATTTCTAAGGCGTTGATCTCTCTTTTCTTCTATTTTTGGAGCTAGTTTCATAACATTTGGTATCAGAACTTTGGATTCTAGGGTTTTGCTGCTCCAAACAGGTCATCGTGGAATTTTTGCTATAAATTTTTTTCTAAGAAGGTTTAGAAGCTGAAATTGTTACAGAGAAAATATGAAATTTTGAGGAACATCATGGAAAAAATTTAGATCTTGGTTCACAAAATTTTCGGAGATATGATCTGTGCAAGTTAGCGATTTTTGCAGGCTCCTGAATTTAACCTAAACAGGTCATCGTGGAATTTTCACTATAATTTTTTTTTCTACGAGGACTCATAAGCTGAAATTTTTACAGAGTGAAGCCACAATCCTTAGGAACGTCGTGGAAAAATTTTAGAGCTTTATTCACAATATTTTCAGAGATAGAGCTTGTGGAAGTTAGGGATTTTTCAGGCTCCCGCATTTCATCTCAAAGAGCTTACCATGAGAAAATCATAATAACTCTCTCTCTGAGAATTGGATTGGAATTCTGTAAAAAGTGGCCACAATTAAAAAAAATTTAGTTTTATCTGTATCAATTTCAGAGCCGGAGGAAACAGTGACACGTGGCACTCTGTACAAGGTCCCTCTACTGAACCAGTCCATAATTAGGTAATTGTGGGAGATTGGGCATAACTTTGACTTGAAGAATCCAAATCAAGTGAGACCTATGGAAATTTAAAGAAGCTTCAGAGGGCTAATACGGGACCAAATTTCAGATATTGAAGATATGAAATAGCACATATAATTCAATTTCAATATTGAGCTCCTTAAAATCAATAAAAAGGTGTGTATTTTTTTCGAATTGCATGTCTTGTGTGAAAAAACAGTTTGAATTGATTCCAAGGGAATATTGTAGGATAGATATCAATATTCAGTTATAAAATTCCCCCTAAAAAGAATTCAACAACCATTAAGCCTTCAGAAGGCTCTACTATGACTCATGAAGACGAAGAATTTGCAACATGACATACCAAAATTACAAGAGCAAGTGCACCAAATTTCGCTCTCGCAAAGAGCAACAAAAAATGAAATGGAAGTTTTGAAGAAAGGCGTGGAAGCAAAGATGGATGGTTTGAATAAAGGCGTGGAAGCTAAGATGGATGGCATGGAAGTTGGCATGGAAGCTAAGATGGATGACATAAAAGACAACATGGAAAACATGAATGACAACATGGAAAACATGAAGAATGATCTAATTACATGGAAAAGTTTGACAAAGACAAATTACAAGAAATCTTCCTAATGTGAAAAGATAGTAAAACTGTAGATAAAGGCTCAAAGAATAAAATGTTAATCATGATTTCTGTAATCTCTAATGTTAGATGGAAGAACCTGCTATTCAGATGGATATCAGGAAGTTTGATGGCAAGGATCCATGTTATGGATACTACAGATGAACAATATCTTGATCTAAATGTGTACAAAGCACACAAAGTCATCACAACTTTACATTGGAACAAATACATTTGTATATAGTATGATACATTTCTACGCCGAAAAAATTGTCGCTGACTAATTTTACTGGAGGAAATAAAATATTCAACGTATGAGGAGAGGATTAAAAAGCAGCGCTACGATCAAATTGATAAATCTCATTAAAGGTTTAGGTGGTGGGCACATTGGACTTCCAAAATTAGATAGACTTATATTCCATAGAAACGTCATATTGATGTCTTCATAGGGACTTTAAAAGATAACATCCAACATGAAGTTCGCATTTAGGAACCTAATTCATTGGAGAAGGCCTTCAGGTTGGCAAGAAAAATTGAATGTAAATTATGGCGACAAGGAAGTCTACCACTCACATCTATAAAGATGGAAGTGTTGCTACTCCTAGACTTACACAACCTACAAGGTTGACACCACAACAATTGGAAGAAAAAAGAGCAAAAGGGATTTGCTACAGTTGTGATAGAAAATACACTAAAGGTCATAAGTGTCCTGAGAAGAAATTATTTTACATAGATTGTGAAGAGGAAGAAGAAAATGAACAAGAAGAGGATATACACCAGGAACCAACCCAAGAAGAGGAAGAAATGAGTCCGACCATATCGTGTAATGCATTGGCAGAAATTACCACTCCTCAAACTCTCAAGATAGAAGGACATATCAAGAAGAAAAAGGTAATAGTGTTGATTGATTCGGGTAGTACCCATAATTTTATTCATTGTAAGGTAGCCAAGGAATTTAATTGTTTCCTATACCAAGCACCAGAATTTCAAGTGATGGTTGCAAATGGAGGAACTATAAATTTCTCTAGAAAATGCCATAATATCAACCTAACCATTGGGGAATATGTATTGAATATTCCAATTCTTTCCATTCAAATGGGAGGTGATGATGTTGTACTAGGAGTACAATGGTTACAATATTTGGGGACGGTAGCTTTTAATTTTCAAGAACTTTTCTTGACATTTTTTTCAGAAGGAAAGGAAGTTGAATTATGGGGTATCGCAGGGAAGCAGGGAAAGATAATAAGATCTAATGTCATGACAAATATTTTGAAAAAGAACGAGGAGTAATTGCACAATTATGCTCACTAGAAGTTCCAACATCAAAATCATCTATTTCTACAGATCTCCAAAAAGACTTGGACAATCATTCCAAGGTGTTTGAAACACCCAAAGGACTCCCACCTATTCGTGATCATGATCATGCTATTCATTTGATTCCAGGAAGTGTTCCTCCAAACATCAGGCCTTATAGATATCCTTATGTCCAAAAGATCGAAATTGAACGTATGATTTCATAAATGTTAGAGGTTGGTATAATTCAACCTAGTCAAAGTTATTTCTCTGCTCCAGTAGTATTGGTGCACAAGAAGGATGGATCATGGTGCATGTGTTTGGATTATAGGGAGCTCAATAATCTCACCATTAAAGATAAATTTCCCATTCCTATGAATGATTAATTATTGGATGAATTATATGGAGAAATTTATTTTACCAAGTTGGATCTTCGTTCAAGATATCATCAAATTAGAATGAAGACTAAAGGTATTTCGATAATAGCATTTCGAACTCATGAGGGTAATTATAAATTTTTGGTCATGCCTTTTGGCCTTACCAATGCACCTTCTACATTTCAAGGGTTGATGAATTCCATTTTAAAACACTTCCTTAGAAAATTTGTGCTAGTATTTTTTGATGATATACTAATCTTCAGCAGTTCTTCGAAGGATCATGTTCAACATGTTGATAGGGTGCTCAAAATATTGCAGCAAAAACATCCAAATGTTTCTTTGGAGTACAAGAGGTGGAATATCTAGTCATATTGTATCTCATGAGGGTGTTAAGGTAGACCCTAACAAAATTAAATCCATTAATGAATGGAAATTCCCCACAACCATAAAGAAGTTGCGAGGATTTCTCGGGTTAACAAAGTATTATCACAAGTTTGTTCAGAATTATGGGAGAATAGCAGCACCTCTAACAATATTATTGAAGAAATATGCATTTTCATGGACTCCTTAAGCAACTAAGGCCTTTTAACATCTTAAAGAGGCAATGTGCCTAGCACCGGTCTTAGCTACGCCAGACATCACAAAAACCTTTATTGTGGAATGTGATGCCTCGGGAAATGGAATTGGTGTTGTTTTAATGCAAGAAGGAAGACCCATTGCTTTGTAAATTCGTCCAATCAAAGGAAAGTATTTACAGAAAGCTATTTATGAGAAGGAAATGTTATCAATACTACATGCACTAAAGAAATGGAGACCTTACCTAATGGGAAGACACTTCAAGGTAAAAACTGATCATGATAGTCTTAAACACTTTTTTGGAACAAAGACTATCTTCAAAAAGAGAGGAAAAAATGGGTCACAAAGTTGTTGGGTTATGACTTTGAAATAATATACAAAAAAGGGAAGATAAATGTTGCAGATGCACTCTCAAGAAAGAATGAAGAGGTATTTGTGCCATTTCTATTATCCAACAAAATTGGATAAAGGAAGCAAGGGATGAATGGAAGAAGGACGAAGAAGTGTCGACACTCATTCAAAAGTTGTAGCAAGATACTAGTACATCTGATACATTTAGTTAGAAAAATTATTCCTTATGGTACAAAGATTGCTTATATCTTTGTAAGAATTCCCAACTAAAACAAAATATTCTTTTGGAATTTCACACTTCTGCTTTAGGAGGACACTCAAGATTTTTAAAAACTTACCAAAGGGTGAAGAAAGAATTTTTTTTAGGATGGCCTTAAATCTAATATTCAAAATTTTGTGGGGGAATGTTTGGTTTGCCAGCAAAATAAAGTCGAGACAATTAAGACCCGAGGTCTTCTACAACCTTTATCCATTCCAAGTCAACATTGGGAGGAGATTTCAATGGATTTTATCACAGGTTTACCTAAGTCGAAAGGAAAGAGTGTCATCATGGTGGTAGTTGATAGACTTACCAAGTATGCATACTTTTGTGCATTATCTCATCCATTTAAAGCAAATATAGTTGCTACTACATTTATGGACACAATTCAAAAGCTACATGGAAACCCAAAGATTATTGTGAGCGACAGTGATCCCATTTTTACTGGAAATTTTTGGACGGAGTTCTTTTCTTGTTTGGGTACTCAATTAGCTCATAGATCATCTTATCATCCTCAATCCGATGGTCAAATTGAGATAGTGAATAAATTTTTGGAAGGATATATTTGTTGTTTTGTATCTGATAAACAAACACAATGGGTCAAGTGGTTACCTCTCGTTGAATGGTGGTATAACACTTCCTTCCATACTGTAGCAAAAATGACCCCATTTATGGCACTTTATGGATATCATCCACCATCCATCATGTTGTACCTTAAGAGACAATCCCTTAGTTGTGATAAGGAATCAGTGCTTAAGAAATTTATATGATTATGTCATGAATATATGTGTCTCTATTTTATTAACCCTCAAGTATTTATGATTAAACGCTTAAATATCAAATATTATGAATGCTTCACAATGCTAAATTTTTTTGATGTTGAATGAAGTGACTAGAAGAAAATGAAAGAAGAAGCCCAAATTGATATGATGTTTTATACATAAAATATCATCTGAAACCCCAGAAGAAAAATATGAAAGGAACAATTAAAACAAAAGAGCGCCAATTAAAGTTTTTAACTCTTACATACAGAAGTAAAAAGAGACCTACTGCTCATAACTTTGTTTTATTCATAGATAGAAAACACAAAATGTAAACTAGAATACATTTCAACATAAATCAAATGTTATAAACTTGCTTACTCATTCATTAATCGTTGAATCTCTGAGTGCAAAAATAATTGTCTGAAGGTCCAAAACTCGGAACCTTTCCTTCCCTTGAAAATTACATTAAATACAGTAAAAATTATTTTGGAACTATCGTAACCAATCCTAACTACCAAAACTACTTTAAGACTTTGAAGGTCGTCTATTACATGCCTTGAAAATGTCTTGTTACAATTACATTGTCTTCAGAAAATAACATAAAATAAATATCCTAATCTATAGGAATTACTGATGATGTGGCTTCTTTTCCTTGGTCAACTGATTTGTCATTCTTTGTTTTTGTTCCTATTGGCAGGTCTATTATCCAAGCTCTGCATTTTTTCCATATTTCTACCTTCGTCCTGGATGAATGTGTTAGATTATGATATTCCAATTTGAATGTAGTAATTCGATCATAAAAAGGCCTTTCTGTGAAAAGAGTATTTACCATCCACAATAGTTGAAAATGTCTCTGCAAGAAGTTGACCATTGTCTCTCCTTTAAGCACCCGAGTCTTTTCATGCCTGTTATCAACTTTGTTTTTTGTCAACACTAGTAAGTTCTCATAAGAATTCCATGGCAAAAGTTTTCCTTCAGCTCCCCAACATGATGGCAAGCCTACTCTTGTCATTTTATCAAAAGACTTATCAAACTGACTTACTGCTTCTTTGATTTCCATTAGCTTCTTTTCTGCAGCCTTTCTGAGATCATTTCTGACAATCATTTTATTAATATCTACTACATACAACATTTTGTCTTGCATGTCATTCTCCTCTAATTCCTAATCTGATTTAGAATTAATAAAATCAATAAATCTTCTGACCCAAATGGCTCTATTAATTCCTTTTTTCTTATCAGACATGATTGGTTCTTCACATTCTAAAATAAGGCTTTTCTCTTTTGCAATTATCATCAGGAAGCACCAATTAGATTTCATTCCTAAGATGATATCAATCCAAATGATATATTTAGCTTGTATTAGTGAGAGATTTCCTTTCAGTATTTCTTTGAGGATTTTAATCTCGGCTTCAACATTTCTGAAATCCATTTTGTATTTGTTAGCTTCATTTTCTATGACTTTCATCAATTTTGTTGCAGTCTCCAGATATGTTTGAGCCTTCTTTCGATCTCTTTCAGCCATCTACAACTCAGTATTTAATTGAAAAATTTGTGCTTGAGGGTCTTCATCACCTGTAGGAAAAACAAAAGTATAATTATGATTATCGATATGATTTTGCAATGAAATTGCAGTCTGATTTATTTTGGATAGTTCTTCATCTTTCTGCATGAGTTGCTGCAACAAATTTTCCTTTTCCTTCTCTACCTCTGCAACTTCTGTAGCCATTGAATGTTCTCCTGTAGGTAACTTTAACTTCTTCCTTAATGTGGATATTTCTACCTCAGCACTTTGCATGAATTGCTGCACAGTAGTCTTATCACTGGGGACTACTCCAATTTTTATAATAATTTTCTTCAACTCCTCATTCTGAATTGTTAAGGCTCTTGAGTTAGCCTTCTCTAACTTCACCTTTTTAATTAATTTACCCAACACATTCTTTGCCTTTATTTCCATTGCATTAGTCTTTGTGAGGTCATTTACAATCAATTGACCTATTTGCATATGCAAATTCATTTTATCCGTCAATGAAATTTTCTTTACATCCATAGTCACATTGACAGTGTTGAAGTTTCTGGAAGAACCAATTGACATATCTGTAGGATGTGACAGGGAAATTCTAAATTGATCTTTCTCGAGATCCATTACAGTCAAAAAACTTGTTTGATCAGCAGCAACTTGATGTTCAGCTTAGGCCTCCATGCTGGCCTTCATCCTCTGGTTTCTTTCCTCAATTTTTGAAAACAGTTATTTGATCAAGGGCACCTGTTCATGAGAAACTTCATGATTCCTGGGTGAAGCAGGAGCATTTTTCTCTTCTCCCAAATGTAAAGAAAAACCAGGTGAATTAGATGTAGGTTCTTCAGTAATTTTTGTTCTCTTCTTGGCTCCCTACTCTTCATCATCTAGATCAATAACTACTTCCTTTGTTCTTTTAGCTGTTTTCTCTGCTATGATGGGAGTTTGAATGCTTGCATCTATTGAACTCATCACACCTTTAATTTCTATCTTCTCTTGTTCTGGCCTACTTTCATGAATGAAAGCAGAGTACCCATTATCAATTCTTCTATTTGAAATAACACTATAAGGGTCATAAGCCCAACTTTCTCCTAGTAGCATATGCATGTCATCTAACATTTTTGTTACTTCATCAAATGCCTGCCTCATATTTGCTATGAAAGGGCCTACAACCATGGGTAATTTATACATGTGTCCTTTCTTCATAGGCATGAAATGAACCTGATCAACATTTAGACTCTGTCTAATGAACTCTAAATCAAAAAGCCTCATTGGTACAAAAGTTGGGAGTCTATAAGGCTCAACACTTGCTCCATGTAGCCTTATTTCAGAATATTCCTCAAAAACAAACCAATCTCCATATTTTCAATTGTTTCCTAAATTCAGAAACTCCTGAGCTTTAAGTAAGAAACAGGGAGGAGGACTTCTATTCAATATTTTGTATACAATTGGCATGTAATAGCTAGCAAAATCAAACAACCTAGCCTCATTTTGCTCCCTTCTAACAACATATGTCCAGAATATCACTGATTGCCTTCTTTTATTTACATCCATAATATTTAGACCTAAATGCATGAATTCTTCCACATTCTGATATAAGAACAAATATACAATCAATGAAGGAAATTTGAAGGAACCTGTTAATGAAAGGCTCATCAGCTGTGAATTGACTGCTTCCTGCCAATATGATGGAATATCCAGCACCATTCATGGCTTCATCATCATGGCAAACATCCCTAGGACTGATTTATCCATTGTTTTATCATCATCTTTACCCAGAATTTTTGCAATATTACTCAATACTGGACGAGTCTCAGCGTAAAAAACCCCCATAGCAAACTCTTTGCAATCTGCTTGAAACTGCTTCATGTCGGGTTTTAAATAAAACATGAACTGATTAAATTCTTCTCCTGCAATATTATCGTAATATTGTACCAGCAAATCATCAGAAAATTGGATGGTTGACTCTGACTCAAGATAGAAAAGGGTTTGGCGGATTAACAGGGTAGACACCTGCAGAATGATCTCTCCTTGGGAATTCATGACAAAACACTTCCCTAGATACATACCAGATACCAACCAATAGATAAATTCAAGGAAAAGATGAGTTTTTGGAATGCATGCAGAAAAAACTCTAGACTTGACCATGGTAGAATACACAGGGGAAGCATTATCATTCAAGATAACTTGCTGGTAAAAACGGAGGTGAATTATTGAACACGGGTTATCTTGAATATCCCTCTCGATATCCATGAGAGGGATATGGCTAGCTGAACCTGATAGGGATGACCGTTTAGCCATGGTTGAAAAAAATTGCAGGAATAATTCACAGGGTGGTTAAATTTGTGTAGGTGGCAGATAGCTAAAACAAGGTGTAGCGAAACAAATCACAAATAATTTGAAAAGCAAATAAAAAATTTCTTTAAATAGGTGGTGAGGGTTTTAAATTTAATGCTGACAAGACGCGCTAGCAAGCTGTTGATTCTACCCGACGTGGAAGACAGTTGTGACCAACTCAATGTCTTACGTCACTGCGGGGGCTCTCGAGGTACGGAGGAAAACTTCGGCTGGTGCCCCCACACTCAATCTCCAACGTTCATCTCTGTTGTCCCCGCAGTCAACCCGGTCAACAGCGGAGGCACTCATCACGGTATCCGGTGCGTTAGTTATGCCCATGGGTTGGGCCTTTTGATAAGGACTTTAATTATCAGCACTTTTTTCCAGTCAAATTAATCAATGTTTAACATCAAATACCGATCCCACTATTATAAAGTTTAAATTTTTAAACTTTAACTTAGATTTTTGCAAACATACATATTTTTTCATGCTAAAGTATAAGCTTTTGATACTTTAACATATTTTCCATCAATTTCTTATTTTTATATTTTTCAAATAATTGAAAAATAAAAGGATATGCATATTATCCACAACATCTGGCTCCACCTGGGGATAGTGTTTTCTGCCATGAAACACTAAGAACCTGTAGATCAGTGCCTTCACTTCAGGCATGGAGTCAAAAAATTGCTTGATGAGGAATATACAGTGAGAGGAAACTAAATATGTACAATAATGAACTAATTTCCTTTAGTGCTGGAAATAATGTTTCAGATACTGCCCATTTATAGGCAGTTCTACTACTTCTCCATCAAGATATTCCAACATGAAAGTATTATTTGATCTGGCTTCAAATATTTTGTAAGGACCATACCATAAAGGATCAAATTTACCATGTTTCCCTTTCTCTTCCCTTCTGTTATCCCATCTTAATACCAGATCTCTAGCCTAAAACATGATTTCTCTTGCCTTTCTGTGAAAAATAGACTTCATATTCTCCTGATAAGTGACCAAATTGTCTTTGACTTATTTATGCTTTCACTCAATTCTATCACCTTATTTAGTATTCTGATCAAGGCATTAGGTTCCTCTTGAGAGTCTTGAAGAAAAGAAATTACTGGTCTTGCTAGCTGAGTGGGAAACAAAGCCTGAGCACCATATACCAATTCATAAGGAGACTTACCAGTGGATCTTTTAGTAGTCATCCTCACTGCCCATAAAGCAAAAATCAACTTTGAATCCCAATTTTTTTGGTTCTCATTGATTGTTTTCTTCAAGATTTTCACCAATGTTTTATTAGATGATTTTGCTAATCCATTTCCTTGAGGATGATATGTTGTAGAGTGGGATAATATTACATTATAAGTCTGACAAAAATTTATGAACTTGACTGAGTTGAAAACTTGAGCATTGTCTGTTACAATCTTTACTGCACATTCAATTCTACTGAAAATATTCTCTTCTAAAATCTTCATCACAACCAAATCATTTGATTTTCTAGTAGGAATTGCCTCTACCCATTTTGTAAAATAATCAGTAGCAGTTAGAATCCATTTAAACTTCCCATTTGATGGTGGATTAATCTCTCCAATGAAATCCAATCCCCGTTGTCTGAAAGGTTCTTCAATAAACACGGGAAGGAGAGGTAAAGGGGCTAACCTTTTCTTTTCTGCAAACAATTGGCATTTCTGGCAACTTCTAATAGTTTTGTATACATCAGCAAATAAAGAGGGCCAATAAAAACCCAATTTAAGAATCTTATAAGCTGTTACTTTCCATCTATAATGACCTCCACACAAGCATTCATGATATTCTTTAATCACCTCCATGGTTTCCTCTTCTGTCAAACATAACAGCAATACACCAGCAGGATCTTTCCAATACAACTTAGCTTTAATTATAACATAAGGTTTAGCTTTAAGTTTCAGAGTTCTGTACTTAGCTCTGTTTATTGAAGGAGGACAAGAAAAGAAACAGAGATCATGAATGATATCTTTATACTAGTCTGAATAGAAAAATTTATATTTAATTGCTGACTTTGTCTTAATCTGATCTGTTTCTTCAGTCACTTCATCTACAAGTGCAAGTAAGCTAATTCTCAAAGCTTGGAAATTAGATTCTGTCAGCAATTTTTCCAGTCCCTATCCTTTGACTAACTTTGTTGGTTTGATATCCAAGTCATATTCTTGGATTTTGGCAATCCATTTTCCTCTTTTTCCTTCCACACCACTCTGTACTATCACATCCTTTACAAGAGAATTAGGCACATATGTTATTATTTAAGAATGAAGTACATAAGTTCTGAAAGCATTTAATGATTTAACTAAAGCATATACCTGCTTCTCTAGGATATTATACTTCAGCTCTGCATCTCTGAGGACTTTGCTGAAAAAGGCTACAGGTTGTTCACTTCCTTCTTCATTTTTTTGTAATAACACAGCAACAATAGTAGAAGATGATGCAAATGAGAAGATTTTAAAAGTCTTTGCGTAATCTGGACTGATCAGAACAGGAGATTCTTGAAGAGCTTCTTTAATTCTGCCAAATGATTCTCTTGCATCTTTGACCCATTTTACTTCAGCATTCTTTTTTAACATATATGTTATTCTCCTGACAATTTCAGCATAATTTGGAACAAATCTTCTTAGAAAATTGATTTTTCCCAGAAACCTTTGGATATATTTTTTACTTCTAGGCAGTGGAATTGTCTGTATAGATTCAACCCTTGCAGGGTCAATCTTCACTCCTTGTTTTGAAACTATGTGACCCAAAAACTTACCTTCCTCTAAAGCAAACAAATATTTCTTGGGATTTAATGATAATCCAAATTTTCTGCATTTCAAGAAGGCTTTCCTCAGGTGTTCTAAGTGCTCATCATCAAAACCTGAAAAAATAGTAACATCATCAAGATAAATGACTACAAATTTATCAACCACAAAAGAAATATCCATTTCCCTTTGGAAAGTAGCTCCTACATTCATGAGGCCAAATGGCATCCTGGCATACATGAATGTTCCCCAAGGTGTGGTGAAAGAATTTTGCTTTTGATCTTCCTTCTCCACAGCTACCTGATTATACCCAAAAAAACCATCAACCATGGATAACCTGAATGCTCTAGTCACTTTCTACAAAACAAAATCCATCTTTGGTAAAGGATAGTTATCTTTTAGGGAAGCTCTGTTCAAATTTCTGAAATCCACACATAATCTTATCTCTCCATTTTTCTTCCTGACTGGTACTAGATTGGATACCCAATCTGAATATCTTAGTGGAACTATTATTTTTTCTTGCAACAGTTTCTTCACCTCTTTTTCAATTGGAGCCAGCAATAGTGGGTTAATTTGTCTGAGCTTCTGCTTGTGTGGCTTAACCCCATCTTTCAGTGGTATTTTATGCTGAATAATATCTAGATCATAATTTTTTCTTCATATGACCATGCAAATACATCCATGAATTCTTTAAAAAGATATACATACCTTCCTTTGTACTCAGGGACTCTTCTAAACAATTTGACTATTTTAGGCTCTTGTTGAGTTCCTAAATTACATTCTTCCATTTCTCCATCTCGAGATACTTTTTTCTGATTCATTTCCACATCATTAGCACCAAAAAATCTCTCAAGAGGTACTAAACCTATGGGCAAAATATTATCCTTCAACTGAATTATCTTCTGATCAACAATTGAATGTTTCAGATTTTTAGACATATCACTTTGACCACTTTCATCAACTTTTAAATCAATTTGATTATCTTCAAAATTTCCAATCATTGTTAAAAACTGATTAATTTTCTCATCATCCTCAAAAACCTGCTAATGTTTCACATTATCAGGGATTGAAGGCCTATATCTCAATTCAATTTCATATCTCAATCTTGGATTAATTAGTGGCTTAAATGTGTTGGCTGCAACTACCAACAAATCTGCCATTTTGTTCTCTTCTCTTGGAATAAACTATAAATTAAAAGCTTCAAAATAATTTTCAACTAAATCCCACACCTCATTTCTATAAGACCTCAATCTGGGATGTTTAGTCTGGCACCAATTCTTAATTTGTCTTATGATTAATTCAGAGTCACCAAAAACAGATATAGACTGAACTCCCATCTGTTTAGTTATTTGCAGACTTAGAATCAATGCTTCATATTCAGCTACATTATTAGTAGATTCAAATTCCAATTTGAAGGAAAAAGGTAAAAAGTTACCTTCAGGAGATATAAATATGAATCCAGCTCCAATGCCCTCCTTAGAGAATGCACCATCAAAATAACACTTCCAAATTTTATTTGAACACAGCTCTTTATGTACATTGGCTGAAGAGAGTTGCTTTTGTGAATCTTCAGCAAATCCTGCATCTTCATGTAGCATGAAACAAGAGAGATCCTCCTTTTGTTTACCATAAATGGGGGAATTACCTGCATCTTTCTTGGTAGTAGTTTTCAAAAATCTAATTTCTCTGTATCACCTCCGTTCCTCCCCATTAAAAATAGGAATAATAGCATATGTGAAATCCAATTTCAAAAGTCCTCCAAGCTTTGCCCCCCAAGATCTAGACAACAACATACCAGATCTGGCCGGAATATCTGCTACTACCACATCCATCATAATACTCTTAGCTGGAATTTGAGCTAAGGAAACAACCATATCTTTGATAAGACCTACACACTTCACCCTTTTTGAATCAAAGGAATAAAGGTCTCTATATGGTTTGGTGATTTGTAAATTTAACTCTTGCATCACAGACAGTGGCATTAGATTATGTGATGCACCAGAATCTAGCATACAATTATGTAAAATGAAATCATGCAATAGAACTGATATATAAAACGGTGGAACAAAAGTATCTACCTCTTCAACATGAGGTACAAAAGTAACCACTGCTTTCTCTTCTTGCAGATTCACTATATCACCCACGTCATCAAACTAAGATAAATTAATAAACTCTGCAATTTCTTTCTTATAACCAAGAGTTTTAACCAACTCAAGAAGGGGTACTTGAATCTTTACTTTTTCTAATTCTTTAGACAAACTAAAGTTTTGATTTTGTTTTATTAACTTTTCAGATTCTTCTTGGTTTTTGTTTGAATTTGTATGTTGATCAGGAACAGTAACAATTTTCTCCAACATATTAGGGTCATTAGGCTTTCTTGGGGAGCCTCAGCTTGTTGCTTCTCTTTTTCTTTTTCTTGATTCATGGGCTGCTTCCCCTTATCTAATTTTTTAATTGAATTCTTCTGTGGTGGAGTCGCCATTGGAGTAGGTATTGATTCCTCTTCTTCATCATCCTGAGTTCTCAACCTCTTTTTTGACCTCAAATCATATTTTTTATGAAACTATGCTTGCATATAATCAGTAAATTGTTTGCAATAATCATCCATTTCTTCTTGATCAAATGAGACATCAGCTTCTTTACATTCCTCTGCATATTCTTTCTCACTCTCTTCTTCTGTCTCACCATCTTCATATACACAGCAGAAATTTGATCTTCATCTTATTTCTTATCATTATCAAAATAATGTGATGGTGTTTCCTCTATATATAAAGGTTCTTGGACTTGATCTTGATATTTTCTTTCTCTCTGTAGAATCTATAGGGGTTATTTTCTGAATCGGGGATTGAAAACCCCTTTGTTTTGTTATGCAGGTTTCTTGTTACCTAATTCCATCTTTACTAATTTGTTTGACAAATTTTTAATGACCTTAGTCATGTCATCTATCCTTTGATCTTGTGATGAATCTTCTTCTTTAGCTTTTCCTTTGTCTTGAACCTTTCCAGCAACAGTCATGTTTGCCTCAGTTTCTAAGGCATCAGTTTGAATCTGTTCAAGAGTGGAAGCTCTTCTTTCTCTCAAGGTAAAACTGAAATCTGATACAAATTCTCCAGCAAAAACAACCCTTGCTCCAATAGGAGGAGGTTTCATTTCCACAGGAAAACTATTGTACAGCTTATTAAATATTTTGATAAAATCACTCATACTTTCATTTGATTTTTTCTTTATAGCATTAAAATCTGTTAAAGAATAACCATGGTCTCTTTTTTCACCCCATCTCTGGATGAATTGTCTTTCTAATTCATCCCAATCATTGATTGAACCATTTGGTAATCCTTTGAACCATTTTCTTGCCTCTCCACTTAGAGACTGCACAAAAAGTCTCATTACAACATCAAGATGCTCTACATTCAAGTTTTTAGCAAAAGTGAAAAACAAAGGCAAGTGTTGTTCTACAGTTATTTCATCTTCACTAGTAAATCTAAGAAGCAAATTAAGGTACTCCTGAGGCATTGCATTCATTGGTTGGTGTAGATTTAATGGTGCATATCTATTCATCAAGAAAGCAGGGGCTGCCATGTTTATGCCCTGATTGACTGCTCCTTGAGCAGGAGTAAAATGAATACCAGTTGTATGTGGGGATAAAAGGAGTGGAATAGCTGATATGGGAAGGGGTCTATGAACAATCGCAGAAGAACTAGCAATCGAATTAGGTTGAGATTATGTGAATGGAAATGATACAGACTCAAAAGATAGTTCTTCTAATGTTGGTTCTTGGAAATGAATGGGTGAGGATAAGGATTCTTTTTCTAAGAAAATGAGTTTCTGGGAAATTTCCTTGGATGGCAAGATATGAGAACTGCTGCCTGGTGCAAGCAGTGTGGCATCAAGTGTAGAAAATATTTTTGTTTTCTGGCCCTTCTTTGAAACTAACTTTTCTGGATCTGACAGAATAGGGACTTTTTGCTGAGATGTATCTGACCTCGTGTGAGGCCTCTTAGGAGCCAGAATTATTTAGAATAAAGCACAACTTAGTATTTCCTCCTCTCTGAACAACCAGAGGAAATATGAACAAAACCCAAGGAAAACTTCGAATCTTCGCTCCCCGGCAACAGCACCAATTAATGTTGTACCTTAAGAGACAATCCCTTAGTTGTGATAAGGAATCGGTGCTTAAGACATTTATATGATTATGTCACGAATATATATGTATTTGTTTTATTAACCCTCAAATATTTATGATTAAACACTTAAATCTCAAATATGATGAATGCTTCACAAGGCTACCATTTGTTGATGTTGAATGAAGCGAATAGAAGAAAATGAAAGAAGAAGCCCAAACTGAAATGATGTTTTATATAGAAAATATCATGTCAAACCCCAGAAGAAAAATATGAAAGGAACAGTTAAAACAAAGGAGCACCAATTAAGGTTTTTAACTCTTACATACAGAAGTAGAAAGAGACCTGCTACTCATAACTTTGTTTTATTCATAGATTGAAAACACAAAATGTAAACTGGAATACATTTCAACATAAACCAAATGCTAGAAACTTGCTTACTCATTCATTAATCTTTGAATCTCTGAGTGCAAAAATAATTTTCTGAAGTTTCAAAACTTGTAACCTTTCCTTCCCTTGAAAATTACATTAAATACAGTAAAAATTAGTTTGGAACTTCTATAACCAATCCTAACTACCAAAACTACTTTAAGACTTCAAAGGTTGTCTATTACATGCCTTGAAATGTCTTGTGACAATTACATTGTCTTCAAAAAATAACATAAAATAAATATCCTAATCTATAGGAATTTCTGATGATGTGGCTTCTTTTCCTTGGTTAACTGATTTGTCTTTCTTTGTTGTTGATCCTTTTGGCAGGTCTATTATCCAAGCTCTGCACTTTTTCCATATTTCTACCTTTGTCCTCGATGAATGTGTCAGATTGTGATATTCCAATCTAAATGTAGTAATTCGATCATATGAAGGCCTTTCTGTGAAAAGAGTCTTTACCATCCACAAGAGTTGAAAATGTCTCTACAAGAAGTTGACCATTGTCTCTCCTTTAAGCACCTGAGTCTTTTCATGCTTGTTATCAACTTTAATTTTTGTCAACACTAGTAAGTTCTCATAAGAATTCCATGGCAAAATTTTTCCTTCATCTCCCCAACATGATGGCAAGCCTACACTTATCATTTTATCAAAAGACTTATAAAACTGACTTACAACTTCCTTGATTTCCATTAGCTTCTTTTATATAGCCTTTCTGAGATCATTTATGACAATCATTTTATTAATTTCTACTGCATACAAAATTTTGTCCTGCATGTCATTCTCCTCTAATCTTCTGGCCCAAATGGCTCTATTAATTCCTTTTTGCTTATCAGACATGATTGGTTCTTCACATTCTAAAATAAGGCTTTTCTCTTTTGCAATTATCATCAGGAAGCACCAATTAGATTTCATTTCTGAGATGATATCAGTCCAAATGATATCTTTAGCTTGTATCAGTGAGATATTTCCTTTCAATCTTTCTTTGAGATTTTTAATCTTGTCTTCAGCATTTCTGAAATCCATTTTGTATTTGTCAGCTTCATTTTCTATGACTTTCATCAATTTTGTTGCAGTCTCCAGATCTGTTTGAGCCATCTTTCAATCTCTTTCAGCCATCTGCAACTCAGTATTTAATTGAACAATTTGTGCTTGAGGGTCTTCATCACCTGTAGGAAAAACAAAAGTACAATTATGATTATCAAATGATTTTGCAATGAAATTGCAGTCTGATTTATTTTGGAGAGTTCTTCATCTTTTTGCATGAGTTGCTGCAACAGCTTTTCCTTTTCCTTCTCTACCTCTGTAGCTTCTGTAGCCATTGAATTTTCTCCAGTAGGTAACTTTAACTTCTTCCTTAATGTGGATATTTCTACCTCATCACTTTGCATGAATTTCAGCACAGCAGTTTTATCATTGGGGTCTACTCCAATTTTTATAATAATTTTCTTAAACTCCTTATTCTGAACTGTTAAGGCTCTTGAGTTAGCCTTCTCTAACTTCAACTGTTTAATTACTCTACCCAACATATTCTCTGCCCTTATTTCCATTGCATTAGTCTTTGTGAGGTCATTTACAATCAATTGACCCATTTTCATATGCAAATTCATTTTATCCATCAGTGGAATTTTCTTTACATCGATAGTCACATTGACAGTGTTGAAATTGTTGGAAGAACCAATTGACATATATGTAGGATGTGACAAGGAAATTCTAAATTGAACTTTCTCAAGATCCATTACAGTCAACAATCTTGTTTGATCAGCAACAACTTGATGTTCAGCTTGGGCCTCCATGCTGGCCTTCATCCTCTGATTTCTTTCCTCAATTTGTGAAAATAGTTGTTTGATCAAGGGCACCTGTTCATGAGAAGCTTCATGATTCCTGGGTGAAGCAGGAGCATTTTTCTCTTCTCCCAAATGTAAAGAAAAACTAGGTGAATTAGATGTAGGTTCTTCAGTAATTTTGTTCTCTTCTTGGCTCCCTACTCTTCATCATCTAGATCAATAACTACTTCCTTGGTTCTTTTAGTTGTTTTCTCTGCTATGATGGGAGTTTGAATGTTTGCATCTACTGAACTCATCACACCTTTACTTGCTATCTTCTCTTGTCTGGCCTACTTTCATGAATGAAAGCAAAGTACCTATTCTCAATTCTTCTATTTGAAATCACACTATGAGGGTCATAAGCCCAACTTTCTCCTAGTAGCATATGCATGTCATCTAACATTTTTGTTACTTCATCAAATGCCTGCCTCATATTTACTATGAAAGGGCCTACAACCATGGGTAATTTATACATGTGTCCTTTCTTCATAGGCACAAAATGAACTTGATCAACACTTAGACTCTGTCTAATGAACTCTAAAGCAAAAAGCCTCATTGGTACAAAAGTTGGGAGTCTATAAGGCTCAACACTTGCTCCATGTAGCCTTATTTACGAATATTCCTCAAAAACAAACCAATCTCCATATTTTCAATTGTTTCCTAAATGCAGAAACTTCTGAGCTTTAGGTAAGAAACAGGGAGGAGGACTTCCATTCAATATTTTGTATACAATTGGCATGTAATAGCTAGCAAAATCAAACAACCCAGCCTCATTTTTCTCCCTTCTAACTACATTTGTCCAGAATATCATTGATTGCCTTCTTTTATTTACATCCATAATATTTAGACCTAAATGCATGAATTCTTCCACATTCTGATATAAGAACAAATATACAATCAATGAAGGAAATTTGAAGGAACCTGTTAATGAAAGGCTCATCAGCTGTGAATTGACTGCTTCCTGCCAATATGATGGAATATCCAGTACCATTCCTTGCTTCATCATCATGGAAAACATCCCTAGGATTGATTTATCCATTGTTTTATCATCATATTTACCCAAAATTTTTGAAATATTACTCAATACTGGACGAGTCTCAGCGTCAAAAACCCCCATAGCAAACTCTTTGCAATCTGGCTTAAACTGCTTCATGTCAGGTTTCAAATAAAACATGAACTGATTAAATTCTTCTCCTGCAAGATTATCATAATATTGTACCAGAGAATCATTAGAAAATTGGATGGTTGACTCTGACTCAAGATAGCAAAGGGCTTCGCAAATTAACAAGGTAGACACCTGCAGAACGTTCTCTCCTTGGGAATTCATTACAAAACACATCTTCATATACATGACAGATACCAACGAATAGATAAATTCAGGGAAGAGATGAGTTTTTGGAATGCATGCAGACAAAACTTTAGACTTGACCATGGCAGAATACACAGGGGAAGCATTGTCATTCAAGATAACTTGCTGGTAAAAAGGGAGGTGAATTATTGAACATAGGGTATCTTGATATCCCTCTCAGTATCCATGAGATGGATATGGCTAGCTGAACCTGATAGGGATGACCATTTAGCCATGGTTGAAAAACTTTGCAGGAATAATTTACAAGGTGGTTAAATTTGTGCAGGTGGCGGAAAGCTAAAACAAGTTGCAGCGCAACAAATCACAAGTAATTTGAAAAACAGATAAAAAATTTCTTTAAATAGGTGGCGTGGGTTTTAAATTTAATGTTGACAAGATGCACTAGCAAGCCATTGATTCTACCCGACATGGAAGACAATTGTGACCAACTGAGCTTCTTACGTCACTGCAGGGGTTCTCAAGGTATGGAGGAAAACTTCGTTTGGTGCCCCCGCACTCAATCTCTATTGTTCATCTCTATTGTCCCTACAGTCAACCCAGTCAACTGCGGAGGCACTCATCACGGTATCCAATGCACTAGTTATGCCCACGGGTTGGGCCTTTTGATAAGGACTTTAATTATCAGCGCTTTCCGCCAGTCAAATCAATCAATGTTTAACATCAAATACTGATCCCACTATTATAAAGTTTAAATGTTTAAACTTTAACTTAGATTTTGGCAAACATAGATATTTTTTCATGCTAAAGTATAATATTTTGATACTTTAACATATTTTCCAACAATTTCTTATTTTTATATTTTTCAAATATTTGAAAATAAAGGGATATGCATATGATCCACAACACATCACATCATATTTAAGAGAAAAATATAATATTCAAGCAGTGGAAGATCACATCGAACATCAACAAGAAGTTCTCCAACTCTTAAAGGATAACCTAAATTTGGCACAAAATCGAATGAAACAACAGGCAAGTCAACATCGCAATGAGAGGAGTTTTGATGTAGGAGACTAGGTATTTTTATGGCTAAAACCATACAAACAAATGTCCCTCAAGCAAGCTAAGAAGGATAATAAATTATCGCCAAAGTACTATGTTCCTTACAAGGTGTTGCAAAAGATTGGTACTATGGCATACAAATTGGAGCTTCCTGCTTCTTCATGAGTGCATCCAGTTCTCCATGTTTCATGCTTAAAGAAGGTTATAGGTGAAAATATTCCAGTTCAAATAATATTTCCAGAACTTGATGAGGAAGGAAAATCATATTGGAACCTGAAGCGATCATGGAAACAAGAACTCGACAGCTACGAAATCGATCAATTTCAGAGTATCTCATCAAGAGGAAGAACTTGCCCACTGAAGATTCTACATGGGAGGATGATAATTTTATATAGAAGCACCCAGAGCTACTCAAGCGTTGAGGACAACACTTTTTTGAATGACAAGGGCATGTTAGGTCCCTATATTACTAGTTTAGTCCCTTATTGTTATTAGTGTATCCCCCTTATTGTTATTGTTGTACCCCTGTAACCCCAATATTGTTATTATTGTGCCCTTACATTATTATTGTTAGGTCGGCTAGGATTATATTATGGCCCCATGGACTCCTATATATAGAAGGAGGTTTTGGTCATTTGTATCATACAATAATTGTTCATTTATGTAATGTATTGGAGGTTTCCCCCTCGAAGTGGTTGATTTCTAAGGTGTTGATCTCTCTTTTCTTCTATTTTTGGAGTTTGTTTCAAAACAAATATAGAAAACATGTCATCAGTGCTGGGAAGAAGTACACCAAGGAGCACTTACTAGAAAATTAGGGTTTTCAACTAGCTCTTCCGGAATGAATCAAATGGGGTTTTTCTTTAGTTTTGGAGGGATATCTTAACACATGTTTCATGATGAAAACATGGCACAGTGGTCACTACCAAGGTGCTTCGGGATCAGGGAAAGGGAAGCAATCAGGAGAGGTGAAAAAATGATGTGTAATAGATGCCCCTAAATCATGAAGGCAGAACGAGAGTGATGGTTGAAATGCTTTACTAGTCAAGGTAAGGAATTTGATCATCATCAGGAAAAATCTACAAACCAGGAATATACATATCTGAGATCTTTGAATAATATCTGTCAAAACATGGATCCACAGCATGGATGTAGCCATCCGACTAAAAAAGGATCATGTTTAAATACCCATGGCATGGACGCAGCCATCTAACTAAAAAGGATCATGTATAAAGATCCATCACATGGATGCATCCATCCGACTAAAAAGGATCTTGTATACAATCATGAATACTCAATGACTCCTTGGATCCTAGATTCATCAGATGGAATCCAGGGTCTTGCGCTCTATCACGCTCTAATCAAAGTAAAAATTTGAGCATGCGAATGAATGAGCTGAAGCCGAACATTCAAGAAATTCGCTTGATTACTAGTCAATGATGTAAATTGTTAATAGGCGTGAGAGGAAACATCAATAATGGCAATGGTCCTCAAGGTACCAGAAGTAGAAATCATGAGATATGAATAAGAAACTAAATTCAAACATTCATGATATCACTCAATCTGAGGCCAATGATGAGAACTTGTCATCGAATGCGAAGAACTTTCCATTAGGGCGTGCAATCTCTAAGGTAATGGAAGTGAGTCTCTAGATCAGCTTCCCAGATAATGAGCTGAAGTCGACAGGAAGTGATCCATCAAAGGAGGGCCATATTGAATCCCACATCATCGACACAAAATAAAGAATGTAGTATGAGTGTTGTGCAGCAGAGAAATAGACAATGTATAGAGGGTAAACAACTATAGATAAGATTTCTCTTGAACATATCGGCAACACGACTCTGGAGTTTGGCAGCATTTGACATAATATAGGATCAAAGGTCATGGTGACAAGGTAAATATCAGATGAGAGACACAGATGAATAAACCAAACCTAGGAAACCAAGTGAAAAAGTGAGTATGCCCCAAACTTGACACAAAACATAGGATGTGTCATGTTCAAGAGCGACATGTTGCCTTTACTGAAGTACAACTGACGAACACTTCCATTTTTCCCCCACCATTTCTAGTGAGTACCTCTTTATTTTTACACAAGCTTGAAGGGGATAGCATATGCTTGTCATATAAGTCCATCCTTCGGATGAATCCATCCTAGTAAGTTTTATGAGCCCCAGGAAGGATAAACTCAGTCTTTTCATGGTAACAATTCCAATATCGTTTAGTTTTAACGAGCCCGACAAAGGTATAACTTGACATATTTTTCATGTTTAGGGAGTTTGAAAAAGAAGCAAAAAAAGAAAAATCTGAAGGTCTCTCTTTGCAGATAGTCTTGCAAACCCGAAAAGGTAGAAAACAACGTTCAATAGAACCTCTTAGTCATTATTAACTAATGTATTCATTTTTCGTAAATAGTTTATCCCAGCCCGAAAAAGGGGTAAACATATATTGGGTAAACGACGTTTAGTTTTCTTTAACAAGTTCAAAACGACAAGTGCTCGGAAATATTTTCCTGTTTCAAGAGTCAGAAAAGAGTTGAAAGTTGACTCGTCCTAGAGGAACGAGTGGTATAAAGGATAGAAACTGGTTCCAGTTATGGTGGAATTGCTCAGAACAAGTGAAGGTCAAGAGGTTGGATAACAATACCACTCATTGTAGTGGTTCCTCAGTAATGGGTAAAACAACCAAGTGAAGGTGTATGATCAACCAAGTAGATGGTGACGATGGAATGAGAAAACCAAGGTTCATCTGAAAAAATAGTCTGATAAAATGGAAATCACAAGAAGTGTAATGAGAATGGTTTCATTTTTACACAAGCTTGGAAACATGGAAAAATATGCTTGGAATTGGGTTCATTTTTACACGAGCTTGAAACAAAGATAAACTATTCTTGACATTAGTTTCATTTTTACATAAGCTTGAAACATGGAAACTATGCTTGGTATAAGCTTGCATGCCCCCAACATGGCAACTCAATTTGAGGTGCATGCCACCCAAGCTTCATTTCATTCACCTAAGTAGACTTCTAGTTACTAACAGGTGGATGGAATGAAGGTTCATTTATGAGATCAAGTGAAAGACTCGACTGGGAATTTACGAGATATAATCAAAGACTCGAATTGAAAGGGGATTTGTTTCATTTTTTAATGAGCTTGACACATTCAAAGAACTATGCTCATAGGGACCTATTTCATTTTTTAATGAGGCTGACATAGTAAAAGAACTATCCTCATGACACCTTGTATCATTTTTTAAGGATCTTGACAAAAGAAAAGAACTTTGCTCCGAAGAAATGGATCATGACTCATAAGAATTCATAGCTTCCAAGAGGTTCTCATTTGACTACATCAGGGTCCAATGCCTCTAGTACATGGTACACTACATCACTAACTAAACCATCAATGGATGCAGGCATGGAACAGGTTGCTACGTATTTAACCTGGGGCAAGGAAGATACCACTGGCATGTAAGGACCAATTAGTGATGATGATATACTGGGTTCCATATTAGGACCAATGAAATACATCTGATCAACGGTCACAATGGATCCTTCATGTGGAAAACATATCACATGAAAGAAATAAGAGACAAGAGCCCCCTTGACATAAGTATAGTCATGCCCAAGGAGTAAGTTAAAATCCAAGGAGCCTTGGACAACCATCACATCTATATAGACAGTCTTTCCTACCAAAGTAATAGGAAACCTAGGAAGGATCCCTAATGGTTGAATGATTCCTCTGTTAAAAGCTAACATATTTTGGGTAACAGGCACAAGTTGCAGAGAACCAAAATATTTCCAGGTAGTTGAGGACAGAATATTAGCAGATGCACCTTCATCTATTATTGTGCTAGGTATGGTCGGGTTATAGGCTTGTACATTGATCTAAAAGGGCACGTTAGAAGGAAGACGATATCCTGTTAGTCGACTCCAATCAAAAGAAGAGATCAAACTACTTGGACGGGGTGTCATGGGAATGGGAGGACTATCCCCTTGTGTTATGGGAGTGGGAGGATCACCTTCCTGGATTGCAGGAATGGAAGGATTTCCTTGGGAATCTGAAGAAACAAAAATAATCTGAGTGGTATGACATTCACTCTCTACAGGAAATGCCTGATTAACCGTAGGTGTAATCAGGTCAACTATTTTCTCAACCAATAGTTGGTCGGGAATGGACTTATGAGATTGACTTTCGAAGAGAGCGAAATTGACCAAAAATAAACTCTGATCAATGACTTAATCAACTAGCGGAGGATTAGGGGAAAACTTCTAGTAACCAACCAGAAGATATGACTCAAAAGCCATAAGGGTATCCAACACTTTGGAGACTTCATCCATATAAGGACAAAGGTGAATGGGATGATATCCTTCACATAACCTACAGGGAAATTTTACCTTACCCTTTTTCCTATGAATCTTATTATCACTAGTCGAGGGTTTTTCACCAACATAATCTTTGGAGGTTGATGACAAAGGTTGACTCGAGTCGGCAGACCATACTTCTAATATCTTAGGAATGTCAGGACAATCTCTAAGAAGGTGGTCACCCTCAAATAGCTTGAAAGGGAATTTGACTTTGTGAGTCTGATCCGAAGGTTTTTCAACATCAGTTGCATCAATGGTGATTCTCGCTTGGTTTCCCCCTTGCTTATTTTGCTTCTTTTTCTTAGCTTCCTAGTTACTAGAATCTAGGCTTTCATCAGGCGAAGAGGAAGAACGAGGTGAAGAAACAGGTGAAGAAGGAGAGGGGTAAAATTTAAGGCCTACATAAGATTGACATTGTTCATGTGGAGGAAAACTTGGTTGAGCGGCAACTTGGACATTAGGAACCATGGGGGTTGAAAATAACCAAACTAGCAAACCAATGGTAAATCTCAGGAGGGATAAAGTTTCCATATAGGGAGTACCAACATTTCCAAAAGAAGGAAAAGGACCGGAATTTCTATTCGAGGGGGTTCCTTGGTTGGTAAACTCCCAACCTAAGATCTTCTAAGGAGTTGTGCACGGGAAAAATGTTAATGTGGATAGTAAATTTTAGAATTAAACACAAAATAAATCAAAAAGGGGTAAGCTAGGCAAGAGGGTTTACCAGGTATCTTGCAACTGCAGAATACCTCCTATAAAACCAAGAATTACGGGTAGGAAATCTCTCTAAATTTTTTGTTCAGTGTATCACGTTTACAAGGTGGCAGACTTGGTTACCTGTGGCTAAAGGATAGCAACCTAGTGGGGTCTCCCATTATATACTCAATGGTATGGGGAGCACAAGTCTGTGTTGGCGTTGTCTAATGTGTAACCATTTAGTGAGAGCGTCCCCATATAATTATCATATGTGCCACAAATGCTATATACTTCCTTACTTAGGACGAGGTTTCACTCCTAGAATGCAACACAGTCTGTTAGCAACAGCTGCAAGGTTTATAGACGTCAGAACACATATCTAGCCCAGACCTGTAAAGGTTTCGCGTTAAGTTCCAAATGATTATTAGGTTAATTAAGGTTCATTTTAAGTTTATCTTGATTAAAGTTTCAATTTCGAGGCTCAAAATGATTTCACATGAATACCTATAATACAACTAACATGAGAAAATGATTCTTTCAATTCAATGAATGCTATTTATTTTAGGGAAGAGTTTCAAACAGTGATGAAACAAACTATAATGCAAAAAATGAAGCTTTTCCTAACTGGATGACTTTCACTATCCCAATTCAAATCAAAACAATCAAATATGCAAATTATGCAATATAATCTATGCAAAAAAAAATGAAAACTATGCAATAGTAATATATGCACAATTTCCTTTTTTTTCTTTTTTGATGAATGAGAATGCACTCAATGTCCTTTTCGATGAAATTAGAATATAATTAATGCATATTTTAGCTTCAAATCATTAAACAATGTAATCTAAGTTCAATGATGAATCCCAAAAACAAATTTTTCAATGCAATGTGATCTAATGTACTTTAACAAAAAGTAAACTTTGAGATGAAAACTAAAGGAATGCAAGATCAGTTTCTTTTATGATCGAAAAAGTACTAATTCCCAATCAAAAACATATCAATATTTTCCCCATCATAAAAGCAATAAAAAACCACTTTAATCGAATCAAAACATCAAAAATTCAATCAAAATTTCACTCTTACCACTTAAAGGATGGGATTAACTTTTGCACACCACAAAGAAATTGAAAGCAAACATATAAGATTTGATACATACATGGCAGGGAAATGACCTTAGAAACTAGTACGCACTAGAGTTTTTAGCAAAAACCTTACAAATCCTCACATTCAAGGATCGGTGCTACTTTATATAGCCAAACCCGTGCTTATAGGCTATCAGCTCACTTTTTACACCGAAACTCACGTTGATCAGCACCCTTTTTAGACCAAAACATGTTTTGATCATTAGCACAAGTAGATAGTGGAAAACAAAGTTTCCAACGCGACTGTTAATGGAAAAAAGTGTGTTGCCAGCATGACTTTCATTGATAAAACTCGCGATAAGTGAGGGATATGGGAAAAAAAATAAAAATGTTTCAATAAATACTCCAAAACTAGTACTCCAAGGCAGTAACTATCTACTGTGAAAACATAAATCATCAAAAACAAACAAAGAAACATATAATTGGTCAAACTTATCCAGACACTAGATCTGGAAAGAGAGAAAAGGGTTGAAGCTTCCCTAGTGGAGTTGCCAATTTTTTGAGCAATTAAATCCCCTCTGAAAATAGAGGCGATCCCTCTAGCCTAAGAGAGTAGGTCTAGCAACAAACATGAAAATCTACAATACCCTTTCCTAGATTACAATTGAAACTCGTGAAGAACTAGATGGCCTACCTCGACCTGATGCTATGATGTTTCTCCTTGTTGAAACCTTTGGTATTTTTCTCTTCCAAGCTCAATTCTCGCTACTACTGGTGTTCGAATACATGCACAAAGGACAAAAACACAACAATAAACATAAATGTACCACAAGCATATATCAAAAGTAATCTCTTTAACAGATCAAGGAGCGCTAGAATAAATGGACTTAATCATACACATTTATGGAAAGTGAACATGTATTTTTATATAAATAGATGAAAAGGAGAAGTTACAACCAAGCCTTGATGTTGAAGACCTCCCTTTTGATTGAACCAAGTCCAAGCCAAGACACCTCAAAGCAACCTTCTCCAAACTAGTGTAGGCAATATGGCTCTCTTTGTTGCTTTTAACCTTTTTGGGATTGAGGAGGATGGATTTATAGGGGAAAAAAAGGATTTGAGGATTCAAAAATGAAGGATAAGCCCCTCATCTTAGAGAAAAATCCCATAACTATAGGAACAAGAACCCAAAATAGAGAGGTTGATCTTATCAGTAAAAAACAAGCACTAGCTCACCGGTTCTCGAAGCCTCCAGGAGCCGAAGCTTCACTTCCATTTTAAAAATACTGACAAAATATGATCAGCGTGGGTTTAACAGAAATACCTGTGTTGATCAGCACTAGTGTAATATATAAAACATGTCATCATCGCTGGGGAAAAGTACACAAGGGAGAATTGATCAAGAAAATTAGGGTTTTCAACTATCTCTTCCAGAATGAATCAAATGGGGTTTTTCTTCAGTTTTGGAGGGATATATTGACACATGTTTCATGATGGAAACATGGTATAATGGTCACTACCAATTCTCTTAAGTATCAAGGAATGAGAAGCAATCAGGAGAGGTGAAAAAAATTTGTGTAACACCTGCACTATAAGGTTGACCACTAAGAGGAATGGCATTAACAATGGATGGAATCGCTTGTCCCATATAATGTAGGGGTATAGAAGTGCCCCCTGGCATATAAGTGTTGGTAACACTACCCCCCAGCATAGAAGCCGAGGGGTTCAAACTCAATAAGGGATTCCAACCAAAAGGGTTGCTGAAGGGAACCATGGTAGCCTTGCTAGTGGAAGTAGAAGCTAGAATTCCAGGAGCAGACACGAAAGGAGTGGATACTAAAGAGTTTAGAATTCCACTCACAAATGTTGTGACCAAGTTTCTAGGACCATACATATTTTAGCTACTAGGGTTTCTAATCAGCGGTGAAGAACTGACAACTAGTGGGGGAGGTGGTGGTGGAACCAAGTTGGCCACCGGCGGCAACAACCCATAGGTCCCCGGTTGTGTAGTGGACGTGTGTGTAGCCAAAGACATGGATGGTACTGATTCTACCTTAATCAATATCGGCCCCAACAAGTCAGTGAGAGGAGGATTATAAGGATGCACAACTCCTTCCATGAAAGGATCCTCAGGAAAATCTGTAATGTTAGGAGCAATGTGTGAATCAGGGGTCAACACTAGAGACTACTCTTCTGAAGAAGGCTCTAGGTCACAGAGACTCAATGACTCCCCCAACTTCAATGGAGAGAGACCTCGTCGCCACCTAGAAAGATGATGAGGTTCAAAGGATTCCACGATGACTAGTAAATTTTATCAAAATTTTAATGTGATATATTATTAAGTCTCAGTGATAATAGAACCAAACACCTAAAAAAAAAGAACTCTAAAGTCAATCAATCAAGCAACCAGAGGAGTAAGAACCTGTCTGAGAACTACCATTCATTGGATATGAAACCTAGTATCACAATATAAAATAGAGAGAGTTTGTCATATGTATATTTACGGTTACTCTTGAGCTTTGCTTGAACCTCAGATAATGGGGCTAAGCACTCTCATGAAGATGAGTACCCTCCCAAAAACTGAAGACAGAGTAGGTTCGTCTGTGTCAGGTACCAGGGAAGCCCGCCCTAGTCACCTTGTGTACATCCCTAGAAGTATGGAAAATATAGAAATCTCAAATCACAAACACTACCAGGGGGGTTGCGGTTGTAGATAGCATGCTATATGGACATAACACCTAGATCCCCGATCTAGCTTCGACATTCGTGATGGGAACCCCAATACAGAGAATTCCCATTGTTATGTGATCGAAAGCAAGCTACCTTCTCACACACTCCAATGTTGTCTCATGCTTAACTCCGTTATGAGTGGATTGGTCCCAATAGTATGAGTGTAGCAGGATTTTCACTCTTTAATGACACTAGTATCAATTTTTGTGATCTTAGGTAGTTTTCTCACTCTTCCTATCCTAAGATCCTAGCTTGAACTAATATTTGTGTAAGCTCATAAAAGAGTTATTGATTGATTTTATTAGCTCTTAATTTTAGTGTACTTTCATTTAAGTATCCAGAGGGGGATTATACATATGAATTTTTATTCGACTCTGACTCAAACCATGCAGAAAATGCTTTTTAAATTCAATTTGATGAAAGAGTTAATTCTATAAGGAGAAATTTTTCATACATCCATGCAGCAACAAACATCCAATAATGCAGTTAATCCTATGAAAGATACAGATACCAATAATCACTAACAGCTATTTAACCCAAAAAATTTACAAAATGAAATAAGCTATATCAGAAAAACTAAAAAAAAAACTTTTTGTTTCCAAACTTAGTAAATGCAACTAAGATAACTTTTCAACAAGAAAAAACTAATATCCTAGCAAGAAACTAGGCACAGAGATCCAATTTACAGAAACCAAACTGACAGCCAGCAATGTAGAATTATACAAACAATATGTATAACAATGGATTCAATATGATCATGCAATATACTAGAGAAAGATATTGAATCCTTCTACAATTAATTTTGCGGAAATTAAACATGATCGCACAATCACATGAAGTACTAGAAAGAAAATCAATCCACAACACAAGATATTTTTATGTGGAAAGCAACCTACTCAAAACCTCTCTATCTCTATTGTATAATGAACCAAGGAATCATGAAATAATAAAATGCAGTCCCTCTACCTTTCTGGATCAAAATTTCTCCCTCCTGGAGGTATCTGCTTGAGTGGACTCTTCCACTCAGTCTCCTCTCTAGTTCTCCAACTCTGGCTTCTCCACAACCTTCTAAGACTACTTTTGAGGCTGCATGTTGAGAGATAATTGCTCCCTCTCAACCACCAAGTCACTAACCACTGCTTTTCTCCTTAAATCCTTGCATGCATCCTCAACCTTGAGAGCATACAGGTTCTCAACTCTTAAACAAATCTGCTTCACTTGTCCTGTGGCTATGTGTTTAAGGAAAATTTTCATTTTCTAAACATCACCTCATAACCATGGTTTTCCAATACTGCTACGGAGACAATATTCTTCTTTAGGCCTGAAACATACAAAACATCTACTAGTCTGAGATGGGAGCAATTAATTAATATTGAATCTCCAAACTCTATGTTTTGCTGGAGGTCCTTCTCCTACAAGTCACTAAATTGATATCTATCCCCCATCATATGGAATGAGGCAGCACTGTCTAAATACCACTTGAATCCCATTACACTACTCTTCATGCATGCAATAAGATTAAAATCAAGCTCGAACTATGAAGCCAATGCTTCACTCGTTGCAACTGCAAGCTCCTTCTTGCTCACCTTCTTCTGTGGAAAATTTGTAGCATAGTGCCCATGCTCGTGACAATGAAAACATCTGAAAACTCCCTCTAATAAGATCCTCCTCGCCCTTACTACCTTCTTTTTCCAAGCATCAAGAAGAGCGGTGTTTGTTGTTGCAAGCTTTGGAATATCATTATCAATTAATTATTTCAACCCTTTGTCCTCCAGAATTGCCTCCATTTTGTATTTCCATGCGATATAATTAGAACTTCCCTAAAGTGAATATTCCAATCTTAATCCACTGAAAGCCATCTTGATCTGCTTGTCGCTCCAAAGAAAGTATCTACAAGTTTGAATATTGTTCAACACAAACTCAATTTCTTCTCCATTATTGTGATTCCTGGCGCTCTCATACCATGTAGAAATTATACAAACAATATGTATACCAATGGATTCAATCTGATCATGCAATATACTATAGCAAGATATTGAATCCTTCTACAATTAATTTTGCGGAAATTAAACACGATCGCACAATCACACCAAGTAAGAGAAAGCAAATCAATCCACAACACAATATATTTTTCTAGGGAAACCAACCTGCTCAAAATCCCTCTATCTTTATTGTATAATGAACCAAGGAATCATGAAACAATACAATGCACTCTTCTGACAAGAGTCTGTTGCACGATCCTGACTATCTCACACTGATCTGGACAAAATTGGGCTAGTACTTAGCCAACTCTTAGCCTCTGCTCAGCCTGCCTCGCTTACGCAATCCCTAGGAAATTAATCCCTTTTAAATAGGATAATTAGCCTTCCATGACTACGCAATACATCATGGGTATCCTATTGTTTATATAATTGCGCCAAGGCAATTTTCTATAAATGCAATTAATAGATAACTTCCCTTTAACCTCTGTCTCAACTGGGTCTTCATCAGAACTGACATGCATGCAGCTTTTAATAGTAAATCATCAATCACTTGACAGATCACTGGATGTGAATTAAATATGATTTAATTCACTTGACCTCTCACTAGTGCAACAATCAGTTACAACTATTTAGATTGGCTTTAACTCACTTAATTGAGTTAACTGATTTCTCATGCATTAAACTAATACACTAACTGCAACTTGGACTCTAAAAAAAATAGAATCACTCTACATGCCTCACCAACCACTCTCAACTCAAATTTCATGACCTAACTGAGGCTATCACACTCAATTAAATATTACAAGTGATTATGAGAAAATATTACAATTGATTGTCCAATTTATTTAATGGATAAATAAATTTGACACACATTTCTTCTGTTGCAGGTCCTTCTCTTGCAAGTCACTGAAGAGATCTCTATCCCCCGTCATATGGAACCAGGCACCAGTGTCAAAATACCACCTGAATCCCATTACACTTCTCTCCATGCATGCAATGAGATTAAAATCAAGCTCGAACTGTGAAACCAATGCTTCACCGCTGCAACTGCAGGCTCCTTCTTTCTCGCCTTCTTTTGTGGACAATTTGTAGCATAGTGCCCATGCTCGTGACAATGAAAACATCTGATCTTGGAAAATTCTTTCTTGCCCGCTTCGCCTTGGGATTTCTTTCCCTTGGCCTTGTTTTCCTTACTGTCCAAGGCACAATATTCCTCGTCATTAGTCTTGGATGAGGATCTATCCCTACTATTCCACCTGAATTCTTCTTGTACCAAATCTAAACAAATTCGATCCCAATTTGGTAACTTCTCCCTTACAGTCACTGAGCCCTGGTAACTATGCCAGCTATTGGGAAGGCCTAGAAGTGCTAGGCTCACCAATTCATTATTTAATATGGTCACACCAACACTTCCAAGCTCATCTCGACATTGAGTGAACTTCGCCAAGTATGTTGGTATCGTCTCACCCTCCTCCTTCTTGATTTTTATGAGCTTGTCCTTCAGCACCAACTTCCTTTGGTCGTTGTTGTTCTTAAACAAATCTATCAAGGCCTTCCACATAGCATATATAGTCGCCTTTCCATGGATACTTTGAGACAATGTGATCTCAAACTCCCTCTAATAAGATCATCCTCACCCTTGCTACCTTCTTTTTCCAAGCATCAAGAAGAGCGGTGTTTGTTGTTGCGGGCTTGGGAATATCATTATCAATGAATTCTTTCAACCTGTTGTCCTCCAGAACTGCCTCCATTATTTATTTCCATGCGATATAATTAGAACTTCCCTCAAGTGAATATTCCAATCTTAATCCACTGAAAGTCATCTTGATCTGCTTGTCGCTCCAAAGAAAGTATCTGCAAGTTTGAATATTGTTCAACACAAACTCAATTTCTTCTCCATTATTGTGATTCTTGGCACTCTCATACCATGTAGAAATTATACAAACAATATGTATACCAATGGATTCAATCTAATCATGCAATATACTAGAGCAAGATATTGAATCCTTCTACAATTTATTTAGCGTAAATTAAACACGATCGCACAATCACACCAAGTAAGAGAAAGCAAATCAATCCACAACACAATATATTTTTCTGGGGAAACCAACCTGCTCAAAACCCCTCTATCTCTATTTTATAATGAACCAAGGAATCATGAAACAATACAATGCACTCTTCTGATAAGAGTCTGTTGCACTATCCTGACTATCTCACACTGATCTGGACAAAATTGGGCTAGTACTTAGCCAACTCTCAGCCTCTGCTCAGCCTTCCTTTCTTATGCAATCCCTAGGAAATTAATCCCTATTAAATAGGATAATTTTCCTTCCATGACTACGCAATACATCATGGGCATCCTATCGTTTATATAATTGCGCCTAAGAAATTTGCTATAAATGTAACTGATAGATAACTTCCCTTTAACCTGTGTCTCAACTGGGTCTTCATTAGAACTGACATGGATGGAAATATTAATAGTAAATCATCAGTCACATGACATATCACTGTATGTGAATTAAATCTGGCTTAATGCACTTGACCTCTCACTAGTGCAACAATCAGTTACAACTAGTTAGACTGACTTTAACTCACTTAATTGAGTTAATTGATTTCTCATGCATTAAACTAATACACTAACTGCAACTTGGACTCTAAAACAAATAGAATCACTCTACATGCCTCACCAAACACTCTCAACTTGAATTTCATGACCTAACTGAGTCTATCACACTCAGTTAAATATTACAAGTGATTATGAGATAAGATTACAATTTATTGTCCAATTTATTTAAGGGATAAATAAATTTGACACACATTTCTTCTAATTTAATTAAGAAATAATTAAATCAAAAGCCTCCATGGTAGCCATTTCTGGATGTTGTTTCTGGATGCCAATTTCTTTGTTTCTTGTTGCAAATTTCAACAAGCAACTCAATAGCCATGGAAATCACAGCAAGGGTGAAATAACAAAGTTTAGCCTGAGTAACGTTGCCTAGAAAAGGGTACAGTGCGTTAATAGTTGGACTAACGCACTGTTATCAAGCAGGAGCTACGTTATAACACTTTGGAACACACATAGAGGGTGCGTTACTGAGGATAAATTGTAAATAATAGTCAGGAAAAGTTTGTTTTGAACAGTGTGAACTAATGAAATGGTCATAAAGCACATCAAATGGTCAGAAAGGAATGTGAGAAGAACGGGAAGTGATATAGGGAAAGAACCAAGGGTTCAAAAATAAACAATCGAGAAATAAGTATTACTCCCCAGTGGAGTCGCCAATTCTTCTTAGGTGTAAAATGCATAGGTGGAGATGGAGTAAGATCCCTCTCTAGCCTTTCTAGGGACCCAAGGCAGACAGTCAGATTATCTGCAACATTCACAAAGATAATACATGCATGTTCATACTAATGCTTGATTTAAAAAGTGAAGTAGAGAAGGATTATCTTGATGTATAAGGTAGATATGTTGGAGAGTGCAAAGCAGTGAGGCGAAAGTCCTCACCGGCTCCAAGTCTGAATCCTGCAAACAAACAACGAACTAGTGTAATCTTCATAGTTTTATCACAACAAACAATCAAAACAAGTATATAATCAAACAAGAAATCATGTAAATCTAAGCCACTTATAACATGTATCTTTAACAAATAAATAAATATATGCAATGACAATACACCAAGTGGACAAAATAGAGGCAGTTATATTATTCAAAGAAGGAAGATTACAACCATCATTTTGGTCAAGCTTCCCTCAGTCCTTCGACTACAAGCTATCTCTCCTCAATATCCAAGTGTGACAATGCTTAGGAAAATAGTTCTCAATGAACCAATCCAACCATGAAACCTCACACTAAAACCAAAAGTTCACTCCTCACACAATCAACCTTTCGACATTTGACAATAAGCCCTAGCCTCCAATTTATAAGAGTTTGGGAGGATCAACCTTACCATTCTTCTCCATTAGTTTGATTAGGGGAAAATCCATGATGTTTCCATGATTTTCTAGCTTTTTCCCTATTTGGATTCTTAGTTAGGTTTAGAAATGTCCAATCATAGGCCTGCACCACAGGTTGCACTCTTTTAGGATTGACTCCTTGAGAAAAAGTCTGAAATGTCAGTCAGTTACTACGGAATTGTCCCTTTTTCTTCATGAAACATGGGTAGCGTTGCCCTTTAGGCTAGATACTGTGTTAACCTAGGCCCTAACGCTCCCTATAAGAGGTAGGGAATCATTATAATGCAGCCTAGCGGTCTCTAGGGTCTATTACCTTGGAAAAATAGGTCTCTGTCTAGGTCAATTTCTTCCTTCCATGTGTGCTTCTCCTCTGAGCTGATGAGAAGTTCATTTGTAGTGTAACCGTCCTTTTGGCTACTAAAACATCTCATCATATTGGTTAACGACCTCAACCAAATCGTATTTTAATCTTGAATTATAACCTTGAAAAGCTTGATTTTGTAATATCCCAAAAGGGAGAATGGAGTAATACTTAAACACAATATAAGAACTAAAAAAAAAGTAAACAATAAATCTAAATAAACATCAGAATGCACAGAAATAGCTGAGCCATTTTATTTTATAGGAGGTGAAAAAGCAATTACAACAGTGTTCAAAATATGAGACACTCAAGCCAAAGGGATGGCCTGGAATGACCCTACAATGATCCCACAAGAGGGACTGCGTAATTGTTGAACTGCTGGAAGGTAAACTTCGTTGTCCCTGTTGCAACTGTTGGGACTACAACTGCCTGAAAGATAGAAATTAATATCTAGGCAGAATGGGAGCTCTGATGATGCTGAAATTGTAGATCAGGGCTCAATGATGGATTCCCAAGATAACCCAAAAATGGTTTCTCAGATATCTCAATCTAAGAAAACCACCCTCTTAGGGCTTCACATATATGATGCTGGGAATGCAGATATGAAGATAGATCTGATGATATGATGGCTACAATGATGCACAATCAAATCTACACAAGAAGGGTTGACCCCTCCACTAAATTCCTAGGCTAAAATCTCAAGATCTAACTCCTCCAATCTCCTCCACTGAAAATAGCTACTGGATGAACAACAGCTTCAGAAAACTGTGCTGTTAGAGAGGGAGGCTCAATAGCCTACTACTAGATGTGTCAAATAAGCTCCTGAATGATGGAAAAAATAGAACCAATGTGAGGAGATGATCCCTCATGGGATTTCTAGCTGAAATACTGGAAACTTCCTTCCTCCAATAGATCTACAGGACTGGACTACGCAATCCTTGAACGGACTGTAGCTGCATGGAGGTAAAACCCAATGACCTGAATTTCGGATATAGATCTGTTGCTCCTGGAAGACTGAATGTGAAGAACAAAGTGGTAGGATGAATCCTCCACCGGTTTCCTAGTTGAATCCTAGAAGATGGCACCAATGCCTGATAAGGAATGAAGTACAATCCTCTTTCAAGAGCTACTCAATGAAAGAGGAGGGATTCTCGCTCGGTAACACCTTGTGCTAAACAGCACTGTAATCTTAGCTAAACAACTCAAGAGTGCATAGAAATGTCCTAAGACAAATCTAGATCTAAATAGATCAAGAAATGAATAATACAAATCATGCCTTCCATTGTGCCCTCACCTTCATAATATACATGAGCCTTCCATAGCCTATGCCCACTCAAAAACTGCGTTGTACATGTGGACACAGTCTCAATGTTTGACTGCATTGTTGCTTCATGTCCTCCATCATGTTCACATGGGGTGATCACCCTCTCCATCATGTGTGCATTAAATTCATCACTTCCTCCACTAACTTATCATATGTGCTCTATGATCTTCTTTGAATGCACTATGATCTTAGTTGACCTTATCAAAGATCTTCATGGTTTTATATTTAAGATCCATGATTTTATTTGACTGTTTCATCCTCCATAATCTATCTCACAAATGAGACATGATCTCCATTAACGGAGCTGCTCCACTACTCCATGTTTTTATATATATGCTTAATTAATCCACATTCACACACAATAAGTGGATATTTATTCATCTTGAGGATTATGGGTCCCTCCACCCTTTTACTTACTTAATTAATTAAGTTTATTGAGAACTCTAATATTCCAAATATCATGTGAAAAATTGGGAATATTACAGTCCTCCCCAGAAAAATGTTGCTTGTCCTCAAGCGACTGCAAAAGTAGATGCTAGAGCAATCTGTCCCACTCCAAATGGCATCCACACAAGGAAGGTCTCCACATTTGCTGCAATGAGTTATGTATGTCGAGCACCAAAGTTGCCTATCTAGAATGTCTAGAGTGATTTCTAACTGTGTAGATAGATGCCCCTCATCAACCATAAGCCGTCCAACATTCTCCATAATACATGAAATGCATAAATATAGATGGTTCTTCCCATAACAGAAAGACTCCAACTCACAAATTATACCTCCATCCCATCCTACATGAAGTAAAGTGAGGCTTTCCATGCCTCCATCCTTAGCCCTGTTGGCCTTGTTGGATCTAAGCATCATCCCAACATTGTACAAAAGAAGAAGTAGAGATATATGGGTAGACAAATATGTCAAACCATATTCTCCCAATAGTAACCAACACAACAATTCTCAATGTTTCCACACCACACCATCAAGATACCAATTATGGTGTTCATACACTCCGAGTAAGAGCCTTTGGAGGAGTGCCTCTTGCTTCCATCCTCCAACACTATCTTGAAGAGTAGGGGAGTATGTAGGACCAAAGTCCCCAAATAAAAGCCACAACAACAAGATCTCTTGCTACCTCTTCACATCATCATGGAGTAATAACAATATACTGAAGGACATATGAAATGTCACATCAGCCCAATACAAACAAGCTCCATTATTACATATCATGAGAGTATTATTCCATATCAAAAACAATACAAAACACATAAACATGGGAGATGTCATGTGATGGCCAAAATCTCTCAACCAAAATAAACATGCCTTCTTCTGCTTCATTCTGTCATTCATACACAAGGTATGAGTCAAGGAAATATGACCCATTGGGTGGTAACCATACTCACCCAAGAGTAGCCAGCATAACCATGTCTCCTTCTTAATTACATGAGTGCTTTTCAGGGCATGGATCAAAGAAATAGGAGCCTTTGGGTAGTAACCAAACTCACCCAAGAGAAACCAATGTAACCAAGCTTGCTGAACCATGTCATATATCTGCAAGTGGTCATGCAACCCCTTGCTTATCATTCTCACCCACTCATCCCAATTTGGATGATGAATGATGTATTGCATAAACATGGTATCCTCCCTTTGTAGAACACCATCCTTCCCAAATTTTTGAAGAAATTTTCACTCTATGAAATGTTGAAGTGAACCTCCAATGAGATCTACCTTCTTCTCATGAATGGCCCTCCTGAGAGTCTCATGAGTCTCAGGTTCTTTTCTTTCTTCATTTCTACACCATGCACCTTCTTCAAAGAAAGTGGGCATAGTAGATCTATGAGGAGATCTATGATTCTCTGGTTTTCTTCTTTGCTGATAAGAAGTGCTTGGACCTTCCTCATCATATCTTCTTCTTGGATCTTCCTTTTGCCTTTCCTTCTTTATTTGATTGGCCTCTTTGGAGAGATATTACATGGATATAAAGAGAGGAGTGGCAAGATTATAATCCTCCTTCATGATATATCTCATCTATCTACTTCCTCTTTTGATGCAAAAGATGAAGTGTCCACAAGTTGAGCCAAAGATCATGCTCTGATACCACTGTAATATCCCAAAAGGGAGAATGGAGTAATACTTAAACACAATATAAGAACTGCAAAAAAAGTAAACAATAAATCTAAATAAACATCAGAATGCACAGAAATAGTTGAGCCATTTTATTTTATAGGAGGTGAAAAAGAAAGTACAACAGTGTTCAAAATATGAGACACTCAAGCCAAGGGGATGGCCTGGAATGACCCTACAATGATCCCAAAAGAGGGACTGCGTAACTGTTGAACTGCTGGAAGGTAAACTGCGTTGTCGTTGTTGCAACTATTGGGACTACAACTGCCTGAAAGATAGAAAGTAATATCTAGGCAGAATGGGAGCTCCGATGATGCTGAAATTGTAGATCAGGGCTCAATGATGGATTCCCAAGATAACCCAAAAAGGGTTTCTCAAATATGTCAATCTAAGAAAACCACCCTCTTAGGGCTTCACATATATGATGCCTGGAATGAATATATGAAGATAGATCTGATGATATGATGGCTACAATGATGCACAATCAAATATACGCAAGAAGGGCTGACCCCTCCACTAGATCCTTGGGCTAAAAGCTCAAGATCTAGCTCCTCCAATCTCCTCCACTGAAAATAGTTGTTGGATGAACAACAGCTTCAGAAAACTATGCTGTTAGAGAGGGAGGCTCAATAGCCTACTACTAGATGTGTCAAATAAGCTCCTGAATGATGGAAAAAATAGAACCAATGTGAGGAGATGATCCCTCACGGGATTTCCAGCTGAAATACTGGAAACTTCCTTCCTCCAATAGATCTACAGGACTGGACTATGCAATCCTTGCAGGGAATGCAGCTGCATGGAGGTAAAACCCAATGACCTGAATGTCGGATATATATTTGTTGCTCCTGGAAGACTGAATGTGAAGAACAAAGTGGTAGGATGAATCCTCCACCGGTTTCCTAGTTGAATCCTAGAAACAACCTCCTGAAGATGGCACCAATGCCTGATAAGGAATGAAGTACAATCCTCTTTCAAGAGCTACTCAATGAAAGAGGAGGGATTCTCGCTCGGTAACACCCTGTGCTAAACAGCACTGCAATCTTAGCTAAACAACTCAAGAATGCATAAAAATGTCCTAAGACAAATCTAGATCTAAACAAATCAAGAAATGAATAATCCAAATCATGCCTTCCATTGTGCCCTCGCCTTCATAATATACGTGAGCCTTCCATAGCCTATCCCCACTCCAAAATTGCGCTGTACATGTGGACATAGTCTCAATGTTTGATTGCATTGTTGCTTCATGTCCTCCATCATGTTCACATGGGGTGATCACCCTCTCCATTATGTGTGCATTAAATGCATCACTTCCTCCACTAACTTATCATAAGTGCTCTATGATCTTCTTTGAATACACTATGATCTCAGTTGACCTTATCAAATATCTTCATGATTTTATATTTAAGATCCATGATCTTATTTGACTGTTTCATCCTCCATAATCTATCTCATAAATGAGACATGATCTCCATTAACGGAGCTACTCCACTACTCCATGATTTTATATCTATGCTTAATTAATCCACATTCACACACAATAAGTGGATATTTATTCATCTTGAGGATTATGGGTCCCTCCACCCTTTTATTTACTTAATTAATTAAGTTTATTGAGAACTCTAATATTCCAAATATCATGTGAAAAATTGGGAATATTACAGTCCTCCCCGGAAAAATGTTGCTTGTCCTCAAGCGACTGCAAAAGTAGATGCTAGAGCAAGCTGTCCCCCTCCAAATGGCATCCACACAAGGAAGGTCTCCGCATTTGCTGCAATGAGTTATGTATGTCGAGCACCAAAGTTGCCTATCTAGAATGTCTAGAGTGATTTCTAACTGTGTAGATAGATGCCCCTCATCAACCATAAGCCGTCCAACATTCTCCATAATACATGAAATGCATAAAGATAGACGGTTCTTCCCATAACAGAAAGACTCCAACTCACAAATTATACCTCCATCCCATCCTACATGAAGTAAAGTGAGGCTTTCCATGCCTCCATCCTTAGCCCTGTTGGCCTTGTTGGATCTAAGCATCATCCCAACATTGTACACAAGAAGAAGTAGAGATATATGGGTAGACAAATATGTCAAACCATATTCTCCCAATAGTAACCAACGCAGCAATTCTCAATGTTGCCACACCACACCATCAAGATACCAATTATGGTGTCCATACTCTCTGAGTAAGAGCCTTCGGAGGAGTGCCTCTTGCTTCCATCCTCCAACACTATCTTGAAAAGTAGGGGAGTATGTAGGACCAAAGTCCCCAAATAAAAGCCACAACAACAAGATCTCTTGCTACCTCTTCACATCATCATGGAGTAATAACAACATACTAAAGGACATATGAAATGTCACATCAGCCCAATACAGACAATCTCCATTATTACATATCATGAGAGTATTATGCCATATCAAAAACAATACAAAAAACATAAACATGGGAGATGTCATGTGATGGCAAAAATCTCTCAACCAAAATAAACATGCCTTCTTCTACTTCATTCTGTCATTGATACACAAGGTATGAGTCAAGGAAATATGAGCCATTGGGTGGTAACCATACTCACCCAAGAGCAGCCAGCATAAACATGTCTCCTTCTTCATTACATGAGTGCTTTCATGGCATGGATCAAAGAAATAGGAGCCTTTGGGTAGTAACCAAACTCACCCAAGAGAAACCAACGTAACCAAGCTTGCTGACCCATGTCATATATCTGCAAGTGGTCATGCAACCCCTTGCTTATCATTCTCACCCACTCATCCCAATTTGGATGATGAATGATGTACTGCATAAACATGGTATCCTCCCTTTGTAGAACACCATCCTTCCCAAATTGTTGAAGAAATTTTCACTCCATGAAATGTTGAAGTGAACCTCCAATGAGATCTACCTTCTTCTCATCAATGGCCCTCCTGAGAGTCTCATGATTCTCAGGTTCTTTTCTTTCTTCATTTCTACACCATGCACCTTCTTCAAAGAAAGTGGGCATAGTATATCTATGAGGAGATCTATGATTCTCCGGTTTTCTTCTTTGCTGATAAGAAGTGCTTGGACCTTCCTCATCACATCTTCTTCTTGGATCTTCCCTTTGCCTTTCCTTCTTTATTTGATTGGCCTCTTTGAAGAGATATTACATGGATATAAAGAGAGGACTGGCAAGATTATAATCCTCCTTCATGATAGATCTCATTTATCTACTTCCTCTTTTGATGCAAAAGATGAAGTATCCACAAGCTGAGCCAAAGATCATGCTTTGATACCACTGTAATATCCCAAAAGGGAGAATGCAGTAATACTTAAACACAATATAATAACTGCAGCAAAGTAAACAATAAATCTAAATACACATCAGAATGTGTTAGGGTCCCGTGATTTGGCCGATTGGCTAGCCAAATGACGATGTAACATCAAACCAAGCTTTGGAGCCCAAGGACCTAGCCTTCCTGGACTCAGAGAGGGCTCTCTCTATAAGTGAAAAAGATGTCGGTGTGTTTACTTGCGATGTTCTGATATTAGGCTAGTTATGAAGTGTGTTTTTTGGTTTTTTTAGTTTTTAAGTTTGTGAGGGATGAAACTGATCAAATACATAAACTGGATGACAAGATGTAGATAAATTGGGCTATGGGGTCAAAAAAGATCAAGGAAGCTATGACGTGATGAAAATCTGTTGTAGGGCCGATTTGATTCACAGTAGAGGGGATCTCTGGGCAAAATGGATTAGATGGACAATAAGTTGGTGAAAGACAAGGGATTTCAAGTGCAAACTAGTTAATAGCAGACATAAACATGTAATAGCAAGCCATTAATCATGCTAGGAATACTATAAGCTAATCAATACATAAGAAATCAAACATTCCAGCCATACATAGAGGTATAAGACCCTCTAACTTCGGGAAAAGGCTATCAGACTTTGGGGAAAACACATGAGACAAACTAACAACTCATAAACTATACCGGAACGCCTAAACATAGTCTCTAAGTCATTGGGCACTTGGACAAATAAGTTTTCATAGTTTTAGGCAAAGGGCTAGATCGGGACTAGGCCTCCTTGGTTCAACAAAATGATCAACAAATCAGTCAAAGAGAAAGTTTTATAGACAGAACTATGGGCAGCTGATAGGTAGGTAGGGAAAACCATACATCCTACTCAACATACATGGAACTAATGAATAAAACTTAGCAACAATACCTTAGGTTACTAAAGAGCAGCTAAGAATTCTTTAGCATAACTAAGGGAGAAGAAAACATCAAGCTATGAAGATTCGGGGATTTTGAGGTGCCTCCATGGGCATGTCTCAAAATCAATCTTTACTGATCTATAGCAGCAAGAAAAATGAAATATGAGTGAAAACTAGAAGACAAAACAACATTAAGAAGCACTATACCATTCTACCATGTCAAGGAATCCATCAACAAGCCTTCAACCTTCCTCAAAAGCATCCAAGAGGCAATCCAAACATCATAACTCAAGTGTATTCTTCAAAGCTCATATGACCAATGCATTAATTCTTCTCTCAAGTTCAGCCTCTGATTTACAATGAGAACCATGGGATAAATAGGCTTGAGAGAGGAAAACCTCATGGAGCAACTAGCTATCCCATTGGCCAAGTCTAAATATCTAAACTTGTCCTTGAGGCTTTGCAAAGCCCAAGGCACAAAATATCCCATAAAATATCTAAAAAACTGCTAAAAACGGAAATTATATTGACTTTACATCATTTCCCAATGATAAAAATAGCTTAACGCACATTTGGGAAAAACAGATTTTTGAAGTTCAAAAATTACAAAAATACTTCATATTTATGCCTGAAAAAGGTCCCCTGACTTGCTGGATGCAAATGGCAGCCTTCCCGATGTCGAAATGAGGCTCATGATGGCTCGTTGGAAAGCTCTCTGTGTCTTCTTTCCAATGCAAGTGGAATCACCTCAATCTGATCTCTGAAAGTCCCTCAAAACTGTACCTGTGTGCAAAAACCCAGAAAATAGCAGACTGCTGATATGGCGGGCAGAATGTGCAAAATGAGGGTGTTTTTCGCCAATTTGAGGGGGCGAATGATCTTCAAATGACCTGAAAATCGCTGGAGACCTGCTCATGGAATTATGGCATCCATCAGTATCATCCTCCTCCCTTGACAAATCCTCGAACTGAAACGGCGCAATTATGAGTTTTTGACTAAAAACCCAAAAAATGCCGAAAAACAAAAAGTTGCCGAAATAGGCCCAAAATTGGCATGCATGACCCTCAAGGGTCCATAGCAACATGCTCCGAATCTGATGCCAAAATATCAAGGGCTGATATGTCTTTCTTCTCTTTCCGTGTCGGGCGCTCCTTAAAACTGTTGTTCTTGATCATCATCCTTATGCTATTGCTTAAACTGCTGAGCTGCTGCTGTTCAGCACTATCCTCCTCTGGTTCCTGCTTCTGCTGATCTTCACCACTGTCATGTTGCTCCTGTTGTCTTGCTTTGGAGGCATTTTGACCTAACTATGCTTTGGAAGAAACCAACTGTCTTTTATGAACAATGCCCTGCTGGATTGAAAATGGCCACTACACTGCCTGGAAAGATATGGACCCTGTGATTTTGAATAAAATGCAACAATGTTCTTGGAATAAGCCACCTCTGCACTTATTAATAACAGTCCTTCAAATCTGGATATACTTTCAGCTATGTAAACTTCTCAATAGAAAACCATCAATAAAGATGAAACAATATGATGTGTAAGTTTCCTGTATGTAGTTTTAAGCAATCATTCCTCTTGGTGAGTCTGCTAGGGATCAACCAACACTGGTATTAGTGTTTTCAAAACAAAACCCCAATATAGAAAAAAATCTGCTCTTCAGGTCATTCACCTTAAAAAATACCTCTGTCAACAGATTCCTGTAGAGACCATACAGTGGAAAGAAAGGAGACCTTTTGGTTAGGTGAAGTGTTAAGGAAAACACCTTTCACTTGTGACTTTTGAGAAGTTAATCACCACCTTTATACCTCTGCCTTTGATGTCAAAATCCAACATTAACAACCTCTGTCTTTCACTATGCTGTTTACCTTTGAAAATCTCTGTCAACCAGTCTTCAACATGATACAATATGGTTTCTAGGAAAGGCAGACTCAAGTTGGATGTATAACTAATGCACAATGGTTTTTAAGAAATATACTCTCTGCTTGTGAGTTTAAGAGATCAACATAATACCTACACCTCTGTTTTAATATCAAATGCAGTCACCAAGTACTCTGCCCTTTAGACAGTGGCCATTTTCACTTGTGAAGTTTTGAGAAATCTAACACCACTTTGGTACCTCTGCCTTTAATGTCAAAATCTAACCATCAACAATCTCTGCTCCTCAGTGTACTATGTACTCCTGGCTTCAAATGTTAAACTTGATCATCAACAACCCAGCCTCATAGAAAATGGCCTTATTTTACCCTCAGAATACCTTTGTCAACAAATCTTCAGAATGATATAATATAGTGAAATGAACAAACAGACCTAGCTTGGGTGTAAGATAAGTGCAACAGTGGTTTAGAGAACACACTCTCTGCTTCAGCCAGGAACTATTTTCAAATTTGTGAGTTTAAATAGTCCATCAACACCTATATACCCCTGTTTCCAATATTAATTTCAAACATTAACAACTCTGTTTTTCCGAAAAAGGCCTCTTTCTTTTGTGAAGTTTTTTAAGAGAACAAAAACTGCTTTTATACTTCTGCCTCCAGAGTTAGAAAAACATCAATTAAATCTGCCCTTCAATGTAACATTTACCCTTAGAGCCTCTTTGTCAATCAGCTTTTCAACATGATAATGAGGTGAAGAAAAAGGGCAAACATAGGTTAACCATACATAGTGCTTTATGAGGGACACTTCTTCTTGTGAAGTTTTAAGAAAACATCACTTGTATACCTCTGCCTTCAAAGTTTAGATTTGACCACCAACAAACTTTGCCCTCCGGAAAAATGGCCCTATCCACCCTTAGAAAACTCTCTGTCAACAATTCTCCACAATGATATAATATAGTGCAAGGGAAAACAGACCTAGTTTAGGTGGAAATCAATGCAGACAGTGGTTTAGACAATACACCCTTTGCTTGTGAGTTTGAGAGATACACCAACAAAATATCTGCACCTCTGTTTTTGACAAATTTGATATCAACTAACACCTTTATACCCCTGCCTCCAATTTTTAACTTCTCATCAACAAATTTTGCCTTTTTAATGTGCTGTCACCTTGGTAAACTTTCTTTTGAATTTTTTGAGGAGAAAACCCTTGGAGGGAGCTCGAAATGCACCGGAACCCTTCAACACTGGCGCGGCAACCTTAGGAGAAAACCCGTCGCGCAAAAACAAACTTTTCAGGTCGGCCTGTCGTGTGGTCGGGCGGCCTCCTACAGGCACGTCGCGCCAACAAAGGAGACAGTGTAAAAACCGTGCCAGGCACGTCGCGCCAAAACCCAGGCACGTCGCGCAAGTTTGCAGTTCATTTTGAGGGTCTTCCCGGTGTCGGAATTGGGCGCGAGATGGCTCGTTGGAAAGCTGTGAAAGTCTACTTTCCAGAACAACTTGAATTTTTTCATTTGGTGTCCATTTGATCCTTAAAAAATTTATTTTCCCAACACTGGTCAAAACTGGTAAATCCTGGTGCAGAAATGCATCGAGCTGTTTGTAGACCATTTTTGAATGCCTTCCCGGTGTCGGAATTGGGCGCGAGATGGCTCGTTGGAAAGATGTGAAAGTATTCTTTCCAGAAAAACTTTAATTTTTTCATTTGGTGTCCATTTGAGCCTTCAAAAACTGACTGTCCCATCACTGGTCAAAAATGGTGTATGCTGGTGCAGAAAAACATAGTGTTGATTGCAGGCTACTTTTGGATGCCTTCCTTTTGTCGGAATTTGGCCCGAGATGGCTCATCGGAAAGCTATAGAAGTCTATTTTCCATATCAACTTGAATTTTTTCATTTGGAGTCCATTTGGCTGTTCAAAATCTGACTGTCCCATCACTGGTCAAAATGATGAATCCTAGTGCAGAAATTCTCCCGTGACATCTGTATTTTTCACATTTCTCATAAACCATGATACCTGTGTAGAAACTGAAGAAGGTTTTTCTTCTTGAACCTATGAGGGACAAAAACCTCTCTCACTTTTGTAAATTGCATCTCCATTTTTTCAGAAACACATTCTGAACCGAACTTCCCGGGCGCTCCTTACCCTAATTTCACTGTGGCAGAGGTATTATGATTCAACAACCATGCAATTTTACTATCCCTTTGTATTTTCTGTGATGAGATATTTGAGCTTCTTTTTGAATGTGGGGGATGGCCTTTTGACAAATTCTTGGCTTCCTTTTGACCATGATGGCAGAGTTTGTTTTGAGATCAAGACCCCTTTTGTCAATAGAACCATTTCATGGCTGAACATATGTTCACTGTTTTTCTCTCTTGGCTATTTTTAGCAAGGAAGGGCTATTCATAATGTGTCAGAAATTTGAAAGCTTTGAACACCCATTTCTTGAAAAGCATTTCTTTGGATCTTTGGCATGTGATTTTGTTTTGTTGCTTGCACCTTTTCTTCAAGGAAAAGTCTTCTTTTTGGTATCAATGGCACACATATATTCAATATTTTCTCTTTTCTACTGCAGGTACAGTCTGACAGATAGCTCTTTGAAGAGGGAAAACAATAAATTTATATCATAAACAGTAACACTTTCCTTTATTCAATTTCTTTGTGTCCTTTCCCTGCACTTTTTAGACTCACCAGTTTTCAACAACCTACAATGATTTTGGCCATCTGCTCATATATGGAGGAGGCTCTTCATCAGGTAAAGTATCAGAAGGCCCTTTTTACCACTATGTTAGACACAGCCTTTCTCTGAATGTGGTGGTAAGTAAACCATTTGAACAACATCAATCTAGGCATCACTACTTGCAAGCATCATTGTGTGTCAGCAGAAACCCTAGCCAGAGTAATACTGTCTCCCTGACTTGAAATTTTCAGATGATCTCTTTTATCAAATCAGACTCTCCTTTCTTTTGAGCCAGCATATTTCAAGCTCCATTCCTGTTATGATCATCAATTACACTTATGAGACCTGAAGATATTGTTTCATTATTTCAGTAAAGGCAAACCTGAACTTTTGCAACCTTATGAGTCAATCCTGGCCTGCGCCCTCTGCTTATGTATGAAGGAGGCGCCCTAACCCTCTGCTTGTAGATGAAGGAGGTTCTGGGCCTTGACAATTTACCCCTTTGCTGAGACAGTGGCGACCCTTTCTTACTGTGATTTTTATGCTGGAAAGAGCTTGTAAGGTCCTGATGAGTGACTTTTGTTTTGCAGCTTCAACTCAGGCTCACAATACATTTAGAAGCAGTTGTTCCTCTAACTGTAAACTCAAACATTTACTCCATGAGATGAAATATATTTCCTGTCTTTGTAGAACCATAGAACATAGTGAAAAACCTACTAGTCAGCTTGAGATTGGGCTTTATGCAGTGCTGATATCTAGGGGGTGTGAGTGGCGCGACTTAAGGCTATTTGTCAATTTCATTTGCAAAGTAAGGAATCAGTCATGGTAGGTCTGCTGCAGATGAAGGCTTTTTTGGCTTTTTGATGATTGCCAAAGGTGAGGTGTCCTAAAACGCCACTTCCTAACATAGGGGAGACCTTTGAAACAGATGTGGGTTTGCCTTTTTTGCGTGATGGGCGAAGATCCAATAAAGTGCAAAGCTAGATAGGATTGTGATGAGAGTTTTTGATGTTGTCGGGGGGTGGACTGAATAGGTGAGAAAAGGAAAAAAGTTTTGGGAGGAGTTTTACGGATGACATATTGACATAAGGAAATTGGTTTCTGAAAATATTGAAGATATAGTCATCACTAACATGTAAAAAAATGCGATGACTAACGGAATGCATAGAAATAGTTGAGCCATTTTATTATATAGGAGGTGAAAAATCAAGTACAACAGTGCTCAAAATATGAGATACTCAAGCCAAAGGGATGGCCTAGAATGACCCTCCAATGATCCCACAAGAGGGACTGCGTAACTGCTGGAAGGTAAAAAACGTTGTTCCTGCTGCAACTATTGGGACTACAACTGCCTGCAAGATAGAAAGTCAGATCTAGGAAGAATGGGAGCTCTGATGATGCTGAAAACAAAGATCCGGTCTCTATGATGGATACCCAAGATAACCCAGGAATGGTTTCTTAGATCTATCAATCTAAGAAAACCACCCTCTTAGGGCTTCACATATATGCTAGTGGGTATGCAGATCTAAAGTTAGATCTGATGATATGATGGCTGCAATGAGTTACAATCATATCTATGCAAGAAGGGTTAATCCCTTCTCTAGATCCTTGGGCTAAAATCTAAAGATCTAGCTCCTCCAATCTCCTCCACTGAAAATAGCTGTTGGATGAACAACGACTTGACTATATTGTGAGGGAAGCTTAATAATAACTATTCGTTATCAAATTAGCTCATGAATTATGAAGCTTGATAGATCCAATTTGAGGAGATGATCCCTCATAGGATTCCCAGCTGAAATACTGGAAACTTCCTTCCTCCAATAGATCTACAGGACTGGACTACGCAATCCTTGAAGGGACTATTACTGCATGGAGGTAAAACCCAATGGCCTGAATGTCGGATATAGATCTAATGCTACTGAAAGGCTGAATGTGAAGAAAAAAGTGGTAGGATGAATCCTCCACTAGTTTCCTAGCTGAATGCTAGAAACAACCTCTTGAAGATGGCACCAATGCCTAATAAGGAATGAATAACAATCCTCTTTTCAGAGCTACTCAAAGAAAGAGGTGGGATTGCTGCTTGGGAACACCCTGTGCTAAACAGCACTGTAAAATCTGCTAAACAACCCAAGCCTACATAGAAATTTCCTAAGCCAAATATAGATCTAAATAGATCAAGAAATGAATAGTCCAAATCATGTCTTCCATTGTGCCTTCACCTTCATTATATGCATGAGCCTTCCATAGCCTAGGCCCACTCCCCAAATCTCTGTTGTACATGTGGACATAGTCTCCATGTTTGACTTCGTTGTGGCCTCATGTCCTCCATCCAGTTCACATGGGGTGATCACCCTCTCCATCATATGTGCATTAAATGCACCACTTCATCCACTATCTTATCATAAGTGCTTCATGATATTATTTGAATGCACTATGATCTCATTTGACCTTATCAAATATCCTCATGATTTTATATTTAAGATCCATGATCTTATTTGATTGTTTCATCCTCCATAATCTATCTCATAAATGAGACATGATCTCCATTAATGGAGCTGCTCCACTACTCCATGATTTTAGATCTAGACTTAATTAATCATTCACACAATAAGTGGATATTTATTCATCTTGAGGATTATGGGTCCCTCCACCCTTTTATTTACTTAATAAATTAAGTTTATTAAGAACTCTAATATTCCAAATATCATGTGAAAATTGGGAATATTACAAATTTTCAACATCATTCTTTTTCTTGACCATTAGAAGCACAAAATTCTTGCTAGAGTTAATGAGCCTCTTCATTTGTCTGACATATACAAGTGAAAGATTTACTTTCTATTGATGTGTTCTAACAATGTACTCTATGCCATATTTGAACAAGTGATACTTGTTTTCATGGTAATGAAAAATATCTTTTCTGTCATACAAATATGGGCTTCCCAAAACAATTCCGAAAATATCAAGTGGTACTACATCAAGTTCAACTTCATCAAGAAAGTTTGTTGTAATTGCAAATTTAAAGATGCATTTCCTCGTAACTTGTAAGTTTGCATTCTTGCATATCCAACCTAAAGGATAAGGTCTTGGATGAGGAATGGCCTTTAAGTTTAGTTTCTTGACTAAGTCTTCAAAAATCAGATTTGCTTGTGAACCACTATCAAAAAGTGTATCAATTTTGGTGTTTTTTGAAATAACCCGAATATGGAAAAGTTCAATTCTAGTTTTCTCATCTTGAGTATCATTAGGACAACTTGAAGAGCTAGTGCTTGCTATGTACTTACCTTTCATTCCCATTGTTGTGATCTTTGTTTCACCTCCCGAATTAGAGCCTAAGTCATGTTGTGTAGTTGCAGTTGTCTTTTGCTTCCCTTTGTTGCTAAACTTCTTTGGTTTCATCTCAAGATGAAGCTTCCAACAATGAGCTTCATCATGACCCTCTTTGGAACAATTTTTGCATCTTAGTTTCTCTCCTTCATTTTTGACGGATGTGTTCTTCTTTCCCTTTCCTTTGAACTTGTTCTTACCCTTGTCTCCACTTGTGAATGGCTTCTTGCTACCCTCTTGTGGAATGTTTTTCCCTCTTGCTTCAAGATGAGTTGCCTGGACACAAACTTCATCTAAACTTGTAGGATTAAACGTAAGGATAGTATGTCATAAATAACTGTGTAAACCCCCAATATATTTCAACAAAGTGTCTGGTGAATTCACGTCTACACCTAATGTCAAGCATCTTCTTCTAAATTCTTGAGTGTAGCTTTGCACACTTTGACCCTTTAGTTGTCTAAAATTCGGCCAATCCATAATAGCCTTTTGCATATAAGCTAATGGATAAAATTGTCTTCTAAGTGCAGCAATAAAACCTATCCAAGAGGTGGAGACCTTAACATGTTTTTTCATATCCTCTTGTGTTTTGAATTCCCACCAAATCAAAGCAACACTTTCCAACCTCAATGAAGCCAACTGAATCTTTGTTTCACCATCATTGATGTTTTGGATCCTGCAATAAACTTCAAGTTGACGAACCCAATTATCAAGTCTTTCAGCATTCACTTCACCATTATACGTAAGCAGTTCGAATTTGATATAAGGTTTTAATAAAGGAGTTTTACCATGCACCCTTGGGGTATGTGGAGGTCTTTGAGTAACAGTGGTTGTGGAAGAGGAAGATGAGGGTGAGGATGGAGGGGAAGATGATGGTGGAGAGGAGGGTGGTTTGCCACCATTTCCCTTTGAAGGCTTTTCATCATCTCATCCTTTTCCTCCACAAGAACCCTCTCCTTTTGAAGGCTTGGAACTGTCACCCTGCAATCTTGAACTCCTCTCTTCATAGAGAACCTTCACCATTTAAGTCTTGTCAAAGAAAGTTTTTCTGAAAGTATTTTCTTCATCTGACATGTTATCAACTCCTTCTTCATGAGACATGCTTGCTGAAGCTTCAACTACAATTTGGGGAAGAATTGGTGGTGGAGCTTGAGGCAAACTTGCTCTCCTTGTCCTTGACCTAACTTGAAGACTTGCAACCACAAGTTTTCCATCTCCTCTCTTGAGCTTCAACCTTGTAAGCATCACATACACTTGCAAACAATTAAATCCTCACAGAAGCAAAGAAAACCTAAGCTCTGATAGCAAAATTGATCTATATGAGATCTTAATCAAATTGTGTCTGAGGTTTTTCCAATTACAAGTGTTTAAAATGATTTTTTGAGATATTTCGTGTAAAATTTTAAACACATAAAGCATGTAAATAAACTATGAAATATGAAAAACAATAGACAAATATGCATAATAATAACCACAAAACAACAAATGATGAAGGATTTCAGCCCTTCTGGGCTACATCTCCTTGGTCCAACTTTCAATGGCTTGGCCCTCTTTCATTATGCTCAAAATAGTGATTACATACATTTACAGTGCTCAAATGCCTTCAAAACTTGTTCCATCAGCTCCAAAATGCCCAAAAATTCATATCTAGCCTCTTTCTGATCCGAAATTGGTAAAAAAATAGATAAGTTATGAGCCTCCCTAGTTTTCCTGCTAACTGCTCCACAATTTCCCCAAAATCCAGATCGGTCCTACAATTTTTCCCTTAATTTGGCTAATTGGTCAACAATTTCCCAGAATTATGAGAAAATTTGTCAAAGCCTTAATTTTCCCAGTGACGCCTTAAGTCCAAAAAATTAAACCCTATGGTATTTGCACGTTAAATAATTTTTTTATAAAAAATGAGCAGAGAGGTTAACTAACCATCGGCGGTTTGAGCCTTAACGCTCACATGGTAGCTTACCAGGCAGTTAAGGTGGGCGGCTTTAGCAGTCTCAAAAAAATATTAGAGGAGGTGTTACATCACAAGACTCCCTGTGGTTTTTGTTATGGTTATCGTTTACGATGGGGTGGTTAGGGCCTAGCCCCCCACCCCCCTGCCCATGGTCCTGTGGCGGTTAGGAGCTAGGCCTTATCCCCAACCTCCATCGAAATCAAACTTAAATACATTTTTTGACCCCATATATATTAAGTAATGCATGTGGAATGTGGTAAATGCTCTATATTGTGCATTCAGAGGTCACAGGTTCAACTAATTCCCACTCCACTTAGACCTAAACAATAATTTTGGTGGCCCCCAGGCTGCCACGTGGCAGCCTATGGTTGGCGACCCAAAACCCAATCAAAATTGGCCAAGACAGAACCACTGAAAGTGTGCCACTTGGCATCACCTAATTCTCCAGAGGAAACACCTTTGACAACTCAACATGCCAACTGGGCATGCCCAGTCAACAGTACGGACTGATGATTGGGTTGTCCTGCATTTTTTTTCAAAAAAATTTACCTGTTTGACGAAACAGACAACGCATTTCTAGGAGCATACGATGTCGGCTTTTTCGCAAAATGAGTTGCGCTAGATTGAGAACGATGAGATATATGTAGTCATTTAGGTTCCACACCATTCCAACAACTTTCATTTTTTAGCATACTTTTGTGCACCTAATCATTTTCAAGGATTGAATGCTAGTTAGTTACGATCCGACTAGTGCAGTTGTCCCACTAGCACAATTGTATCTTTTTGTTATGATGAATCACTCAAATATCAAGGAAGAATATTTTATAAAGGGTTCTCATCGTGAGGCCCTATAAAAAATAGTTTATGCTACATAACTAAGGGTTCTGAATTTTGTTTCAAGAGGGAAGCTCTACAATTGTGAATGAAAATGTATGCCCTGTTTGAAGATTAATCAATGTTTTGGTGATTTGGGCTCACATGAGGTTGTAGTATGTATTTTCATTTGTGTTTATTCTATTTATCTTCATTCCTCTTCTTATATTACATGTAATAGTATTTGTTGCTTGTGTTTTTTATGAAATCATGGATTCATCTATGTCTAATGTTGATCTAAGATGCTTGTGACTAATAAAACTATTACATATATATATATATATATATATATATATATATTATTCATAGCAAGAAACTATTACAATTGCTTGCTCCAGCTCTGAGTACAACGTGAAAAATAATAATTGTTCTTTCTTCTCAAATTGAAAATTTGGCCAACACTTGATTATTTTCTCACCAAGCCTCCTATTTGGAACAGTTCCCAAGGATTGATCACTCACTGCATGCAACACTTGTACACTTAGAACTAGTATACAACTCTTGTTACACTACCTTGTCATCTCCACTTTAGTTGAGGAATTTGAATTTCATGCATGCATTAGCTATTTTGGTCTGACTGATCAATTAAATGACATATATTTGAGTTAGATTGTTGTCCCACTGCACAACTAGCCTTCAAATGACTCCAACAATAGTTATAGGTCAGTTAACTAAATACAAATGAAAATAAATGAATTGGTTACTAAAATTTGGCAATCACATATGCATAAATAAACTCCATGCCCTCTAACTTGAATTTACTAAGCTAACTAAGTGAAAAGAGCCATGTCACACTTGTTAATTGCCTCCAAATTGTCCTACTAATGTGGAAATTTGATTTTACTCAATTTGACTAAGGCTAAAGTCAAAATGAGCCTTTCTTGCTACATTTTTTTTTAACACTCCCTCTTAGCAAGAAAGGGATTTTTCACCACCCCTATTCTACACCTGTGGAATTCAAATTTACCTCTTGACAATGCCTTTATCAAGATGTCAGCATCTTGCGCCCCAGTTGGAATGTACTATAGCAACATTATTCTCTTCTGCACATAGTCTTGCAGATGATGATACCAGATTTCAATGTGCTTGGACCTGTCATGAAATACCGGATTCTCAGAGAGCTTAATGCAACTCTGATTATCACAATATATCATTGTCGGATCCATCTCTTGACTGAAAAGTCCCACAAGTATTTTCCTCATCCATATGGCCTCACATATTGCTTGACTTGCAGCCATGTATTCAACCTTTGCTGAGCTAAGTGCCACAGACCTCTGCTTCTTGTTGTACCAGGAAATAGCTGCGGACCCAACACTGAAGATAGCACCTGAACTACTTTTCCTGTCTGATGGACTCTCTACCCAATCTGCATCGGTGAAACCTTGAAGTTTCTCTTCCTCTGTCCTCTTGTACCATAACCCATTCTCGGTAGTGCCTCTGAGGTACCGTAACACATGCTTTGCTGCCCTCTAATACAACTTGGTAGGCCTCACCATAGCTTGAATTAGCTGGTTTACTGCATAGCACATGTTGGTCTTGTGTTCACAAGATACATCAAAGACCCCACAAGTTGCCTATAAACGGTAGCTTCAACCTATTCACTTGAAGTGGAATTCTCCTTCATCCAGTTTTTATGTAGAGGTGTGTCCATGGGCTTACAACTCTCCATGTGAAATATTTGAAGTATTTCAGAGGAATACTTCCCCCGAGACACAAAAAAATCACCATCACCTTGCCATACTTCCAGCCAAGGGAAATAATGCATTAGGTCCATGTCTTTCATCTCAAATTCCCTTACAAGGTCATCTTTGCAAGAGAGGATCAATTGCTCATAACCTTTCAATATTAAATAATCAACATACAAAAGAAGAATAAGACACTTACCATCTACCACAATATTATCTCTCATTTTCTTCACTTTTGGTGAATCCCAATCCATTTATATAAATATCAATTCGAGTGTACCATGCTCGGGGTGCGTGTTTGAGACCATACAATGCTCTCTTGAATCTGCACACATGTGACTCTTGATCATATGTCTCTTATGTCTACTAAATGTAAATTTCATCCTCAACAACCCCATTGAGAAAGATGGGCTTCACATCCATTTGGTGGATTTTCCACCCCACCTGCACAACTAATACTAGAATAGATCTGATTGAGGAATATATTGCAACTGGTGCAAAAGAATCCTCGTAGTCCACTCCCTCCACCCAAGAGAATCCTTTGCCCACAAATCTAGCCTTTTAATTCTCGATGCTCCCATCTGCTACACGATTCACATTGTATAGCCATCTTGAACCAACCACTAATTTCCCTTCTAGTATTGGCTCCACCTCCAATACATTTTTCTTCATGACGAATTCCTATTCTTCCACCATGGAATCAACCCAAACAGGTTGAGAAACTTATTTCTCAAATGAAGAAGGCCTTGTCTCAATGAGCTCTTTCATGAGAGCCATGTAACCAGTGTGCATATCAAGTGACCTCCTCTACCTACATTATGATGTAGGGGCTCCCACATTCTCCCTAGCATCCTGCAATAATATATCAACTTCTCTAGTTATCTTTATCTTCTCTCTACAATATTCTGGTTGAGTGGGTACCTCCAATCTACCTCCTCTATGTTCCACTGCATGTGGCTACTCCACAACCTCCTAAAGCTCATCCTGAGGCTCCTCCTTTGGAGCTATAAACTCCTACTCTAATGGGATACTGAACTCTCATTCCAGAGAGCACCTCATAGCCTTTTCCTCATCGAAATTGACATATATCTGTACAACTATCATCCTCAGTGAAGGAAAATACACCCGGTAATTGTGTGTAGTTTTAGTGTATCTTACAAAAACTCTCAACTATGTTGTATGCTCAAGTTTCTTCCTCATATCCTTGGAGATATTAAAATACATTGAAGCTCTGAAAATTATGAAATGAGACAAATCAGGATTTCTCCGAGAGAAATATTCCTCTAATGTGATCATACCAAGTATTCTATGAGGACTCTATTTTTTTCAAGTGGATTACGGTGTTGCATGCTTATTCCCATATATGTAATGGAAGCCCCTGATCATGCAACATGGCTCTCGCTTCTCCCACTATGCTCATGTTCTTCCTCTCATATACTCCATTCTGTTGTGGGTTATGGAGTGTTGTCATTTTTGTTTGAATACCATCTTTGGCACAGAATACTTGATGCCATGTGAAATAATTTGACCTCCATTTTTGCTCCTGAGATCCTTCACCTTCTTCCCAATATTTTTCTTAGCCAAAGCTTTGAATTCAAAAATATTTGAGAAAACTTCATCCTTCTTCCACATGAAGAAGATCCAACATTTTTTGTAGAAATCATCAATAAAAATAACATAGTACTTATGTTTTGTTGTGGAGGTTGTAGAAAATGGTCCAAAAACATCATAGTGGAATCGCTCCAAGATTGCATCTATTGTGCTATATCAGTCATGGAAAGTGGATTTGGCACATTTCACTAATGTGTGATCTGGGTCTGTCAGCGACTGGATTTACCCATAATATTTTACTTCTATGATGTGTTATAATTGCATTTCATCAAATCATTAATGAACACACATGAAAATATAATTAAGAGGAAAGCGTGTCAACAATCTCACAAAAAAACACAAGATGTTTATTAATGGAGTCCGTCCAGTGTGGACTACATCTCTGGGCCTCGGTGTCTCGATGGTGTTGGCCGCTTTATTTAGTGTCGTAACTGGCGATGATGTACATGGACGTTGTTTACTTGTAATACAAGGAAATAAGCCCTCAACATGAGTGGAAAAGTCTCTCGGCCACGAGATGTTTTGCTATAGGGAACTCTCACTCATACAGACCTCCTATTAGCATGGAAACCTCACACATGGTGACAAAGAGTATCCCACCATCAAGGCATCAAATGGATATCACAACATAAATCACCATCCATGATAAATACATACCACATAAAATAAACATAAATATTATGCATCATACATCAAGCAGGAATCGACATGACATAAAACATCCCACAGCAATAATCAATGAAGTACATGCCAACAACACTTCATATACCTCCACTCTAATTTTGGCTGAAGAAATGCTGCTCAATCGCTGGATTTAAATGCACCATCAAAAACGTGGTGTTGAATGGCAAGAAATCGACTATCCACATGTTGAAATCCAACACCGTCATCCTATTATGGAAAATGGCCAAAAAATCGAGACTTTTGTTGTAGAAACTAACACCACCATCAGACTCGTGTCGCCGAGAGGTATAAAATCCTTTAAAAAAATTCCAATTTGGACACTTGAAAAATTTGGCCCTCCTAAAAATGATGTTCAATCAGGGTTTCACTACCACTACATCTGGCTCAGGGTTCCATGCCTCGATCTGAGTGCACTCTCCTCCGGTCTGCCTTCTCTTGTACCTGTTCTGCCTTTGGTTTTTTCCCGTGCAATGAGAATTGGGTTCAAATAGTTCTATGTGGCAGACTTCTCAAAGCCACCCGCAATGGCATAACGGTTTGGATAAGGCATAATAGGCAGGATGTCGGGGGATCAAATCCTGCCTCCCCCAAATATGGGTGCGTTTTCCGTTTTAAAACATAACTGTTACTTTCAAATTTGGGGCACGGTGTTAAGTTTGGTTTTGAACTGCATTTGGGGCATGCATGTTGTATATATGGTTGGGTCGTTTGAATTTTGGTTGTTGAGTATATATTTAGATATGGTTGAATGTTGCATTGTAATTATATGGCATATATATGTGTTGCATTATTTTAAAATGTTGACTATTGTACATCGGGCCACCGCATGGGGCAAGCCGGCCCACGTGGCTGGTGCGGGTTCGATTCCCACCGACCCCTCATCCGTTTCCATGACCGTCGGGTCTGACATAGCCAGCATATAGTTACGGTGGTGCGTGGTTTACAATAAAGGCTTCGGGTGGGCGTGGTCTGCTCCACATGGCCCCGACCCGACCCATTCAACTATCACATATACATCTTTGGTTTTGTGGGTGGAGGGTGCAGCGGGGGGTCATGGCCCGCCACCCCTAACTTCGTTTTTGATATAATATGCTTATGAAATAACATGGTATGGTCGACGGAGGTGGCGGGGGTCATGGCCCACCACTCCTTTTTTTAATTTTTTTTTTCATTTTCTAAACGAATATTGATCATTTTTAAACTTAATGAAAATAAGGGTCAATGAGAAAATTAACGAGACCACGATTTCACCCATTTTCAGGAGATGGGTTTCCTACCGGTTGACGGTGAATTTGTGGGACAGTTATACCTGGCCCCTTCCCAACTTTGACCAAAACTTTTACTCGATCTAAATTCTTCATACGAGCTCAGATTGGAGATTTGTTCGCACTATTGGAATCAGGGAGACAGTACTTCAACCCGAACCTGGTTTGAGATCAATACGACCACTTTTAATTTTTACCTATCATCAACCCTCTTGGTCTTCCTTGATCAATGTGCAACCCTTGCATACATCCTGTTGGTCAAGGGAGACTTTAGGGAGACCTATGGTAATTTGTTACATGATTGTTTAGGCACCGTGTTGTAGATGACCCAATATCCAATGCCAGAGTTCTCCAACAACTTGAATTTACACCTTTTCAGCCTTACTGGTCAATGCAGTGCAATCTCACACCTCAAGTTTGTAAAGGTTCTTCACTCGAACCCAGATTTGCTTCACTTTTGCAATAGATATGTGTCTCAGAAAGGATTCCCCTTTACTGAAAATAACATCATATCCTCTATCCTCCAGTACTGTTATAGAGATCAGATTCTTCTTCAACCCAAATACATACATAACATCTTTGAGGTGAAGAGGAGATGATTTCTCCCTCTCAAAGGTGAAAGTACCAATTCCTGTAGCATTATAACTTTCGCCATCCCCGATTTCGATATGCATCTGGAGATCCTTCTCCTCCAGTGTACTGAAAAACTCCTTGCACCCTGTCATATGGAACGTGGCACCCGAATCAAGGTACCACACATTCCCCATAACAATGATGTCCATGCATGCTATCAGGGTGAAGTCTAATTCGAATTGTGAAGCCAATGATTCACCTCCTACTCCTCATGAAGGATTCTCGGTAGAATTATTGTGTGAACATTTAGTTGCATAGTGCATGTATTCGTGGCAGTGAAAGAATTTTATCTTACTCAAATCTTTCTTCTTACCATTATTTTGGCTAGATTCAGGTTTTATTTGGGTCTTCTTACCTTTTCCAACCAAGGAAAAATTATCTTCATCCTCTACTTTGGATGAAGTTCTGTCTCTTTTATTTCTTTCTCTTGAAATCTTCTTGAACTAGATCAGACCAATACCTTTCCCAATTCGGTAATTTTTCCCTTCCTTTCACAGAGTTCTGGTAAATGTGCCAAGATTTTGGAAGGCCTAGAAGACCTAGTCTCACTAGGTCATCTTCTGCTGCATTCATGCCAACCCCTCCAAACTCATATCGAACTTGTGTAAATCTGGAGAGATACTGGAGAATAGTGTTATTTTTGTGCATCTTGATGTTTCGAAGTTTGTCTTTCAGAGCCAATTTTCTATGGTCATTTTTATTTTTGAATATCTCAGTAAATTTATTCCAAATAGAAAATGGTATCTCTTTTCCATGGATATTTGACACCACATGGTCTCTCACACCTTCTAAAATAATTATCCTTGCCTTTGCAACATCCTTTTTCCACTGGGCTAACTGTTGCAGATCCGACAGTGGAGGCTTTGAAATATCAGTTTCTCCATATTATAACACACCATTGTCATCAAACACTACTTCCATTCAATCCTTCCAGGCTATGAAATTCGATCTACCCTCCAGGGCATACTCTAATCTCAGTCCGTTGAAATACATTCTCCTGGTCCTGAAGAAAAACTATTGCATTGAAGCCATTACTTTGAAATTCTTGTGAGACAAGTTTGAAATAATAATTCTAATGTGATTTTAGGGCTCTAATACCATTTGTAAATTTTATATAAATTTCAACTACTAAATATTTCAAAGTGAAAAACAAGAGACACAATTCTACTCTACTAATATGTAGAATGGAAATCACAATTTATAACAACATGCATAGACATGCAATAAGAAAAACCACAAATACACAGTGATTTCTAGGGGAACCCAACTAGGAAAAACCCCTCAAGCCTCTTTTCATTAATCAACTGAATAAATAAACTATTGCAATTGCTTTCTCTAGCTCTGAGCACAACCTACAAAAGAATAATTGTTCTGTTTTCTCAATGAGAAACTTTGGCCAACACTTAGCCAATTATTTTCTCACCAAGACTCCTATTTCCTTGCACTATTCCTAAGGAAATTATCCCCTAAAATATAGGAATTTCCTCCTATTTTATTTTTAAATTACAAAGGATTGATCAATGACTGCATGCAATACATGTACACTCATAACTAGTATACAACTCTTGTTACATTGCCTTATCATCTCCACTTTAGTTGAGGAATTCAAATTCCATGCATGAAATAGATATTTTGGGTTGATTGATCAGTTAACTAGTGTATCTCTAAGTTAGATTGTTTTCCCACTGCACAATTGTCCTTCAACTGACTCCAATAGTAGTTACGGGCCAGTTAACTGAATACAACTTTAAGTAACTGAACCAGATTACTAAAATTTAGCAATCACACGTGCATAACTAAAATTCAATCCTTCTAACTCGAATTTAATGAGATAACTAAGTGACAAGAGCCATGCCACACTATTTAATTACGTCCAATTTGTCCCGCTAATGTGGAAATTTGATTTACTCAATTTGACGAAGGATAAAGCCAAATTGAGCCTTTCTTGCTACATTTTTTCAACAATAGAAACTAGCACAATATTTATGAAAAAACGATAACTAATTTTGATGTAGATCTTCTTTTTATTTTATTCCAATATAAAGAAAAATAAAATACTTTAAATAGCAAATCAAGAGGATACAAAGTGTTCATCTTGAGCCTAGGTGTGGTTCAAAGTTCCTAAATAATACCTCAAGAGGCTTGCCAAATATACTCTTCATGAATTAGAACCCACTCCATTGTTAGGGAAGAATAGATGCACCCTAGTATTAGTACTCTCAAAAATGATATTTTCCTTTATCTTCTAATTATTTAATCAAAGAATGGTGTGGAAGTTCCATACTAGGGTTCCATGATGATCTCTTCTTCATCAAATTTTGTCATCTATGGTCCCTTGCCCTTCGCTAACAGGTCTTGCTAGGTGATACATTGGTTGTGTTGCTACTCAAACACTTCAAGAAGGATGTATGAAACCCCCAGTTGTGTGATATCATTTAGTAATTATAATTTTTAAATTCAACCATAAAGAATAATATAGATCATAGTGCACAAAGATAAGAAAATATTTACCTTGGAAAAACTCACCAAGGGTAAAAACCCATCAACATTTTCAATAGAGAGATTCTTTGTCTCAATAAGAGACATGCCTAGATCTATGGTCAAACCTAGTCTTCCCCTCCAATTCAAGCCTCCCAATATGATCCAGAAATTTTCTCTACCTATCCTGATATAGAATTCTAACCCTCCTACAATTTCTAGTCAACCCGAAATTTTGGCCCCCTGTAACACAATGCCCATAAAAATTGTGAACCAGAAAGAAGATTCTATCCACACATGTGAGTTGAAATAGCGAGAAATATAGAGCCAATTTGTATTCTTCTTTGTCTTATTTGTCATTCTTTTCCTCCACTTTCTTGCCCATAAGATGTATTGTGTGAGAGATGTGAATTTACCAAGTGTAGGAGATCAAACTACCTTTATATAGTTTTTTTGTGGGTCGAATGGGCGTGTCCTTTTCCCAGAAATGATTTTACTTGGAGGTAGGACAAATTAACAACTTTTGAGCCAAAAATTACAATTCAAAACTTCAAATTTTCTTCTTTAAAAATTCACAATGGGACTTCGACTCAAAATAATTTTTCTTTTGACTCTAGCATTTAAAATATGCTTTAAAAAATCTCTTCATTTTCACTTCAATAAGTAAAAATTAAGGTTTCATTTGAAAATATCAATCTAAAAGTATTAAAGAGATGAAACTCTATCTTTAGTATTCAATATATTTCGAGAAAACAAAGAAAATCCTAGCTCACATCAAGGATTTCCAAAAAGCATACATCACAAATGCACTCTATAATGAAAAAAAATATCTTATTTTTTACTTCAACAAACATAACTTAAGGTTTCATATCAAAGTCTCAATCTCAAAGTATTCAAGAGATGAAACCTTGACTTTAGTATTCAATATGTTCTAAGAAGCTCCAAAAACATAGCAACTCCAAGGCGAAAGATAAAGTACAACAAAAGAGTTAAGAGAGAGAGTGGTGTGCTCCTCTTAGGAATTTTTTTAACACAATATGATCAAATAATTAATGGACATAGGGACTATCAACTTCAACATATTCTTTAAAATTGAAAACCCTAGTATCTCACAAAAGTATGCTTCTAACAAAGATGTCCACTTTCCCTTCCATAACTATTTTTCCTAGGTTTTTCTCATGAACAACAATAAATTCCTTCAATAAGATAATGAAAAATAAAATATTACAAAGATGATGATAAATGAAAGGACTCACATTACTCTATATATATGAGAGATAAGGGAAGCCAATAATACATATGACGACCTATGTACTTACAAGCAACCTACAAAGGTCCATGTGGTTTGTTACACTCCATGGGTACACATGTGAGCTCCAAGGTGATGTAATCCTAAGAAAGGCTCAAATGTAAGGTCACTCCACAAAATATGCATGTGTTCCTTTTACAAACCTTAAATAACTCCAATGAACCTACTAAGTATTGTACTCCATTGGGTCCACTCCCTCTACATGAACAATATTGCAACCTAAGCATCACCAAGTTAACTCTATAAATCCATGCAAATATTGAAGCTAACCCATGTTGTAAAGTACCCAATGCCCTCCTCGAGGATGCCAAACATTTCTCTAATGCAAGGTTTTCTCCAAACAAGCAATCTCGTTCATGTAGTTTCCATGTACAATGTCAAATGTTTAAAAATATTTGACACCCTAAGGAAGGCCATTATGAAATTCAAACCATGGAGTAATTCATCTCGAATGTGCAACTCCATCATATACCATCAAAAAATTGACCATACATGACCCTAAATCTCATAAATTATCCCCAAGCATGTTAGAACCAAAATAAACCTTGAATACTAACATTCCCTCTCTACGAGGAAGGTTTTTTTTTAACCATGGGAATTAGTGAATCATTATATTTAAATATGCCAAGCCCAAGATCAAACTATCACATTTACACTATAACCCAAGAGTATATCAACAACACATCTACAACTCTACCAAACTTTGCATTTGAAAATTTTTATTTCCTAGTGATAGACTTGATCGCCATCTAGAAAACCTCACACTCCTCTATCAAGGCATCACACTTCTCGTCCTCAAGATAATCGGAAGGCTCATAGAGGTAGGAAATTGTTGCAACAACATTAGCATATATCCTATGAGAAATTATTTCCCTCACTAAATATATGGATAATTCCATATACTCTTATACCTCCTATAATGTATGAGTAAGCCATTTTGAGTTCTTACAAGTTGGAGGAGGAGAGGGCATATCCACATCCAATCCCAACTCACCTTCCATTGCATTTTATTCATTTCAATTATCTCAAAAGTGTTTCGAGCATCCTCCTCTTCTATATCCATGCATTCTAATCAAGCTTCATATCTCCACCCATTGTAGTCTCTTGTTGTGCTAAAACATCAATTCTATATGACATTGAACTATTATTATATACAACAAAACTATGCTATCACAACATATTAATTCCCCCAAAAAAATTGACCGCATATGAATATGAAGTAACATAAATTTGGATCATCAATATCCTACCAAAACCAACATCTCTCAATTCAACACCACAGGACAAGATCATTTCACACCACATCATGAATTCTCTAGCGTATTTTGCAAATATAATCACATCTCCGTGTAATACCACTTCAAATATATAAAAATGAAAAAGATATAAATATACACAACTCAACTCATTGATCCCAACATACTAAGTTCATGGTGTAAGTAACAACCCATGCAATTCTAACACATCTATGTGAACATGAGAATCCCTCTTAGGTACCTTAAATCCTTTGGGTATTAAAGTAAAAACATGAACCTAATCAACTATGTCATGTTAATTTTAGTTAACCATGGTATTTCCTATGCTTAGAGAATTTTACTTCAATCTTTCTTCTTATTAGCCCCATTCAATTTCAGATTAGCAATCACATAATCATTGAAATTAAATGTTAATAGAGCATAAAATAAATCGATAGAAGACAAGCTTAGACAAGAGACAATAATTTTTATAATTCTTCTTATTCACCAGAGAGAGAGAAAATGTCTTTTACAACAGTCAACAGGATGCCCTAGCCAGCAAATAATTTGTTGATCAAACCAGCCCTTCAACCTCCAATCAAGTTCAATCAGACTTGGTCAAATTTGGCCTTCCTTAAGTGTAACACACAGCCCAAAAATCATCTCACAAAACAGTCAACGCAAAAGTCAAAATTTTGCAGTCAAACTAGTCAACACTGCAGTCAAGGTTAACGTTTGACCTCGATTTCTGTGTCTCCAAATGAGGCTTCTCAAGATTGGATTTCCTGCCTCAAAAACAAAGTCAAACAATGAAGGTTGAACCAAATTCAACATTGTCCATATTTACCCTAAACTAGTCTGAAATTGCAGCTTCCTGTTTTCACATGTGGAGGAGAGAGAATCCTCTTAGGTTGTACGAACCAATCAGATGAGAGAGAGATGTGTGAGATTAATTAATTATGAAATGAGCATCATGTATATCCTTTTCATATCCATGAGCTTGGGTGTGTGGCACATCTTTTGGGGCTTGTGAGCCTACATTACAATTGTGGATGACCTTGACAATTTGCACATGTGTGGAAAATAAATTCAAAATACAAGTTCTACTCATCCAAAAAAGATGATCTTTAGATCAATATTGCACCTCTCTGAAATAGGAATCCAAAAAAATATCATCTCCATCATATGAGAAATTCAACATGGATTTTGGCCCTAGTTTCCAAATTTAACACACCCTCTCAACTATGGAGAACTCCATCTGCCCACCTGTGCAATCCTGTCATCTAGTACCATCATGTACAATTGTATATCATCATCATTGTGCAATCATGTGTCATCTTATTGTCTCTAGTTTTCTATCTCTACTCTACTATAGAAGAATCATAATAAAATATCATCGAGAGTGAGTCATAAAGAATTTTCCACTCTCCACTGACCCGAAGTCAGTTTAGAGGTAAAACCCTCATCAAGACATACAGACCCGAAGTCAGTACCTCATCAGACTTGATCCCAAGTCAATTTGTTGGACACATCCCATCCTAGACATAGATATTATGGCAATACCTGATGTGTCCATCAGTAATTCTAGGTCTCTATCCTTATTTCCAAACTCATTGGCCAAATGAGAGGCACTTCCCATGAGTCCTAGACTACATGGGTAGGATGTATGTGGGGCATAGATCAAAGAGAGGGTGAACCAACTCAATATCATAATGGTGGGGAACAAGCACACCAACAAGGTAAGGCAAACCTAGCCATGTGGTTTCTTATAGATCCAAGTAACTATCCTCAAGCCCCCTGGAGCTCCCAGAGCTCATAGTCCAACTCAAGTGGGACCCTCATAATAGGGTTTGTTCATGATACAAAGCTTCTCATGGAAGGTTAAGAATTTGACCTTTTCCAAGGGCTTCATGAGAATATATGCAACCTACTCATCAGTCCCAATGTGATGGAGCCTTACGGTGCCTCGTTGTACCATGTCTCAGAAAAAGTGGTACCTGATATCAATATGCTTGGATCAGTCATGGAACACGGGATTCTCAGAAAGACGAATCCTACTTTGGTTGACGTAAAGGATCACGGTGGTATCCAACACATGACCAAATATCTCACTAAAGATCTTTCTCAACCAAATAGCTTCACAACAAGCTATACTTGTTGCAATTTTTTTTGCCTCAGCAGTGCTCAAAGCAACTGATTTCTACTTCCTGCTCATCCAAGAGATCAAAGCTGAACCTAGAGTGAAGTAACATCTAGATGTGATCTTACGATCCACCACACTGCCTACCCAATCAGCATCAGTATATCCATGGAGCCTCATAGTCTCGGTCGTGTATCTCAGCCCATGGTTGATCGTGCCCCAAAGATATCTCAAGAGATTCTTGGCACCAATCCAGTGAATGTGATGAGGCTCGACCATGTATTGACTCAACGTGTTCACTGTAAAAAATATGTTTGGACGTGAGTTCACTAAGAACATCAAGGCCCCTGTGAGTTGATGCTACTTGGTGGGATTTCCTAACTTGGGCCCAACAACACTTCCACACAGCTTATTAAAGTTGAGTTCCATCGGAGTATTCACGAACTTGCAGTCCACCATCCCAAATCTCTCCAGCAGCTTCACAACATATTTTCCATGAGAAAGGAAAATATCACCTAGCTTTTGCAAGACCTCCAAGCCTAGGAAATAGTGCATCATCCCTAGGTCCTTCATCTTAAACTCGGAAGCTAGCTCCCTCTTACAATGACGAATGAAAGGGTCAACACCTGTCAGGAAGAGACCGTCCACATAGAGAACCAGAATGAGAGGCTTGTCATTATCAACCTTAAAATAAAGGTGTGGATCAACGTCACTTTGATTAAAGCCCAACTTCATCAAGTAGTTATCAATCCTCTCATACCAGGCCCCAGGGACTTGATTCAACCCATGAAGGGCTTTCTTCAACCTGCATACATATGTATCTCTTTCTTGGATTTTGAACCCCAAAGGTTGTTCCACATAGACCTCTTCCTTGAGTGAACCATGTAAGAAGGCAGTCTTCACATCCATATAATGGAGACTCTATCCTTGCATTGTAGCAAGGGAAATGATTAATCGAATGGTGATTTAGCATGTAGCAGCTACAGATATTCATCATAATTTATGCCTTCCTTTTGAGAGAAGCCTCGGGCAATAAATCTTGCCTTGAAATTTTGAGCACCTCCATCGACTCCATGCTTGATCTTGTAGATCCATTTTGAGGTGACAACAAATTTGTCCTTCAGTCTAGGGACCAAATCCTAGACATAATTCTTCATGATAGACTCATATTCCTCATGCACAACATCCTTCTAAGCTTGATGCTTCATGGCTTCTTCAAATTTTCCAGGCTCAGATTGTACAATAGTGCTCATGGCTACTAGGTACCCATTGTACCTATTCAACTTCTTACTTTCACAGATAGTTCCCCTTGGATAAATATGTCCCTCAGAATATTTGAGAGTGTCTCTAAGCCATGAGGGTATTATTTTATTCGAAGAAAATGGATCTATAATATCCATCATACCTTCAACATCGGGCATCGGTTCATCCTTCGGTTCTTCCTGTCTTCAATTTCTTCTTCTTCTTTGTTTTCCTTTCAGATAGGAAGATCCTTGACTTTCCATAGGGAAGAATCTTCGTCGAAGGTGACATCATGGCATATATCCACTCATCTTTGACCAAGCACATAGATTTTATATGGCTTCGAGGTTTCACTATAGCCCACAAACATTCCCTTCTTCCCAGAAGCATCCAACTTGCTTCGCTTTTCTTTCGACACACGAAAATAAGTGGGACTTCCAAAAAAACTAAAACGAGAGACATCAAGTTTCTTACCAGAGAATATTTCTTCGGGAGTTTTGGAGTCTAATGTAGAATGTGGGCATCTATTTTGAAAATACACAACGGTGTTGTCAGCTTCTCCCCATAGGAACTTCAGAAGACCTTGGTCATATAGCATCGCACAGGAAGCTTCCAAAATGGCTCTATTCTTCCTTTCAGCAACACCATTTTGTTCGTGAGTATACACAGTGGTGGTCTCCCTCTTAATGCTAGCTTCCATCCAATATTCATTAAATTCATTCGACTCATACTCGGTTCCTTTATCGGTCCTCAAAATTTTGATCTTCTTCCTGTTTGATTTTCAACCAAGGCCTTGAAGGTAAGGAACCACTTGAATGCTTTGTCCTTCTTCTTCAAAAATTATATCCAAATTTTGTAGGAGCATACATTTATACAAGTGATATAATATAAGAATCCTCCCAAAGATGTTATAGGTAGCATACCATATATATTAGAATGTATCAATTGCAAAATATCATATGTCTTCATGACACTTGAGGGGAATGCCCCCTTTGTATGCTTTCCTTCGGCACAACCCTGACATACACCTTCATGATCATCTTTCAAATAAGGCATCCCTGTCACCACCTTCCTTGCTTTGGGAAGGGATTTGTAATGAAGGTGTGCAAACCTCTAGTGCCATAGCTCGAATTGAAGAGTTGTGTCATATGTCATGGGCCCCAATGGAATTCCTCCAACCTGATAGAGTGTGTCAGCCCTGAACCAAAGAGTGAACACTTATTTGAATTTCCTTTTCCAAATGGGTACCTTTCCATCAGTGAATTTCACCTTGAATCATTTTTATTCCATTGTTGAGATAGACATTAGATTCTTCTTCAATTCAGGTACGTACAACACATCTTGAAAATGGAGGGCTTGACCTTGATTTAGATGAAGGGTCATAGTCCATGTCCCTTTCATGGGATAGGTGGCATTGTCTCCAAGGATAATCTTAAAATTAGTATCATTTTCAATAAAATCATAGAGGGATTCCTTATATATAGTGAAGTGCCTCGAGGCACCACTATCAATCAACCAATTTTCTAGGGTGTCGTAAGGAGATGCAGCAGAAAGGGAAAATATAATAATATATTCATTTTCTCTTATTATCAACAACGTTGGATTCATCATACCTCGAGTTCCTTGACCTTTTGAAAGGTTGACCATTACCATTCCCATTTCGATCAAAGGGGGCCTTCCTTTTTCCTTTGAACCTGTTGTTCCTTTCATTCCCATTCCCCCTGAAGTTGTTGTTGTTGTCATCATCTCCAGGAGAGTCCCTTTTATTGGGGAACTCTCTTGCATATTGACTAAATTTGTTACAAGTGTAACATCTTCCTTTTCTTCCTTTGGCACCCTCTCATCCATGATCTCATTTCTCGGACCAGCATTATTCCTCTTATTTGCATGAGTGGTGAAGGAAGTAGGTTCACTTCCATTCCCATTAGATGGATTGTATCTCTCCATCATCCTTGTCTCCTCTTGAGTGCATCTCGTCAAAAATTCATCAAAATTAGGAATTATATTATTATTGAGAATATTAGTATTGAATACATACCATGCATGGGGAAGTCCTCCAAGAATAATGAGAGTGAGCTCTTGGTTAGCTATGACCTTTCCAATAGATAAGAGATCATTCTTGATTTCGGTGAGCCTCATGAAATATGATTAGATGGATTCTCCCTTGTCCGTCTGGATGTTCTTCAACTTGTTCTTCGAAAATAGAATTTGATTAACATTGCTAGCCCTGGACATGCTAACCAACTTATCATACATCTCCTTAGATGTGCCCAACTCGGAGACATAAGCAACCAAGTGCTTATGAATAGAATCCCTGATGATCTTCTTCGTCTTGAATTCCCCTTTCTTGTACTTTGTATTAGTGGTTTTCGGTGCATTTGATGGAGGCTCAGTGATCTTTCCCTACACATAATCCATAACATCGTGTTCTTCCAATGTCAGATCCAAGGACATTTTCCAAGCATGATAATCAAACTTATCAGTTAGCTTGTCATCATATTTGAAGTCTAATGAGGAATCCATTTATCCCGCTCCTTGTCTTTTCAACTTCGGTAATTTCTCTTCTCCCTCTTGCTTGGGCTTTGTCTTCACCTTAGCTTTGATACCATGTTAATCTTAGTTAACCATGGCATGTTCTATGCTTAGAGAAATTTACTTCAATTTTTCTTCTTATTAGCCCGATTCAATTTCAGATTAGCAATCAGTGAGGGAAATTATGGGTATAAGGACCGTATTCCTCACAGATGGCACAAGCATGATTAGTCTGTTAACTCGTGTTCTTGTTTTTCCTCTATGGGTTTTTAATTTTTTGTCCCTGGTTTTGATTATGGTTGGGTTTTCTCCCACTCGGTGCCCATGGAGGTTGTTGTTGATTTTTGCCCCTCCAAATAGGCTCTCCCTTTAACTTTATCTTTGATTTTTTCTTAGCAAAATTCGGCATATTAGTTGAGTTTGAATGTCCATATTATTTTTGTTGTTGAGCGAGAGAGGGATTCACTAGATTAACCCCTCCATTAGCATGTGCTAGTGTGTTATTCTGTTGAGTTGCGGGCAAAGGGAAATATTGATTTCCTTGTCCTTGATTAGCATATGAGTTCTGAGAAGGGGGAATCGCTTCCATGTTCCTAGGGGGTTATTGGTTTCCCTCAAGGGGAGGATATGGTCAACCCTGCGTGGAAGGGTATTTTCCATCCTGCATGGGATGATATTGGTTAATATGCATAACAAAGTTCTGCATAGGCATAGATTGACCAGGGTAATATCTTGTATGTTGTAGTGGTGGTGTTATGGTGTAGTACCAACTACTTGCAAATTGTAAGAGTATCTAGGATACTTGTAGGTGTTTTCAAGTTGGTTTTGGGCTATTGATCTAATCAATCCATCAGCAGCATTGGATGTGCCTGGTGTATCTTGTTTAAAAGTTTGTAGGCGGGGTGCAGAAATTTAATACAAAATATGTATTTCCTGGATTCTCCTTATCTAACAATTATATGCCACTGCTAAATACAGAATTGCTTCTACAAAAACTTTTCGGAATTTGAACAACAATTGCCAATCACAATATCATGAATAAATATCAATCACATATAACACAGATAATTTATTGGGAAATCATAAAGCTAAAAACCCCACTGTATTCTATTATGTATTCTATTATGTATTATATTATGGATCATGAAACAATTACATACAAATCTCTACTCCAAGAGCTATCAATACAATAGCTAATTGTCTCACACTGTCATACAAAAATTGGCAAGTTCTTTAGCCAATTTACTGCCTCCAGACAGCCTACCTCTACTGTGCAATCCCTGATGGTCAAGAACCTCTGAATGAATGATTCTTTCCTACCTTTACTATGCAATCCTCATAGGCACATCCAATTTGTGTCTGGTTCCATGTGTGCAAACGAAAATGTCACAACTGATAGTCAATCTGTCTCTTTCACCTACATCTCAACTGGGTCTCCACTGGATCTAACATGCATGTATTTAATGGTAGTAAATCTTCAGTTGCATGTGAGGCCACTTATTGTGAATTAATTAAGAATTAATTCACTTGATCTCTCACTACTGTATCTTTAATTACAACTAGCACAAATATCCCAACTTCTGCAGTCAGCTCCAGCTTCTTCCTGGCATCCTTTGTCACATGAATGTAAACAGGTGAGCCAAAAATCTTCAAATGATAAATATTAGGCTTCTTACCAGAAAATTCTTCTTTGGGTGTACTCATGCCAAGTACTCTATGAGGACAAAATTTTTGCACATAAACCGCAGTGTTGCATGCTTCCACCCACAAGTGCATCGGTAGGTCCTGGTCATGCAGCATCGCTCATGCAGCACCCACGATTGTTCTATTCTTTCTCTCCCGGACCCCATTCTGCTGTGGGTTATGAGGCGCTATGAGTTCTCTTCGAATTCCTTCTTTGCTACAGAAGTCTTTGAATTTGCCCGAGATGTATTCACCACCATTATCGCTCCTTAGAGCTTTCACCTGCTTCCCCGACTCCTTCTCCACCAATGCCTTGAACTCACAGAACTTTGAGAACGTTTCACTCTTCTTCTGCATGAAGAAGATCCAACATCTACAAGAATAATCATCAACAAATATCACATAATACCTGTGTCTTGCTATTGAAGCAACCAAGAATGGTCCACACACGTCTGTGTGAATTCTCTCCAGTATCACCAAAGCACGGTTCTCCTTCTCATGAAAGGTGGTCTTTACAAACTTACCCATTGTACATCCTTTGCACTGATCTGACTACGCAAGAGTACCCTTGGGAAGTCCAGTAGAAATTTTCTGCAAAATCTTCAAAGCGCCATGGTGAAGATGGCCCAATCTCCTGTGCCATAATTCACCCTCATCGCAGCTCACCACTTCTTCTGCTTTGGCCACCATTGCAACGCAGCCATCTACCTCCAACTTGTAGATATTCTTAATTCGAACCCCTATCTTCTTGGTTTGACCCATTGTTTTATGTCGAAGGAAGGCTTTTCCCTCACTAAAAACAACATCATAACCCTTGTCTTCCAGCATTATGACTGAGACCAAGTTCTTCTTCAGACCTGGAACATGCATGACATTCTTCAACAAGAACGGATTACCGGACTCCCTCTCAAAGGTAATGGTCCCAATGCCAGTCGCACTGTACCAACCATCATCACCCATATCTATATGCATCTGGAGGTCCTTCTCCTCCAAGTCACTAAACAACTCTTTGTCTCCCGTCATATGGAAAGACGCACCACTATCAAGATACCACACCGATCCCATGCAGCTTGAAACCGAGCATGCGATCAAGGAAAAATCCAACTCAAATTACAAGGCTAAGGCCTCTCCAGCTGCAGATCTAGTAGCCTTCTTATTCTTCTTCTTCTGTGGACAGTTAGTGGCGAAATGTCCATGCTCGTGACAGTGAAAACACTTCACTTTGGACAAGTCCTGCTTCTTGCCTTTAGCACCAAATTTTGAAGAAGATTTATTCCCCTTCCCTTTCCTTGCTTTGGAAGCCAAAGTGAAATTTTATTCATCTTCATTGTTCGATGAAGATCCATCCCTAGTACCCCACCTTATCTCCTCCTGCACAAGATCCGACCAAAGTCACTCCCATCCCCGCAGTTTCTCTCGTCCATTGACAGAGTCTTCGTAGCTATACCAACTCTTCAGAAGCCCAAGGAGAGCCAAGCTCACCAAATCTTTTTCATAAACAGTAACCCCCACACTTCCCAGCTCATCCTTGCAGTGGACAAACTTCGTAAGGTATTTTGGAATACTGTCGCCTTTCTCCATTTTTATTTTTCTGAGCTTGTCTTTAAGCGCCAACTTCCTCTATTCACTTCTACTTTGGAACAAGTCTATCAAAGCCTTCCAAATTAAGAATGGAGTGGCTTTCCCATGAAGGCTGAACAGAATATGGTCCTTCACACCTTCCAACAGAATCCTCCTCATCTTTGCAGTCTTCTTTTGCCATGCATCAAGTAATGTAGCATCGCTAGATCCCGGCTTAGGAACATCGCTATCGATGAACTCCTTCAGCACATTATCCTCTAGCACCGCCTCCATCCTGTCCTTCTATGCTATTTAATTTGAGTTCCCATCAAGATCATACTCCAATCTCAACCCGTTGAAAGAAATTTCAATGTATACTTGATTTCTGCACCAAGAATCTTCTGTAGCAAATTCGAATTGTCCACCAGCACAAACTCACTTCACAATTGCAATCTTCAATCAAAAATGCTCTAATACCATGTAGAAATTATATGCACTAAGTATGAATATGCCCAAGATCCAGTTGATCTCACACTATTTAACTTTATGCAAGATACTGAATATATTCCACATGTTAATCTTTTGCGGAAACAATTAATTGCACACACATGTGAAGCATAAACAAAAATATTCAATCGCACATAACACAGATTTTAATCGGGAAACCCTGAAGCTAAAAACCCCAACTATATATTATGTAATATGGATATCATATGAAAATCTCATACAAGCATACAAAGCTTATCACAAGCCCTCAGTACAGTACAATCGTCATACACTAATCAAGCCTAATCTTGCAAATCCATGCACTGATCTTTGCCACCTACTAGCCTGCCTCCACTGCGCAATCTCTACTAAATAATAGCTCTAAATGAATTCAAATTTATCCATCCTTGATTGTGCAATCCTCATTGGCATCTCCACTCAGTGTGTGATGCAATCAATGCATCACTATAGTCACAACAGATAGTCTACCTTGCCCTTTCACCTATCTCTCCACTGGTCTCCACTGAAACTGTCATGCACTGTAGTTAACTGAAGTATTGTTTAGTTGATTAATGATTTATTATTTATGAATTAATTAACTCATTAATTCAATCCACACTCACTAGTGTATCAATCAGTTAGACTAGATACAACTAGCTCAATTGATTCTAACTAAGTTAAACAGAATACAACTCCATAACTACTTCTTCCAACTATGTCATAACTCTGCCACTTGAGTTCTAACTGAGTCCTCCATGAATTAGCTCCAGTAAACAATTAGGAATTATTGAGATTGCAACAAGATGATGAGCTTAGTGGAAAGAAGTCGCCTTCACTAAGTGGGCCCGCAGGCTATTTTTGGCGCAAAGTCTATTTTTAGACATATGGATCATGTTCTATGAGTTGCAGGATGCTATTTGTGGATGGTTGGTCAAGTCAAAAAAAATAGATGGACTTCTATTTTTAGACATACTGGGCGGAATCTATTTTTAGATTGCCAGTCTAAAAATAGATATGTCAAATATTATTAGCTCTTAGTAATATTTAGACTCTAAACATTATCTTATTCTCTTGGAGCACTTCAGTTAAGTGCACAGATGTGGCACAGGAGCTGACAGAAGGAATTACGCTATTCCCGAGGGTTATGTGGAGCTATTGCATGGATACTTCAGTTAGAACTCATGTGACAGAGTTTGGTGGAGTTGATTGAGGAAGTTAGTGGAGTTGTATTCAGTTTAACTAATCTAAACATAGTTGAGCTATTTGTATCTAGTTTAACTAATTGATACAATTAGTGAGAGTGGTGTGAATTAATTGTTAATTAATTCACTAATTATAAACTCATTAATCAACTAAAGAATGCATCAGTTAACTTCAGTGCATGGACAGTTTCAGTGGAGACCAGTGCAGAAATAGGTGAAAGAGCAGGTTAAATATCAATTGTGACTATACTGTTGCTATTTGCAACACACAGTGATTGGATAAGCCCATGAGGATTGCGCAGTACAATCCAGGTGGTTTATGTTATTTAATGAGCCATCCCATAGCATTGATTATGCAATAGAGGCTGGCTATCAAGTGGCAAAAGATTGGAGCATGTGTTTTGCTAGATCTAGCTTGATAGTGTGTAGCAATTGAGGGTGTGCATGAGAGCTTGTGAGGAGCTTTTGTATTATGATTGTTACATGATCTCCATGACATATAATATACAGATAGTTGGGGTTTTCAGCTTTAAGCTTTCCCATTAAATATTGTGTTCATATGTGTGATTGTTTGTGGTTTTAATGTATGCATGCAATTGATTTTATTTACGCATGTGATGATCAATGGTAGAAGAGATTTTGTATTATGCATGAAGCTAAAATAGTGTGTGATCAGGAGAATCTCGGTGAATAATATATCAGTTATTCAAATTTCTACATGGTATCAGAGCGATATTGATCATTGGAGCAATTGAAAAACATTGAAGCGGTTGAGTTTTGTGCTGGTGGAATTCGAATTTGCAGCAGTGTTTTCTTGGTGTCGAAGTTGAGATGTCTTTCAACGGATTGAAATTGAAGTATGCCCTTGAGGGTAGCTCGAATTATATTGCATGGAAGGACAGGATGGAGGCAGTGCTGGATGACAATGGGTTGAAGGAGTTCATACATGCAGAAATTCCAAAGCCTACTTCTAGTGATGCTGCCGTACTTGACGCATGGCAAAAGAAGACATCAAAGTGTCGAAGGATTCTGTTGGAGGGCGTGAAGGATCACATAGTATCTAGCCTTCATGGTAAGGCTTCTCCATTCTTGATGTGGAAAGCTTTGACAGATTTATTTCAAAGCAAGAGCGATCAGAGGAAGTTGGCGCTCAAGGATAAACTCAGAAACATAAAAATGGAGAAAGGCGACAGTATGCCCAAGTACCTCATGAAGTTCATCCAATGCAGGGATGAGTTGGCAAGTGTGGGGGTGACTGTTGATGATGAGTACTTGGTGAGCTTGGCTCTCCTTGGGATTCCGAAGAGTTGGCATTCCTATCAAGACTCTGTCAATGGTCGGGAGAAATTTCTAGGATGGGAGCGACTTTGGTCAGATCTTGTGCAAGAGGAGATAAGGCGAAGTAACAGGGACGGATCTTCATCAAAGAAATCTGATGAAGAGAATTTTGCTTTGGCTACCAAATAAAATAAGGGGAAGAGCAAAAAATCTTCTCAATCAGGTGCAAAAGGCAAGAAGTAGGACATGTCCAAGGTGAAGTTCTTTCACTGTCACCAACACGGAGATTACACCACTAATTGTCCACAGAAGAAGAAAAATAAGCAGGCTTCTAGATCTACAACTGGAGCGGCCTTAGCCTCGCAGTTTGAGTTGGATTTTTCACTGATCGCATGGTTGGTCTCAAGTGTGATGGGTTCAGTGTGGTTTCTTGACAGTGGTGCGTCTTTTCACATGACAGGAGATCGAGATTTGTTTACTGATCTGGATGAGAAAGATCTTGGAGTGCACATCAAGATGGGCGATGATGGTAGATACAGTGCGACCGATATCGGTACCATTTACTTTGAGAGGGAGTATCGTAAACCCTTCGTATTGAAGGAAGTGATGCATGTTCCAGGATTGAAGAAGAATCTTATCTCTGTGGGGATGTTAGAAGACAAGGGATATGATGTTGTCTTTAGTGAGGGAAAGGCTTTCCTGCGCAGTAAGGCAACTGGTGAGACCCGGAGGATAGGGGTTTGAGTACAAAACCTTTATCAATTGTAGGTAGATGGTTGCGTAGCAATGGCAAGCAAGGCAGAAGGAGTGGTGAGCCGGGATGATGGTGATTTGTGGCACCGGAGATTGGGCCACCTTCACCATGGAGCTTTGAAGATACTGCAGCAGATTTCTACTGGGCTTCCTAAGGGTACTCTTGCGCAGTCAGATCAGTGCAAGGGATGTAATCTCTTGTGGTGCACCCCAGGAAAGCCACCTTCACTGAGAAGGATAGTCGCGCCACGACGATCCTTGAGAGAATTCACTACGTACGTGTGTGGACCTTCTCACAAGAGCTCAACAGCAAAGCACGGTATTATGTGATATTTGTTGATGATTTTTCTCGTAAGTGTTGGATCTTCTTCATGCAGAAGAAGAGCGAGACATACTCAAAGTTCTGTGAGTTCAAGGCACTGGTGGAGAAAGAATCAGGGAAGCAGGTGAAGGCTCTTAGGAGCGACAATGGTGGCGAATTCATCTCTGGTGAATTCAAGGAATTTTGCAGCGCAGAAGGAATTCCAAGAGAGCTCATAGCACCTCATGACCCACAGCAGAATGGGGTTGCTGAGCGGAAGAATAGAATGATCGTGGGTGCTGCACGGGCGATGTTGCATGATCAGGGACTTCCCATACACTTGTGGGCTGAGGCATGCAATACTGCAGTATATGTGTAGAACTGTTGTCCTCACAGGATACTTGGGATGAGTACACCCGAGGAGGCGTTTTCTGGTAAGAGGCCTAATATTTCCCATTTGAGGATTTTTGGTTCACCTGTTTACATTCATGTGACAAAGGATGCCAGGAAGAAGCTGGAGCCGACTGCAGAGGTTGGGGTACACTGATACACCCCACAACTATCGTGTGTATTTTCCAGACAGTCGCAAGACTGTTGTGTGACGGGATATCAAATTTCAGGATGAGAAAGCCATGAAGTGTTCACTTGAGAGGGAGCCACACTTGCATACAGATGAGGAGCTATTAGCTCCTAAGGATGAGCTTCAGGATGTGGATCAACCACAAGAGGAAGTTCATGGAGTGGAAGAGACCACTCAAGCAGCGCCAACCATCAAAGGGTGGAAGCGCACTACAGAAGCTGAGCGATTGGCTCAAGATGTAGAGAAGTTTGTAGGAGCACCTACATCACAGCACAGACAGAGACAGTCACCTGATCAGTATACTTGATACATGGCTCTTATGATCAAGTGTATCGTGACAGAGCCATCCTCTTTCGAGGAAGCTGTGGAGGATCCTGCATGGGTAGATGCCATGGTGGAAGAGTATGATTCGATTGTCAGAAACAGTGCATGGGAGATTGTCCCAAGGCCGGAAGTGAAATCAGTGGTGGGTTTGAGATGGATCTACAAAGTGAAGCAGGCAGCTGACGGGAGTGTGGAGAAGTACAAGGCAAGATTTGTTGCTCGAGGCTTTTCACAAATTGAGGGGATCGATTATGAGGAGACCTTTGCACCTGTCACAAGGTATTCTTCCATACGGATGATTCTTTCTCTCTCAGCACAGATGGGGTGGCACATTCATCAAATGGATGTGAAGACTGCGTTCCTCAACGGAGTCATTGAGGAGGAGGTGTACATAGAGCAGCCCGAAGGTTTCGAGATCTTCAGCAGTGAGTCGCATGTGTGCAGACTCAAGAGAGCACTGTATGGGTTGAAGCAAGCACCTCGTGCTTGGTACACACAGAGACGCTATTTCTCACCGTACCTTGGATTCTCCAAGAGTGAAGTGGATCCGAACCCATACCAAATTGTGGTGGAGGGTAAGTTATTTACCATTGTACTTTATGTAGATGATTTGATTTTGACAGGTGATGAGCTGTTGATACTCTCATGCAAGGATGATCTTGCAAAAGAGTTTGAGATGAAGGACTTGGGCCTCCTTCATTATTTCTTGGGATTGGAAATTTGGCAATGCAGTGATGGACTCACTACTACATTTGGCGGAAATTCCGACGCTTTTGACCAAATGTCGGAAATTTCCCCAAATTTTTTCAATCCCGCTCGAAACGGTCGCTATACCGACATCTAGAGAAATGTGTCGCAATACCGACGCTTAGACAAAGTGTCTCAATTGCAAAGTTTGAAGGAAGACGTCGCAATTGTGACACTATGCCCCAAAGCGTCGCTATTGCGACGAATGCTTCCAAACGTCGCTATGTCTAAGTGTCGCAGTTGCGACGTTTGGAGGTATCCGTCGCAATAACGACGCTATGTTTGCGACACAATGTCTAAGTGTCGTAATTACGATGTTTAGAGCGATCCGTCGCAATAGCGACGCTCTGGCCTCCGTCGGCATAACGACACTTATATGCAATAAATGACAGTTATATGCCTTTGCAAAAATGGTCGGCTTACAGAGCAGCGCGAGGAGTAGTTAATGGAGGCACCTTTGCGATTGCGCATAATTTGGAGAGAAAATAGTAATAATGAGAGAGGCTCCTTTAATTGCGTCTTTGATTTGTGAAGGTATGGATTGTCCAGCCTGCAATTCTATGCTGTCGAGAAAGACTCGCAATTTTCTGGAAACAAGACTGTTGTGATCAAGATGCCTGGCGAAGAAACGGACATCGGGTTCACGACTGTTGATGAACACATCGTAGTCCGGTGAAGAAGGCACCAAGGAGGGCATTCTCAGTGAATGAGGGATGTTGAAATATTAATTTCAACTACCCTGTCCTCTAGCCGCTTTCTAAATCTGTTTGAATGGCTCTGTCAAACCGCTACTTTCTAAAACTGATGAACAGTCAATTTTGGTTTTGAAATCACAGTCCCTGCACACTTAAAAACAGAGCGTTGTATTTTTTTGGAAACAGAGCAATTTAATAGTAAACGCGGGAGATTTTAATTCAGAAGAACGTGGTCCCACAGACCACAAACCAAATCAGCCATCCACGTGGAAGCAGGCGATTCGATCGCGTTATTTTTTGGCCCGTCTGCATTGTGGAATTCTGGACCCGAAACATTATAGGGCGGAATTAATTTGATTTTTGCGTCACAGTTTTCCTCCGTACGAAAAGCCAAAAAACGGACCCGAATAAAATTCACGTCACAAATTAGGGTGACATCAGCAGGCTAGTTTGGAACGAGAATCTGTGATTGAAATCGGGTTTATTTTTTTTTTGCGTCCGGACGTATGATATAGTCTTATTAATATTTTGTTATAAGTTTTGTTTCACCGCCCGATAGTTATTTAAACCATTGGCTCATATATAACATATGCGCAAATATTTCACTTTGGGCATTTGTAATGTGGGCCCCGAATACTTTAAATAGGTACATATACATTAGACATTTTAAAAGTTTTGAGGATTGCACCCCCGGTGCAATTGTTTGTTTATAAGATTATATGATACATGTGAGATAAAGGTTTATTATTTATCTCATATAAATAAATTTTATCAATATTGGACATTTACACTTTTATGAGGTGATGTTATAATTAAATTCATAAATGTCTCTTTTTAATCCTCATTTTACTCCATGAATATGTTTGGAAATGAAATTTCAATAGATTAATTTTCTCCTAACCTATGTATCATCAATATTGTACATTTACATTCTTAATTATGAGGTGATGTTATAGGTAAATTCATGAATATCTCCTTTTAATCTTCATTTTACTCCATGAATATGTTTGGAAATGAAATTTCAATAGATTAATTTTCTTGCTATTATATGTTTTACGAAGATATGGGAAGGAATTCTCTCTTGTTCTTCTTAGAAATAATTATATATAATTTTATTTTATTTTCAAAATAGATTAAAAAAATTATATGAGAAAAATTATTAATTCATCAATATGTGTGTGTGTGTTGTGATGAATAATTTCATAGTTCAACTTAATGGTTCATTATATAATCATGTGACCATCACCAATGATATATCTTAAAAAGCAACTGAAAAGCCATGTGTACAAAATCAATGTATACTCTAGAGAGTGGTTCTCATATCACTATGTAAATTGTTGTATGCTACTTCAACAAAATTATAAGATAAATTGTAATACACATCATATATGCACCATAACAATTGGTACTGGGTAAAACCCACCTGCCACACCTTTGTACTCGATCCAATTTTCTCTGTCAAATCTTCTAGCTGTGGGAGTTTCCTCCAAGGATCATAATACCCCCAAGGCCTGTTGTCACCCTAGTAATTCTCAGGTTGTGGGATAGGGATTTTTGTAGTTAAGAACACCAGGGGTAACCAAGAACCGCTTTGGGAATTCAAGATCTAGCCTTCTTGAACTCTAGAGAGGGATCTCTCCATATGATTTAGCTTTGTTTTAGTAACAGATATTAGGCTAGCCGCTAGCTATGATTGTGTATTTGGGTTTGATTTTAAAATATTGGTGGGAATAAAGAGATTTCAAGGTAAACCAGAAGGATCTACCAGAATATTGGGCAATGGAGTCAACTCTCTAGGTAAGCAGAACTAAGAAATAAGGCTCAGAGATGCAAATGTGCTAAGGGCAAGATAGGTGACCTTATAAGGCTATGTATAGGCTTGATTTGATGGAGTGGATGGAATCTGAGCAAAAGGGCACTTAAGAATCCTTAAGCTATAGATAAGAAGATTGAAGAAGGGGATCTAATTTGGAACCGTAGAACTGCCCATAAGGTTTTACGAACAGGCTATTACTGGCCTACCATCTTTAAGGATGCCAAAAAATTCGTGCAGGCCTGTGATAGCTGCCAAAGGGCAGGACGCCCTGGGCAGTCTGATGAAATGCCTTTGAACCCTCAACTAGTGATTGAACCATTTGAACGCTAGGCACTTGATTTTGTTGGCCCTATTAGTCCTCCCTCAAACCAAAATACATACATCCTAGTTGCAACCGAATATGTCACTAAGTGGGTCGAAGCAAAGGCAGTTTCAAAAGCTACAGAGGACTCTGTAGTACAGTTTCTTTTCCAAATCTTTGTGCGCTATGGTCTCCCAAGGGACATAATCACAGATGGAGGACCACAATTTGTAGGTAATAAATTAGCTAAAACATTGCAAAACTACCACATTCAGCACAAGATTACAACTCCATATCACCCACAGGCCAATGGCCAAGTAGAGAGCACGAACAAAGTAGAAAACATTAAAATGGCAAGTAGAGAGCACGAACTATAGTTGTCTTGAGAAATTTTATTCACACAGAATAATTCGAATTGTGAAGTATTTATACAAAAAAATGTTTACAAAATATCTCAGCAATTGAGATAATATTTTAATAAAAAATAGGAAAGAAAACTTAAAAAGAGGGACAGCTGCAAAACAGTTTGCAAGCTGTTACCTTTTTACAAGAAAAAATAGAACTGTTTATTCTAATTTGAATTGATTGTTGTTGTGCACTTTAACCCTGTATTTTTACCATTTGAGGTAACAGTAAAAAATGAATTTCCAAGTGAATTTCCTGTTTTTTATCCATTAAATTCACAGCAGATCTGTGAATTCTTGCCACCTTTCTGCAGAGGGGATCTTCATAGTCTTCAATTTTCTGTAACTTTCATCTGCCTCTGTATACTTGGAAAATTTAGGCTTGATAGTGAACATATGCCTGATCTCATTATCTAAAAAGAACAGATTTTCAAAATACTGAAGAAGTATTTTTCTTGTTGGTGATCCTTGAGGCAATTGTTGTCTGGCTTGCTCTTTTGCATGATATCTGATTTTTAGATCATAATCTTTCTGAGGCATTAACTTGTCATTCAATGCGTGAATATCAGGCAAACCTGCTTCTGACAATGTTTTGTATTTGGCTAAAAATATTGAGATGGATAAATTCATGTCTTTACACCGGTCCTCTAGATTACTCATTATGTTTCTTTTGTTCAGGACCTTTTTGATTTGAAGAATGGTTTCTGTTCTATCAAAAATTTTCAATTCTTCCAACTCTTCCCTGGTTTTACTGTTTAAAAAATCTATGAGTTGGATTGCTTGGGCTGGTTTTTTGTCAATTTCCCTCCTAGTCTTGTCAATCTCTGCACTAGCAACTTGAAGTAACTCCCTCTATTCATAAATTATCCGAATTGAAGGCCATTGAGAATGAATGCCATCAATAATTTTGGTCCATAAATGATTTTTTATAAAGGCCACTTGATCTGTAAGATTTACTTGTGCTTGTAGAATCTTTACCTGTTCTTGTAGTCGATCAGCCCTTTGCTCATGTCCTCTAGAAGTAGTCAAGGCATCATTTTTGGATTTTTCTAAATTTTTAATAGTGCCTCTCAAACTAAGAATCTCTTTATCTTGGTCTTGTGGTGTGCACCTCTATGAGGATTAAGAAGAAGAGGCAGAGATTAGAGAAGTAATTGGCACTGCAGTTGGTAGTACTCCGTTCGGTGCCAAGTGTTCTGCCAAAGTAGATGGTATAGCAGTGTTACAGTGGGGATCACTGTAGGAATGACCATTGGTTGTGCTTTTCTTAGTTCTTCATTCTCTTTCATTAGAGCTTCTATTTGACTTTCCATTGTTTTTATCTGACCTGTGATTTGATGTACAAGCTGCTTTAAATCATCATTCTCTGTTTTTTGCTGTAGAATTTCTTTTGCTTGAGAGTTTTCACTCTGAGGAAACTTCAACTGTTTTCTAAGAGCAGCTATATCCTCATTTTTCTATTTAATTAAGACTTTTTCCCCTTCAATGTTGGTTGGGTCACCCCCTGCTTCAATCACTATATCTTCTAGTGCTTTTATTCTTAAATTATTAGCATACAGTGAGGCTTTGTCCAACCTCATTTGATTTTGGAGGTTGAGCATTGTTTTCTCAAGCCTAATTGATTTCATAGTTTTACTGACAATTTTTTAATATAGCATTTCAGTATTGCTCCTATGAAATTCAATTTGATCTAATTCATGAATGGCATCTGCATCCAGTTCAAGATCTATTTTGGAATAATATGCCACTGATTTTGGCTCAGCCACTGTAGGCTTCAAGAATGACATTACCAATTTATTGGATGAATAATCAAATGCTGAAAGAAGCCTGTCTTTGTTTCCAGGCTTTTCCTTAAGAAATCTAGAATGAGCTTGATTCTTGAGCTCTTCATTCTTCTCTTTAATCTGTCTGAATCTGATCTGAATCTCTGACTCTGTATTGTCAGTTTCCTGAGAAGGAGTCAAATCGACAGTAGCCTGGTTTTCCTTCATGACTGTATCTTTTTTTTGTGTTCCAATTTTTACATTTTGAAGCTCTTTTAATGTTTGAGTGACTATTCTTGTTGCTTCATCATTTATATCAATATTTACAGCCTTATCCTTTTCTTCTTTTGTTGACTTGCCTCTTTTACTATAAGGAGTTCTGAATTTTATGTCCTCAATAGTCTCAGCTATGAAACTATCTCCTTCTCTGTCTCTTTTATGTACATTATCAGTATCTTTGCTTGTAGAAGACACTTGTACTGTCTGTTCAATCTGTTTGCCTTTGCCACTGTCTACATGCATTACCTGTACTGCCTATGAATCATCATCAGATAGGGTGTTTGGCTCCCATTCAATTTTATTTACATATCTTTCAATATGGGGCTTAGGATCATGCAAGTAAACAGGCAACTTAGATTTTACCCTCATTGCACTCAAAATACCTTGTGGGTCATACTTCCATGTAAAACTACATGGGAACTTATACTCTTTAAGTTTGACATTTATCTCATTGGAAACTTCTCTGTTATTCACAATGAATGGCCCAATTTGATTTTTCAGCTTAAATTGGGTCTTTTTCTTGAAAGCTATGAAGTGTATTTCATCTACATTCAATAGTTGTCTCGGATATTCTAAAGCAAATATTCTTGTAGTAGCAAATCTGGGTAACTTATATGGGGCCAGGGATGAGCCATACACTCTGATTTCTGTATGATTTTTATATAAATACCAATCTCCAGTTTTGTAGCTCTCTGATAACTGCAGAATTCTTCTTGTCTCATCATTGATCCTAGGGATATCCTCTTTTTCCAAGAGATACATAGCAGGGGCTATAAATGAGTCATTGAAATCTGTAAAACTATACTTTCTATTCCATTTCCTTAAAATAGATGACCAAAATACTACTGATAGAACTTTTCCTTCTGCATCCACTTTCTTACATCCAATTGGAAACTTATCTGTTTGATAATATAGGAAGAGGTGGAGTAGATAAGAGGAGTATCTGAAAACTCCTTCTTCTGGTAATCTGGATAACTAATAATGCATAGTTTCAACAATAAATTTAGCAAAATTGAACTGAATGGATGGTGATTGACCAGGGCTTAGAGTTGACAGAAAACCTAGGATAGCCACATCAGTGAATTCATCACTGTGGTATCCTAGTATGAAGGAGAGCATTGAGACAATCTGTCTAGTTTCATCTGGGAAATCAACGGTGTCGAAAGGAGGATTTAACTTAGGAATATCAACTTGATTTGGACAAAACGTCTGGTATGTTTTGAATCTAGCATTTAAATCCAAGTCAAGATATAGTTGGGTTAAATCTTCTATTGTTAGGGAAGTAGAATTGGGGTCATGATTCATTTGCAGCATGGAATTTATCGACTCTTCAGTGATGTAAAACAGGATATCTTTTTCTTTGTTTACAATACATCTTCGTTCTGGCATATAATAGGCTTAGCATAATCTGATAAATTCAGGAACAGAATGAGTGAGAGGGACAATATATCTAGGCAGATTGGATTCCCAAATTGGAATATCTTTGTCACCATTTTCCACTGATTTGCCATAGCACCAATTATAGACATCAAGCATGTTAATTCTACATTAGGGTCTAGTATTCTATAGTCCATATCAACTAAAGGGCTGTTCTCTAGAGAAATGACTGGAGGCTGGACTGGTCTGACCACTTCTGTAGAATCAGCCGTGAGTGCAGGAGTTGGTTTGTCGATTTTGAAGGACATAGGCTGAGGAATCTTTGCAGAAGACTTCTTTTGAGATTTTTGGCCTCCATTCTTGGGCGTTACCTATTTCTTGGTCATTTTTAATAATGAACGAAGCCAGCTTAAACGGTTTGCTAAGTTCCTTTACGAGAAACAGGGGTTTCTTGGCGAATTTCCACTGAAAATGGGGTTTCTGAGCAGGGTTTTTAGGAAATGCAAGGAATTTAAAGCTCAGAACGTGTATTTAAAATCGATTTCAACAGAAAAATGGACCAGGGTATGGAAAAAACTGCGAGAAAGGGAAATTAGGGATTCCAGGGAAATTTTGACAAAGTTTCCCCTGAAAAATGGACACTTTTTTGCAGTAACTTTGGTAATTATTTGAAATCGACGGGAATTTTGAAATCTCAGAGGGAAAATTCGAAGAAAGGTACCTGGAGAACAAGCGGAATTCGGTTGAAGACGTTGCAGAGGTGCTCAGTCTTCAATTTTTTGAAAATGGCTTCGCAGAAGACAATGTATTACTTTGTAATGGAAATTCAGGGCAATGGGAAAATGGTACTGGTAGGTTGAAAATGGCTCTGCAAATTTTCTCAGGGTTCAAACGGCATGATTTTGAGGAAAAACGGTTCTACAATGTTTTTACAGGTTTAAAGCGAAAAGGTGAAAATTTGAATGAAAAATATAATTTTAATGTATTAAACGATGGTATAACCATAGTTAAATGACATTAAACTCGGGTTAAACGGGTGAGGTTTAGGGAATACCGCCAGTGGTATTCGCAAGGGTAAATGGTGGTAAGCGGAAACTAGCGTTTCGAACGCGATACAACGTGGTGGCGACACGTAAGCGCGGGTAGTTTGGAAAAACCACCCATTTCGCGCGGCTTTGCCAAAACATCAAACGATTACTTTATGAGCGTGGAAATGTATTAGCGTCGTCGGATCTGAATTCAACGAGCGAACGGCCACGATCAAAAGGAAAGGTGTGGGGAAAAGGTAAGTTATCGGGTTCACTTTGGGCCATTGATCTTGAGAAATCGTCGCTATACCGACATTTAGAGAAAAGTGTCGCAATACCGACACTTATAAAAAGTGTCGCAATTGCGACACTATGCCCCAAAGTGTCGCTAGGCGGCTGCCTCCAAACGTTGCAATTGCCTCCAAACGTCGCTATTATATGTTTTAGAAGATATGGTAAGGAACTCTCTCTTGTTCTTCTTAGAAATAATTATATATAATTTATTTATTTTTTTCAAAATAGATTAAAAAAATTATATGAGAAAAATTATTAATTCATCAATATGTGTGTGTTGTGAGGAATAATTTCATAGTTCAACTTACTGGTTCATTATATAATCATGTGAGCATCACCAATGATATATCTTAAAAAGCAACTGAAAAGCCATGTGTACAAAATCGATGTATACTCTAGAGAGTGGTTCTCATATCACTATGTAAATTGTTGTATGCTACTTCAACAAAATTATAAGATAAACTGTAATACACATCATCTATGCAGTATAACAATTCCCATACAACTGAATACTGTGGGGAAGGACACAACTATCTGCCGGCTGTGTGCGCTCTGCTCCTCTGCGAGCTTTCGGTTAGGTCAATGATCGCTGCCTGGCCTGTTCCACCGCCATGGGAGCGCCAGGGGGTGTGGAGCCCTCTCCCACCCCTCCATATTCTTCTGCTGAGGCCTTTCGTTGCCTGCTAACTCAGAAAGGGAAAAAACGTGCCCACCCCGACGTCCCGAAGTTCATCAAAAAGCTTGATGAAATCCCAGAAATCGCACTGCCGGAAGAGCAACCGATCAAAATCGCTCTTGCTTTGGCTGACAGAGGTCTAGTGGGACAATTTATGGGCCGATGGCCAACTTCAAAAGCGACTGATGAATGGGTTCAACGAAACTGGAGACCCCTGCTGCCCAACAACGTGATAAGTTATGCTGTAGGTAGAGGTTTTTTCATTTTCGAATTCACTACCAAGGAAGACCGAGATCTGGTGTTCAGAAATGGTCCATATTTCATGGGAAATCAAGGTCTCTTTCTGAATAAATGGACCCCAGACTTCGACCCTTCAGTCGATGTCCCAAAGGAGGTTCCTATTTGGGTCCGGCTCCCCAATCTACCAATACACTGCTGGAGCTACCAATCCCTGCAAAATATAGGAAATGGACTGGGCAGATTCATCGACAAAGCTGATAACAAGGGCCAATACACCTGCGCAAGAATCTGCGTAGAAGTCGACTTGGAAGCTGGTCTTCTGGAAGCCATCAAACTTACAGTTGGAGATTGGCACCACTTCCAGAAGCTTGACTATGAGCAATTTCCCTTTAAGTGCCAAATCTGCCATGAGCACGGTCACTTTCAAAGAAACTACCCAAAAGCACCATCAGGGGACAAGGTGGAAGAAGAGGGATGGAAAGAAATAAAAAAGGGCAAGGTAGTCTCAAAGGCCAACGAGCAGAAAAAATCAGGACCAATGGGGAACCTCCAGACCAGCTCCAAGACCATACCAGATCCAAATGAAGGCCCCTCCTCAGGAAAAAAGGTGGATGCCTCAGAGAACCATGAAGAAACTGAAGACCAGTTGAAAAAAGTGAAAGAAACCGAAGAAGAAACAACTGTCCCCCTTACAGAGGCTGGTCAAGGGGGAACCGAAGGCAATGACGAGCACATTAGTCTTGCCTCTGACACAAGGGGAGAATCAGAAGAAAGAGACTCCGAATCAGACAACTCACAAATTACTCCTATCAAATCGACCAGGGGCCGAAAATCCAAGAAGAAACAGAGAGAGGAGAAAACCTATCTGGATGTTCTCCAAGGCTCCCAGAAAACTCTCAAAGGAATGATGAACACTAGATCCGGGCGCAAGCACAACAGGGCTCCAAAAGGAGCCACTCCTTCCCAATCCAATAAATAATGAAGTACATCTCCTGGAATTGCAGAGGATTAGGTAGCAAGCTGAAAGAAGATGCCATGAAAGACATTGTGAGATTGCATACACCTGAAATCCTTCTCATCCAGGAGACAAAGCTAGAGGACACTATTCTCCTCCAAACCAACAAAATATTTTGGCGCAAAGGCCCCGGTAGAGCTGTCAGTGCTAGGGGCGCCTCTGGTGGGATTGCCTCCTTTTGGGACAACTCCAAATATGACTTGACTCATGAAGAAAGTTGCCATCACTGGATCTTCACTCAGCTCCTCCACAAAGACTCTGGTCAACAAGTAAGTATGTTCAACCTTTATGCTTCGGTCTCTCCAGCGGAGAAAAAAATTTGCTGGGACTCGCTCTAGTCCTTTCTTTTATTGCACAATCCAGAAAACATCATTATTACAGGGGATCTGAACGTTACTCTAGCCACTGAAGAGAAAAAAGGGGGTTCTCCTGTAAGGGACCCAGCTAGAGAATGGGTAGAAGACATAATGATCGGCTGGGACCTGGAGGATATCAAGCCTTCAGCTGGGAAATACACTTGGTCTAACAAAAGGTTGGGTCCCAACCACATAGTTGCTCGTTTGGACGAATTCCTTGTCCAAACCTCCTTCCTTACTAGTGGTCTAATGGCCTCTTCCAAAATCATTCCCAACTGTACTTCCGATCATAAACCCATTAGCCTAGAGCTCTCCATGGATGGTTTTCTTGGCCCCATTCCCTTTAGATTTAGCCCTTTGTGGCTTCAGCAAGAAGGTTTCCATGAGATGGTATCTGAAGTCTGGAACCAGCAAGTATTGGGATCCCCTTTCTTTGTGTGGGAAGAAAAGTTGAGGATTCTTAAGAGACGGCTCAAGGAATGGGCTAAATCTTTGAAAACTCCAGCTGCCAAGAGAAAAGAGTCCTTAGAAAATCTTGTTGCCCTCCAATCTTCAATGGAGGACTCTGCTGTTACCCAAAGTCTGCTCCAAAAAGAAGTTGAGTTGCAAAAATCCCTCCATAAAGCTAGTAGGGACGAAGAGGAGTATTGGAGACAAAAATCCAGAAACTTATGGTTACAGGCCGGAGACAAAAATACCAGTTTCTTCCATAAACATGCCGAAGCTCGCAAGCAATTCAAAAATGTTTCAGAAATCCGCTCCCAAGATGCTGTGGTTAAAGATTTTGAAGGAATTAAGAGAGCAGCCTTTTCTTTTTTCAAAGAGCTTTATACAGCGCCTGCTGATATTCCTATTGATCCCCATGCCTATCCATTCGATCTAATCCCCAAATGTGTCCAAGATTCTGCCGACACTATGCTAACTGCACCGATCAGCATGGTCGAGCTCAAAAAATCCCTGGATTGCATGGAACCGGATAAGGCGCCAGGGCCTGATGGGTTCACAGCTAGGTTTTTTCAGTCTTGCTGGTCTTCTATCAATAAAGACCTCCTGAGAATGGTCAGGAAGTCTCAATATTGTTCTAAGATTGGAGGCAGTACCAATTCAGCCTTCCTTGCATTGCTTCCGAAAGAGAAAGGAGCTTCAGATTTCAGCAGATTCCGGCCTATTTCGCTGTGTAATACTAGCTATAAACTGATTACCAAAATCATATCCATCCGACTCAAGAATATTCTACCAGACATCATCCCGGAGAATCAAGGAGGTTTCATCAAAGGGAGAAAGATTCTGGATAATATTGTGCTGGTTCAAGAGGCAGTTCATTCAAGTTGCCATCGAAAAGAAAAAGGTATGGTGATAAAACTCGATCTGGCAAATGCCTTTGACAGAGTGAGGCATGACTTCCTGTTCACTGTTATGAAGAAAATGGGCTTCTCAATATCCTTCATAAATTGGGTGAAAGCCTGCATTGCCTCTCTATGGATTGCGCCGCTGGTAAATGGTCGATCTACTGATTTTTTCAATGCATCTAGGGGATTAAGACAAGGTTGTCCGCTGTCCCCTCTCCTCTATGCTATCCAAGCCTTAGTGCTCAGTTTCCAGCTAGACTTTTGTCAACAAACCCAAACCCTGTCAGGCCTCAGAATGGTGCACAATGTTAAAGACATAAACCATGCCCAATTTGCCGATGATACTCTGCTGCTTGGAGGAGCGAGCATTAACTCGGCCAGATCTTTTAAGAAGGAGTTGGACACTTATAAGGAGGTCTCAGGCAGCAAGATAAACTATTTAAAAAGTACCATATACGGCTGGAACTGCTCGATCAAAGAGCTGGCTGACATTGCTAGGCTCCTTGAGATGAAAGTTTGTCAGACCTGGGAGTCCTTCAAATATCTTGGGATTCCAATCTTCAAATCCATACCTAAAGTTGCCCACTGAATGCCCCTCTTAGACAAGCTTAAGCTCAGAATACAAGCCTGGGGAGCCTCTTGGCTGAACAATGCTGGGAAATTAATTCTAATGAAATCTGTTCTCACAAGTATGCCTCTATTTCAGCACTCCATTCTGCTTGCTCCCAAAACCTTCCTCAGTAAAATGGATAGTATTCTGAGAAGATTCCTTTGGGAAGGGGGGAAAAATAATGAAAGAAGACTTCATTTGGTTAATTGGGACACCATTAAGAGGCCAACCCTGGAAGGAGGCCTTCAAATGAGAGATTTGGCTGCACAAAATCTCGCTCTGGGCTCCAAAATCCTGTGGAATATTGTAGCTGGGAAAGTTAGCTGGAGTAAGAAAGTCCTCTGGAAGAAATATTTTCAAGGCTAGCGTTTGAGATGTTTGGATCTTCCTCCAAAAACCACCAAAGGTTCCCCAGTTTTCAAGCTTTGTCTCTCTGCTCTGGATCATTTCAGATCCAATCTCTACTGGATCCCAGGTAATGGGAAAAAAATCAGAATTTGGGAAGACCAGATCCTAGGAGATCAGCCATTGAAACATATTGAAGGCCTTGCAAATATTAAAATTTGGCTGCAATCCAACAATCTGGAAACCCTTTGGGACATATCCACCTGGACGGAGGATTCTGGTAGGCTGTGGGACAACTGGAATCTGGGAGAGGTTCCACATCGATTGCAAATTGAAGCTACGTTACTTTTAGACAAGCTCCAAGGAAAATCCCCCACTTCAGAAACAGCTAAGGACAAAAGAGGGTGGGGCTCCCATTCTGGCTCTTTCTCGGTTTCTGAAGGTTATAAAAGTTTGACTGCTGTTCCTAATGTCCCTCCTGACCCAATGCAATGGAAGTTCATTTGGGCCTTCCCTGCGCTCCCAAAAGTAGACTTCTTCTGCTGGACGTTGGCCCATAACAGCATTCTTACTCAAGACAATCTGAGAAAACGTGGTATGGAAGGGCCATCCAGATGCCCGTTGTGTAAGTCAGAGGAAGAAACAGCCAATCACCTGATGTTGCTGTGCCCATTTTCCAAAGATGTTTGGAGGGGGGTACTGGGGTCACGGGCTGACAAAGTAGAGCTGCCAAGAAATATTCCAAATCTCCTTCACGAATGGACCAAGTTATCTTCGTTCAGCCTCAATAAAAAAAATCTTCTTAAGACTGCTTGGATGTGGATCCCTAAATACACCCTCTGGAAGTTATGGCTGGAAAGGAACAACATATTGTTCAGGGGTGAAAGCTGCACTACTAACAACGTCATCTCCAAAATCAAAGCACTCTTGGGAGAGACTTTGGAGGCTAATCCGGCTTTAAGAAATGAAGAGGTTCTGGACAGTGAGGAGGAGCTTTGGCTGAAAGATATTGCTCCAAATTATCAAATCATTCCTATTTCCCCGGCCTCTTCCCACGCCCCTTGGGAAATTCGCCTGGAAGAACAGGAGTTTATAAAGTGGCGTGCTGCACTGGACAATCACTGTCTCTTCTTCGACGGGGCCTCTAAAGGCAACCCTGGGGCCGCGGGTGGGGGTGGGGTTCTTCTGAATCCTGATGGCTCTACTTTGCTCAGGTATCACTGGGGTCTGGGCTCCGAAACAAATAACAGAGCTGAGGCCCTGGCTCTGTGGCAGGGTTTTTCACTGGCTCTCAACCGGAACATTCTCTCACTGACAGTCTTCGGTGACTCCAGAATTATCATTCAAGCGCTGAATTCCCTCTCGACCCCTTCGCAGATCCACTTAGCCCTCATTCTCAAGAAAATTAGGTTCATTCTGTCCAAATTTCGGAAAATTTCCTTTTATCATATTCTGAGGCATCTGAATTCCCAAGCTGACCTGGAAGCCAATCTAGGCTCAGGTCGTAGCCAAAGATCTCTGTCAGTCAATTCTGAAGATTCTCTCTGCATCATACCGTAATCTTCCGAGTTCAGCTCTTTCAGCATTTATGTTCACTCTCCTGCATTGTTGGTCCGCAACTGTTCTAGTAATCATGGGCTTCTGAAACAAGTATCTCCCAGGTTTCCCTCACCTCAAATCTCTGATCGACTGCTTCTGTCACTGTTTGCTCAGCATTCTCCAGGATCCTATGGCAAGCATTCCAAACATAAATGAATATGTTGCATCAATGTTCATCTGAAGTGCATTGGGAGCTCAGACTTTATTATATGCATATGGCAGAAAGTGAAAGTGTGAAGAATAGTAGACAACAAGTTCCAGATTTGATCGTTTTGAATGAAGGGTTCATTTCCTTGAGAGCACTATTGGTTTGTTGTAGGGTATTGGTTTGACATCCTAAATGGAACAGCATTCGAACACATCCTAAATGGAACAGCGTTTAGACACACCCTAAATGGAACAGCGTTCGAAGGGTTTGCTGTGCGTTTGGGCATATGGTTCGAGCGCCGAGGGTTTGCTGTAGCATATTGGTTTGACATCTTAAATGGAACAGCGTTTGGACACATCCTAAATGGAATAGAATTTGGACTCATCCTAAATGGAACAGCGTTCGAAGGGTTAGCTGTGCGTTTTGGCACTGGTCATCGTTGTTAACATCCACAGTAAAACAAGAATTTGATGCCAGAGCAGAGTTCAGTGGAATGAAGGTTCTATTGATAAGGTATAATTTTTTTCTCAATTCTCTCCTCCTGACTGCGATGCAGGACCAGCCATGATTTTCCTTTTCTCTGTTGGCTTCGTGGAAGGTCGAGGAGCTAGCATTGGGCCTAAACATATGTAGTTTTACTAAGCAGCACAATGGACAAAGCAATTCCTCTCCCGGCAAGCTGGTTGAATCTCAGTTATCAAAGGGCCGTTCAGACAAATCCTTCAGCTTCAAAGCACCTTCTTTCATAGATCTAGCAAGCTCATGGCTGATCTCATAGGCGCAATCTTTAGCTGTAACAAAGGGCGAAGATCTAATATGTGTAACAGGAATTACTGGGTCAAACAGAGCTGTAGTGTTCAAAGTACGCGGCAGCTGTTTTGCCGCCCCTAATCAATTAACCGTTAAAGTAAAAAAAAAAAAAAAAATTCCCATACAACTAATTTGTTTTAGGATACATGTGGCATTCTAGGGGTAAATTCTATATCATGTGTATATCAATCTATTAGGTGTTGGTAAGTTTTGAGTATCTAAGAAATGATAAGGAATATCCATACATCATGATCTTGTAATGTGATTATAAATTGTGTCTATAATTTCCATAAAATATATAAATGATTTGTTTAAAAAAAATCAACACAATCAACCCTAAACAATGCTCATGATGTGGAATGTCATTGGCAAAACCAAAATGATGTTCACATTTCCCATTTCTATGGTAATGGTGATCATATATATGTTGTAGCGACACTTGATGAGTAATTAAATAAATCTCATAGTGTGACTCATTGTGCCATATTTTTTTAAAGCATGATTTGTTTTCCTAGTTTTTACTAATTTTTTAACTTCAACAAAATTATAAGATAAACTGTAATACACATCATATATGCAGCATAACAATTGCCATACAACTAATTTGTTTTAGGATACATGTGGCATTCTAGGGGTAAATTCTATATGATGTGTATATCAATCTATTAGGTGTCAGTAAGTTGTGAGTATCTAAGAAATGATAAGTAATATCCATACATCGTGATCTTGTAATGTGATTATAAATTGTGCCTATAATTTCCATAAAATATATAAATGATTTGTTTAAAAAAATTCAACACAATCAACCCTAAACAATGTTCATGATGTGGAATGTCATTGGCGAAACCAAAATGATGGTCACATGTCCCATTTCTATGGTAATGGTGATCATATATATGTTGTAGCGACACTTGATGAGTAATTAAATAAATCTCATAGTGTGACTCATTGTGCCATATTTTTTTAAAGCATGATTTGTTTTCCTAGTTTTTACTAATTTGTTAACTTCAACAAAATTATAAGATAAACTATAATACACATCATATATGCACCATAACAATTTCCATACAACTAATTTGTTTTAGGATACATGTGGCATTCTAGGGGTAAATTCTATATGATGTGTATATAAATCTATTAGGTGTTGGTAAGTTGTGAGTATCTAAGAAATGATAAGGAATATCCATGCATCATGATCTTGTAATGTGATTATAAATTGTGTCTATAATTTCCATAAAATGTATAAATGATTTGTTTAAAAAAAATCAACACAATCAACCCTAAAAAATGCTCATGATGTGGAATGTCATTGGCGAAACCAAAATGATGGTCACATGTCCCATTTCTATGGTAATGGTGATCATATATATGTTGTAGTGACACTTGATGAGTAATTAAATAAATCTCATAGTGTGACTCATTGTGCCATATTTTTTTAAAGCATGATTGGTTTTCCTATTTTTTACTAATTTGTTAACTTCAACAAAATTATAAGATAAACTGTAATACACATCATATATGCAGCATAACAATTGCCATACAACTAATTTGTTTTAGGATACATGTGGCATTCTAGGGGTAAATTCTATATGATGTGTATATCAATCTATTAGGTGTTGGTAAGTTGTGAGTATCTAATAAATGATAAGGAATATCCATACATCATGATCTTGTAATGTGATTATAAATTGTGTCTATAATTTCCATAAAATATATAAATGATTTGTTTAAAAAAAATAAGCACAATCAACCCTAAACAATGCTCATGATGTGGAATGTCATTGGCGAAACCAAAATGATGGTCACATGTCCCATTTCTATGGTAATGGTGATCATATATATGTTGTAGCGACACTTGATGAGTAATTAAATAAATCTCATAGTGTGACTCATTGTGCCATATTTTTTTAAAGCATGATTTGTTTTCCTAGTTTTACTAATTTGTTAACATATTTTATTCATTTGGAAAGCTAATTAATGATGCTTTAAGTAATTAGGACCTAATGAGAGATCATCTTCACATCTTCACTAAAATATATTTGGTAATTGTAGTCACTATATGGACTGCACATGCATGCTACTTAAGAAAAATTGAAATATAAACTATAATACACATCTTATATATGCCATAACAATTGTCACACAACTTATTTACTTCTAGATACATATGAAATACTTTAGGTAAATGCCATATTATGTGTATACCAATATAGTAGGTGTTGGTAAGTTATGAGGATCTAAGAAATGATAGGATATCCACACATTAGTAGTGCCCTGGTGAATTTTTTGCATAATTTTCTTTTTGTTGTAATTTTGTTGCCTGGATTTTTTATAGATTTCAAATAATATATACAATTATCTACCAATTGTTCTTTATAAAGAAGAAGTACAATAAGTAGTCACCTAAAAGTGAGCCATGTGAAAATATTGGTAACATGAGTAACCCGGTAAGCTGTAAATGAAAAGTGAATAACCTCCACTCACCAACAAGTGGCAGGCAGGGTTGGAATTTGGATTTCTCTTTACCCGTCACACAATTTTTTTTGACGTTTTGGTCATTATTTTTCTAGTCAATAAACGTTACGTTTAAAATTTTGCACTTCATTAATGATGTTCTCATAATAAATTAACCCTTCACCAATAAAAGTTTGATTAAAAAAATTGAACACTCTTCCATTTTCTTTGGATTTTGGAGTGTGATATATCTGTGTCATGGACTTTTAATACCTAAAGTTTAAAGAGAAATAACTGATTCTTTTCAAACTAATATTTCCTCAATATATGCTATGATGTACTAAAAATTACTTCAAAAATCAAGTAACCTTCCAATATAAAGAAAAAAACATGAACGAGCTTTCCCTAAATTGCAACCAGCCTAGATCCATCTAACCTCTGGAGTAAGTATAAATTCATTTTACAAATATTTAATTAAAAGAAATATTAAAAGATTTTGGATTTTGATTGTTTGTGTTCAATTAACTCTTTTCCTTTGATTTAGGAAATGGTATTGACTTTAGTAAAGAGTAAAGATGTTTAAAATTTTACTTAATTTGGAAATTCAATGTGGTAATTTTTTTTGTTAAAGTTAAATTTATGATCCATTCAAATTCACATATATAATTTACTATCCATTCAAATTATATAAATAATACATAATTGTATTAGAAATTGATATATGTTCTAGCACAATGCGATTTATTTATTTATTTATTTTAATTTAAAACTTAAGCCAACATTTTGTATTTATTTATTTATTTATTTATTTTAATTTAAAACTTAAGCCGACAATTTGTATGAGGACATGACCCACCTGACATCGGGGTCATATTGCATAATCTGTCTTATAAAAATTGCATAATCGGACTAAGAACAAATCCTTAGTGCATTTTTTATTGTTGTTGTGATTAAAAAAATGAGCCAAAGAACGCTAAGGCACTCAGAGAAATCAATCTATGTATTATTTCTCACAAAATCATGTTGAGTAGTGGAGACTAAGCACTAGATTTTTTTTCTGTCCTCAATCTCTCTATTAATTATGTCTATGTAGTTATAAGAATAACAAGCCAAAGAAATCTCAAGCTTCCAGAGAAATTAGTCTCTGTGTGCAGAAATTGATGATTACTGTTGACTAAATGTTATACCATTTATAATTGCTGAGCGAAATTAATCAAGCCATGATGTACCATTTGTCAGTATCTATTTTCTCATGTATGAAAGTTTTTTTTTTCCAAGTAAAATTAATTCTATTAACAAAAGGAGTACAGTACAGCGGGCCGAAGCCTGATCATTGCCGAGTGTTGTGGCATTTGAAACAAAAAACCATAGTTTGAAGACTGCCCTGCAAGAGGGAAACCAGTCTGAAACAGTTCATTTGAAAAATCCCGCGCAGGGGAACCAGAGAATTGTAGTACTGGAGACCATATCGAAGAAAAAAAAATGGATGCATTTTCAGAAACAGCAGGAAACACATGAACAGGCCCGTGAGAATGGGCAGAAATAAGTGAAGAGGACGAACTACTCATCAGGAGGTTCATAGACAACTCTGCACCAGAGTTCATCTGGTTCCCCGTCAGCATTATACAGGTCAGCAATAGAATGGATCACCTTCCCGGGAGGAGGAGGAGTAATCTGTGCCTCACTCGCTTGCACTGCGTCCTGCCTCTCAGTAGGTTGACCCACCGCTTCCTTGTTCACCAGGTCCTACGTGGCCTTGCCCATCTAACCCTGCACATCCGCACTATCAGGGTGCTTCAGCCCAACAAACTGCGCCAAATCCTGAGCCGCCGAGAGGCTGCATTTCGCCAGGCGAGAACTGGGAACAATTTCCTTAGGCTCTTCACGAAAGACGACCGTAATTGAGGCAGTCACCCTGGGTCGATTGAGAGTGCTGATAAAGGAAAAATGTGTGGTGTGGGTTTGAGCAGGAGGAGCGGAAGGAGTGGGGGAAGCAACACGACGGCCCGAGCGGAGAAGGAGCCCTCTAGGTTGACTGTCAGAGTGGGAGGTAGATGCAGAGGAGGTGCCAGAGGTGGAGGGAGAGCGTCGAATTTGGCGCCTCGTGGAGCCTCTTCGGCAGCGCATTCTGTGCCTGAGGCGCGGCATAGTCGCACTCGAGATAGTAGGGCAGGGAGGCAAAATATGGATAGAAGACTGAGGCGAGAGGGGCAATAGGCGACAAAAGCAAGCTTGCAGGAACCAGCGTGGGAGAAGTGGAGATTTTCTCCAAAATCCAAACAACAATTGAGACAGCTCCTCTTACCAGTTATGGTGCGAACATTAGAAAGCCCTGCTCCTAGAGCGCACCACAGATTCAGAGGCGGGGGAATTCTGTTCAGACCAGAGGGATGCTCCATAATAACAACGCAGTCTACCGTACAACTATGAATCGACTGCAATAAACCACCATAAGTATGAACTGGAGGCTGAGCCATGTCGCGGCATGTGAATGTATATCGAGGAGCACCAGGAGTAAATGGCATTAAACGCCGATCAGTCGACATTAAGAACTGATTGACAGCACTCTTGGGCGAGTTTAATAACTATAATAACGCGGGTGGGCGAGTTTAATAACTATAATAACTATATATATATATATATATATATATTTAATTTAATGATTAATAATAATTAAATTAAAATTCTTAAAAGACAAAATAAAAGCTTAATAATCACAAACTATTATGATAATTTAAAAATATAGAACTCGGGCTGAACATAGTTACAAAGATACCAAGAAAAGAAGAGGGCATGTGCATGATAACCACTTTCTTGAAAACCTATGAATACCATTCTCAATGAAGACTCAAGACTCAACTAGATTGGATTGTGTATCAAAACAGTAGGAATGAATCAAAGTTCAATGAATGAATAACTTGATCGAGAAAATTTATAGGGAAAGGTAACTTGACTATCAATCTACTAAACCTCACTTCCATGATTAAAAAAACACCCCCACCTTCTCAATGGTCCCATCATGGTCATGAACCGAGAAATATCCTTCTAATAGATTCAACCATCTATCTACGGCATCTGCATCTATTTGACCCTCAGATATGGGAATGTCAAAATTTACTTGTACCTTAAAAGGAGCCACACCTCCAGAGTGGCTGCTAGATGCAGATGTTGTTAGGTCCCTATATTACTAGTATAGTCCCTTATTGTTGTTAATGTAACCCCCTTATTGTTATTATTGTACCCTTTTAAACCCCATTTTATTATTATTGTGCCCTTAAATTATTATTGTTAGGTCGGCTAGGATTACATTGTGGCCCACTAGGATTACATTATGGCCCCATGGACTCCTATATATAGAAAGGAGGTTTTGTAAATTGTATCATCCAAGAATTTTTCATTTATGTAATGTATTAGAGGTTGCCCCCTCGAAGTGGCTCATTTCTAAGGTTTTGATATCTCTTTTCTTCTCTTTTTGGAGCTGGTTACACAACATTTGGTATCAAAGCTTTGGATTCTAGGGTTTCGCTGCTCCAAACAGGTCATCGTGACATTTTTGCTATAACTTTTTTTCTACGAAGTTTCAGAAGCTGAAATGTTTAGGGTGCGAAGCCAAAATCCTGAGGAAGATTTTCTAAAAATTTCAGAGCTTGGTTCACAATATTTTCTGAGATATCATCTATGGAAGTTAGGTCTTTTTTCAGGCTCCTAAACAGGTCATCGTGGCATTTGCGCTATAAATTTTTTTTCTACGGAGGTTCAGAATCTTAAATTCATATGGTGCAAAGCTGAAATCCTGAGGAAATTCTTCAAAAAATTTGAGAGCTTGGTTCGCAATATTTTGGGAGATATGATCTGTGGAAGGTAGTGTGTTTTTAGGCTCCTGAATTTCATCTCAAAGAGGTGATCGTGGGAAAAGTTCAATAACTCTCTCTCTGGGCATCGGATTGGAGTGTCGTAAAAATTGGTCGCAATTACACAGACTGTAGTTTCTTGGCTATCAATTTTAGAGACAAAGGATGAAACAGTGACACGTGGCAAGTCGTACAAGTTCGCTCTACTGAACCAGTCCAGAATTAGGTCATTGTGGGAGATTGGACACAACTTTGTCTTGGAGAATCCAAATCAGGTTAGACCTATGGCATTCAAAATATAATTTAGAGGGCTATGTTGATACCGAAATTCAAATATTGAAGTGTTGCAATCATAGAGATAATCCAATTTCAATATCGAGTTCCTCAAAAGCAAGAAAAAGGTGTGTATATTTTTTTTCTTTCCAAATTGCATGAGTCTTCTTGAAGAATCAATTTGAATTGATTCCAAGGGCATATTGTAGAATATATAGCAGTATTGGGTTCTAAAAGATGCCCTGTAAAAATAATTCAACACCCATTAAGCCTTCAGAAGGCTCTACTATGACTCATGAAGATGAAGAATTGCAACATGATCTATCAAAATTACAAGAGCAAGTGCAACAAATTTCACTCTCACAAAGAGCAACAAAAAATGAAATGGAAGTTTTGAAGAAAGGCGTGGAAGTGAAGATGGAAAGTTTGAAGAAAGGCATGGAAGCTAAGATGGATGGCATAAAAGCGGACATGAAAGACAACATGGAAAACATGAAGAATGATCTCAAAACAGACATCGAAGGTTTGACAAAGTTGATACAAGAAATGTTTCCTACTGGTGAAAAGATAGTAGAAGAACCTCATGATGAGAATAAAATAAATGTTAATCATGATTTCATAAACTCTAATGTTGGCGGGAAGAACCACCATATTCCAAAAATGGATATGAGGAAGTTTGATGGAAAGGATCCTGTAACATGGATACTACAAATGGAGCAATAATTTGATCTCCATAACGTGAAAAACACACAAAAGGTATGCATTGCAACTTTACATTTAGAACAAAATACATTTGTATGGTATCGATGGCTTTGCTCCCATAAAAAAATTGTCACATGGTCAATTTTTACGAAGGAAATGATAGCACATTATGATTATACAAAGAGCAACACCTTATTTAGCCAATTGATAAATCTCAAACAAAAGGGTTTAGTGGGGCAGCACATTGAGGACTTCCAAAAATTGAATATAAGGGTAACTGAATATAAATTGCTCTGGAAAATGCCATAATATCAAGCTAACCATGGGGGAATATGTATTGACTAGTCCTATGCTTTCCATTCCTATGGGAGGTGTTGATGTTGTACTAGGAGTACAATGGTTACAATCTTTGGGGACGGTAGCTTTTAATTTTCAAGAACTTTTCTTGACATTTTTTTCAGAAGGAAAGGAATTCGAATTACGGGGTATTGAAGGGAAGATGGGAAGGATAATAAGCTCTAATGTCATGACAAAGCTTCTAAAGAAAGAACAACGAGGCGTAAATGCACAATTATGCTCACTAGAAGTTCCGACATCAAAATCATCTATTTCTGCAGATCTCTAACAAGTCTTGGACAATCATTCCAAGGTGTTTGAAACTCCCAAAGGACTCCCACCTTTTCATGATCATGATCATGCTATTAATTTGATTCCAGGAAGTTTTCCTCCAAACATCAGGCCTTATAGATATCCTTACTTCCAAAAGAGCGAAATTGAAGAAATATATCGCAAGTTTATTAAGAATTATGCGAGAATAGAAGCACCTATAACAACATTATTGAAGAAAGATGCATTTTCATGGACTCCTGAAGAAACTAAGGCCTTTGAACATCTTAAAGAGGCAATGTGCCTAGCACCGGTCTTAGCTACGCCAAACTTCACAAAAACCTTTATTGTGGAATGTGATGCCTAAGGAAATGGAATTGGTGTAGTTTTAATGCAGGAAGGAAGACCCATTTCTTTTGAAAGTCATCCAATCAAAGGAAAGTATTTACAGAAACCTATTTATGAGAAGGAAATGTTAGCAATACTGCATGCACTAAAGAAATGGCGAACTTACCTAATGGGAAGACACTTCAAGGTAAAAACTGATCATGATAGTCTTAAACACTTTTGGGAACAAAGACTATCATCAGAAGAGCAGCAAAAATGGGTCACAAAGATGTTGGGTTATGACTTTGAAATAATCTACAAAAAAGGAAAGCTTAATGTTGTTGCAGATGTACTCTCAAGAAAGAATGAAGAGGTGGAAGCATTGCTTTGTGCCATTTCTATTATCCAACCAGATTGGATAACTGAAGCAAGAGATGAATGGAAGGACAAAGATGTATGGACACTCATTCAAAAGTTGCAGCAAGATCCTAGTACATCTGATACATTTAGTTGGAAAAATGATTCCTTATGGTACAAAGATCGCTTATATCTTTGTAAGAATTCCCAACTAAACAAAATATTCTTCTGGAATTGCACACTTCTCCTTTAGGAGGACACTCGGGATTTTTAAAAACTTACCACAGGGTGAAGAAAGAATTTTTTTGGGATGGCCTTAAATCTGATATTCAAAAGTTTGTGGAGGAATGTTTGGTTTGCCAACAGAATAAAGTTGAGACAATTAAGACCCCGAGACTTCTACAACCTTTATCCATTCCAAGTCAACGTTGGGAGGAGATTTCAATGGATTTTATCACAGGTTTACCTAAGTCCGAAGGAAAGAGTGTCATCATGGTGGTAGTTGATAGACTTACTAAGTATGCACACTTTTGTGCATTATCTCATCCATTTAAAGCAAGTACAATTGCTACTACATTTATGGACACAATTCAAAAGCTACATGGAAACCCAAGGGTTATTGTGAGCGACAGAGATCCCATTTTTACCGGAAATTTTTGGACGGAGTTATTTTCTTGTTTGGGTACTCAATTAGCTCATAGCTCATCTTATCATCCTCAATCCGATGGTCAAACTAATATAGTAAATAAATGTTTGGAAGGATATCTTCGTTGTTTTGTATCTGATAAACAAACACAATGGGTCAAGGTGTTACCTCTCGCTGAATGGTGGTATAACACTTCCTTCCATACTGCAGCAAAAATGACCCCATTTATGGCACTTTATGGATATCATCCACCATTAATCACATCATCTTTAAGGGAAAATTTGAAAGTTCAAGCAGTGGAAGATCACATCGAGCATCAGCAAGAAGTTCTCCAACTCTTAAAGGATAACCTGAATTTGGCACAAAATTGAATGAAACAACAGGCAGATCAACATCGCAGCGAAAGAAGTTTTGATGTAGGAGATTGGGTATTTTTACGGCTACAACCATATAAACAAATGTCCCTCAAGCAAGCTAAGAAGGATAATAAATTATCGCCAAAGTACTATGGTCCTTACAAGGTGTTGCAAAAAATTGGTACTATGGTATACAAATTGGAGCTTCCTGCTTCTTCGCGAGTACATCCAATTTTCCATGTTTCATGCTTAAAGAAGGTTATAGTTGAAAATCTTCCAGTTCAAACAATATTGCCAGAACTTGAAGAGAAAGGAAAAACCATATTGGAACTTGAAGCAGTCACGGAAACAAGAACTCGATAGCTACGAAATTGATCAATTTCAGAGTATCTCATCAAATGGAAGAACTTACCCACTGAAGATTCTACATGGGAGCATGAGAATTTTATACAAAAGCACCTAGAACTACTCAAGCATTGAGGAAAAAACTTTTTTGAAGGAAAGGAGCATGTTAGGTCCCTATATTACTAGTATAGTCCCTTATTGTTGCTAGTGTAACCCCCTTATTGTTATTATTGTACCCTTGTAAACCCCATTTTTTTATTATTGTGCCCTTAAATTATTATTGTTAAGTCGGCTAGGATTACATTGTGGCCCACTAGGATTACATTATGGCCCCATGGACTCCTATATATAGAAAGGAGGTTTTGTAAATTGTATCATCCAAGAATTGTTCATTTATGTAATGTATCGGAGGTTTCCCCCTCGAAGTGGCTTATTTCTAAGGCGTTGATATCTCTTTTCTTCTCTTTTTTGGTGCCGTGTTACACAACAGACAAGCACCGTGCGACTGTTGAAGGATCTAGGCAAAGCTATCCATCATCACATTCCCTTGTTTTTCGAGGGCCTCCTCGAGCAATATTTTGATAGGATCTCCTACTCCCTCATATTTATTTTCGTCTCCCATGGGTGTCCGTCAGGGTTTGCGAGGCTGATCTTGCAAAGGTTCCACCAGATCGAGCCCTAACTCCTTATACCCCGACCTCGTTGGGGACATGCAAAGAAGGATCGAGAAAAAGCAGACCGCTCTGATACCACTGATTCGGATTTATGCAAGAAAGCAAAATAATAAACACATAACCATAAATACAAAGATGCAGTGGAAATAACACTTCATTTTATTAATATCAATGAACTGAAATTTGCTTATAGACAGAATGGAAATAAAAATAGCTAGGGCGCTGGTAGTTATCTCTGAGGAGAGATGTGGTGGCTACAGGCCTCTGAACTGAGTTACAATGAGGCTCGAGGGCCTATTTATTATTGAGAAACAAAGGAGAACCCTAAACATCCAAAAACTTAACCCTAGGAGATGAAGCGCCAAAACTATGGGCCCCGTTTGGGTAAATTGGTGTTTAAACTTCCTAGGGACATAAATTTGGCATACTATCTATGTTTTACGCACATGATACATCATTAGAAAGATCTATTCGAAGACTACAACTTTCGCCACGAATATAATTTTGAAACAGAATGATACAGAATGATATTTTCTGGAGGCGTGATGCCCAAAAAACGTCGTTTAGGGCCTCAAAATGGCTCTGGAAGTTCAGGACCCGAAAAACTGCTAAAAATAGTAAGTTGTGCCGAAACAGAAAAATTGAAAGAGATAATGGTGGGGTCCCAAGTGGAATAGGCGGGTGGCCACCAGTATCCACCTGGATCATTGAGTGAGCCAAAAAAGTAACTTTCCTTACTTTTTGAGTACAGCCTTGCAATTGCGAAGAGGACTAGTGTTGCAAAATGATTGGTAAGTGGAAATTAAAGGGCGTAAGAACATTTTTGAAAAAATTTCAAACGTCAAAATTAAGTCTTCTATCCTTCCTAGCACCTCATGGAAAACGGGAATCTGCAAATTCTAGTCGTCAAATATGTGCAAAATGCCTTATGACGGGCAAAATGAAGGACTGGTCCTATGTTGCTACATGAGTTAGGGTTTCATATGGAAACAGGGAACCTTGCATAGTTTTTCAAGGATAGGAAAGGAGAATATTGTCAATTAATCATCACATGAAACTTCATCACCATTTGAAAATTGTGTCCTAATTTGAAACAATAAGACTACCCAACTATTTCATTATTTAATTTTGATTGTGTAATACAAAAAAATATCCTAGATAACTTAAACAATGTAAGCACTTTTGCAAAAATTTAGTGGAGATAACCTTCAATTACATTTATTTTGAAGTTCCACTTGCATTTTAAGCCATTTTAATTAGTCTTTCATGGCTATCTAGTAAAAATTTCAACCTCTTGTAGAATCAAATGTAAATAAAAATGATTTGAAATGCTAAATTCAAATGCGCGCTACATAAAAATGATTTTTTTAGAAACTACATTAACCTCTGATATCACACGCGCATTCGCCCTTAGCATTCACCCTCAGCTCTTGCAGAACAGCATTCACCCTCATCTCTTGCAGAACAGCATTCGCCCTCAGTTCTTGCAAAATGGTAAGTTCTTACTGCAGGCCCTTCCTCCTATAGTAGGGTTGACCCTATTTGGGTTTTTTTGGAGCCTCTGAGAATACAAAGGTTGTGATTAATTACGGGGCACTACCTATATTTGTGGAACTTCTTGCCTCTGGGAATGATAATGTTCGAGAACAGGTAGCACGTTCATTTTAGAGGCATAAAATTATTCTTCCCAACTGCCTTTATACGTCTATAATTTTGGAATTTGATTTAAAAAACTACTACCCAACTTTAAGTTCAATTGGTGTTCGTGTAAGGCTATTTTGGCTTTGGGAAATATTGCTGGAGACTCTGCATCATTTAGGGATCTTGCTCTCAGTCATGGAGCTCCGACGCAGGTGCTTGCCCAGTTGAATGATACTGCCAAAATTTCAATGATACGAAATGCTACATGGGCTCTATCAAATTTTTGTCATGGTAAACCCCAACCACTATTCGAACAGGTAAGCAAAATACATTTTCTGCCTCTTCTTCTTAGTTCGCAGATACTGTGGATTTTTTTTTATAGATCTTGGTGCTTGGTAGATTTGGACGTAATATGGACCTAGGTGCTTGTTCATTACAATGACTCCGTCATCAGGTTTTAGAAAATGCTCAGAAATTTGGGTTTCACAAGGGGATTACCCTTGCTTGCAATTATCGATTATCAATCACATTCAAAAAATTCTTTCGTAGCATTGCTGAGCTCTTTGTAGGTGAATTTCCGAGGCAATTTCACAATATCTGAACTAAATTTTTCTGTCCTTTTCAATACTCTGCGCTTGTAACAGAACCAGAAAAACAATCTAGTGGCCAATGCAACAACAACAACACCTCCCGTTGCAATGCCTACAATTCACCCTCTCTGCATGCATGAATGACTATGGCACCCTCTTTTGTGAACAGGTACTGGAGCTGAAGGTACTGGTTTCCATTAGGATCATGGAATTCAACATCCAAAATAGTATCAAATTCCACTGCAATAGTATTCCCTAGTGAAAGAAACAGTTCATTGAGACCTATTGGACTCATCTCCCCCAAATAGCCTCCAGGGCTACCCAGAGTGTGATCATCTGGAGCAATAACAAATGCTCATCCATCCCCAATTGAAACAAGAACAAGACCCACATTGGTTACAAAAAAGGAGAAACACGTTTTGAAAGAAGAAGAAACTTTTGTATTAGGGTCCAGAAATCTAACTGGTCTATTGTACAATGCCCTACCTGCACTTCAAATTGGTACTCCCAACTCCATGCTAAGGCTCACTGTGCCATTCTTCAGGTGAGCATCTTAACCTGAAGTTTGATTCCAAAAAACCCAAGTCCCATGTTCTATGCCCAAGACCTCTGTTACAACGAGTAGATTTCTGAGCGAAATACTTCACAATAGGAAGCAAAAGAAACATCGCAAAATTTCTCCGCTTTAGACTGATAATTTTCTTTGCGAAAATTCAACAGTGGACAGTAAAAACATAATATCAAACACAACCAATCCACAATGGAATTTGAACATGAGGATTTATAACCACAGAAAACCCTCTCCAGGTTAAAAGAATTCCAGAATGGGTTTAAGATTCTACTAATGAGCACTTACAACACCATAGCAATTACTGTCACAATGAAATCTACTGGAAGCAAAGCCCTTGTACAGTTTCTACATTTCCAAAGTGGAAGCAAGAATCTTGCTATCTCTCATGATCTGGTTCTGTGGTCAAATCCTTTATTATGGTTGTCTTGTTCTGCTAAACGTGGATCTGTCTTAGCTTTGGCTCTGGTTCTCATTTAGGATGGTGGCTATCTGATCTTGCTGTGGCTTTGACTATACAAACTTGTTCAATAGGAAAATGTTGACTCTGCTATATATAGGAGCTTCAATGGGTGCTCTAAAACACTTTTTTGGGCAGCTTTGTTTTATCTCTGATTCAAGGCAGAACTATGTTGGCCTTGGTTTTTTAGTCCTTGGAACTTAGTTCTCTCATATTTTCCATCCTATCCCCAGTTTGCTACCAAGAAAGACATAACTTCACGATATCAAAACTGACTATTTTTGGCCATTTATCTTTAGTAATGGTACAGCCTTAATTTGGTGCATTCGTGCAGTATCTAAAGAGCACTCTCAAGCTGTTATTCAGTATTTTAGCATAACTACTACATTTAATTGCCATGCTCTAATATTTATATCAACCATAAGCATTCTTAAGGTAGTTCCACGTTTGTGAAGCAGAAGGAATGCTTCTGACAGCTTCTTATCATAGTGGTACAATTTTGTTCGCGGTTTATCTTTTATAAACCTCCAATTTTCCAAACATAGTAGAGACTACAGTTTGCATCTGAAATTTTGGACAAATCTATTTAGTATTCTATAGAAAATGCATTAAGAATAAAAAAATCCCACAATTTGTAAAAATCCCACAATTTTGTAAAAGCCCACATTTTGTAAAAAGCTCAAAATTTGTAAAATGCCCACTTTTATTTTCTTTTTGCTTATATATTGAGCTTCCATTCATTTCAACAAGTCTTGGGTTTTCTACACCATTGAGAGAGATTTATTGTTTTCTTTATAGGATAATTTGCATCAATGGAAGAAAACATTGGAGCTGGAAAAAAAAATTCAAAAGGGTGAAAGGGGTGATGGCAGAGTTTATTTCCCTTGTAAAAAATGTTGTATGAGAAATAATGTTAGAGTTTTAATAGCAACAGCAACAGTGCATTGTAGGAAATATGGGCACATTGATGGTGGATCGAATGACTATCGTCCCATGGTAATTAATTATCTATCTTCATTTTTATTATATTGTAAAATTTTATATTATTTTAATATTTTTTATATGTGCACTAATTTTTAATTATTAATGTTTGTAATTTTCATAAAGGCACAGTTGCCCCCCAACTTTTTGCAGATGATCAACCAGCTTCCACAGCAAAATAGTAGTAGATTAGATGATGTTGCACCAATACAAGAGAATATTGCAGCAAATATTAGTATTGGAAATGATGTTGTACAAGGTGAAGAACATGAAGCGAATGATGAAGGTAATTTTAATGATCCCGTGGAGGTAGATCATGATGACAGTAATGAGACAGTTCACATTAATGATGGAACAAATCAAATGCTCCAAGACTTGTATGGTGAGTCAGATGATGATGGTGGAGATAGCAGTGACGGTATTTATGATGTACCTCTGATTGAAAGGTCAAGTGAACTACTTTTTGAACACTCAAATGCAACTCTTCTCTCTGCTACATTGTTGCTGGTGAACTTAAAGGTTATGAATAATTTGTCGAACAGATGTATGACACAACTCCTAAGGTATGCAATATGTATATATGATCACATATATGTAAATGTTGATTATTTTCCCTTTTTTTAGTTGTAATAAATGTGTAAAATAATAATTTATATATAAGTTATTATTTTACACATTTATTACAACTAAAAAAAGGGAAAATAATCAAAATTTACATATATGTGATCATATATACATATTGCATACCTTAGGAGTTGTGTCATACATCTGTTCGACAAATTATTCATAACCTTTAAGTTCACTAGCTCTCTGCTATTGTTGCTGGTGAACTTAAAGGTTATGAATAATTTGTCGAACAGATGTATGACACAACTCCTAAGGTATGCAATATGTATATATGATCACATATATGTAAATGTTGATTATTTTCCCTTTTTTTTAGTTGTAATAAATGTGTAAAATAATAACTTATATATATCATAGTTATCAAAACCGGCCGGTCAGGACGGCTGCCAGTTGGAACCGGCCTTGCAACCCGGTCAATAGCCTATTCTCACCTGTTTGGCCAGTTAACCAGACCTAACCGACCGGTTAAGTAAGGAACCGACTGGTTTATGCATAAACCGGCCAGTTCCGTACTTAACCGGCCGGTTAGGTGCTCCTCCATGAGTTGCAAATTCCTCAGTGTCTCCTCCATGAGCTGCAAATTCCTCTATTATACTAGCAACAAACTTGTCTAATAACTCATACTCAACACCTTATAGCAGCAACAATACACATGATGACTAATAAATACAAGGCTGGCTAGCATAAAATCCCTGGCAGCATGCAACTCATCAAGTGTACTTGATGACAATTTTTGTTCTCAAAACAATCAGCAGCAACCTTATTTCACACTAAGCTAGGAACTGTCAGACCCTCTCTCTCTGCTCACACATAGCAGCAGCATAAATACAAAACCTTTCACACAGCATACAAGCAATTTGATCATGGCATCAAGACTGATGCAAATGATCTGATGCCACTCAAGGGACAACAACATACAACCTAATGAAAATGTGACTGGCAATAATAAATTGACCACTAGAAAATTCCTGCTTGGAAATGCACTAAACTGGCTACTGAGTTTTATGGGTTTTAATGAATCTTTTCAGTGATAAATTTTGTCAAACACATTGTGAGAAAACTGTTGAAGTTGTAATGCTCTCTCAACTTGTTACAAATAGCACTAATAGTGGGTTTCATAAACCAATTCAATACCTCTAAGTGTTGTAGATTTTTTTCTAGAAATTTATTGGCAAGCAAACATAGATAATGAAGAATACAAGATCTTCCAAATGCTGGTCTGATATATCATACAACCTAATGAAAATGTGACTGGCAATAATAAATTGACCACTAGAAAATTCCTGCTTGGAAATGCACTAAACTGGCTACTGAGTTTTATGGGTTTTAATGAATCTTTTCAGTGATAAATTTTGTCAAACACATTGTGAGAAAACTGTTGAAGTTGTAATGCTCTCTCAACTTGTTACAAATAGCACTAATAGTGGGTTTCATAAACCAATTCAATACCTCTAAGTGTTGTAGATTTTTTTCTAGAAATTTATTGGCAAGCAAACATAGATAATGAAGAATACAAGATCTTCCAAATGCTGGTCTGATATATATATATATATATATATATATATATATACTGAACCTAGAATTGTCTTTAAGGCTGATACAATGAATTGACAACAGATCTGAGCAGGGACAGATTGTATATTATAATATTAACTCAGCAATAAAACACAGTGAATAATATAAGAGAAACCTGATACATTACTTCAACAAGTTTGCTTATGTATTTTTTTATGATATGTATTGCATTTGGTGCCATTTTGATATATTCAACTTTGCATGGTATATAAATGAGCAAAATTTTCATATTTTGTCTCTATTGGCTTGGAATCATGATTGCAAATCTTAAAAATAGTTTTTCATATTTTGTCTCTATTGGCTTGGAATCATGGTTGCAAATCTTAAAAATAGTTTTTTTTTTTTTAATAATTATTTAATGTATATTTTTTTTAAAACCGGTTGTTATAGCATCATTTCTCACCTTGACATGATTCATGATTGCTTCTTGGCTTTTGGGCACCCATTCCTACAGACTTGGACAAATTCACTTAAAAACAGTGTAAAATCCCCCATACGCGACTATGCCCGTGTTTTTCCGCGTGTATACGCGAGTCTAGCTAGACTTTTCCACGTATGCCATTAAAATGATTAAAAATATATATAAAAAATCCCTAATTTCGCGCTGGGTTGATGGTTACTCAGGTAGTTCAACCACCCCAGCCCGTGGCCAACTGTTTCCAACTGCTGAAACTACTTGGAGGGACTATAAAAGCCCTCATGTGTATGGCCTAAGGGAGAGAGAGAATTATTGATATTATACTCTGTTGGTATTCCCTATCCAAGTCTGATTCCCCGTGCCTCCTACACTTTCCCAGTTCATTGTAGGAAACCCTTGTTTCCTTGAGATACACATCCCTTTATATGTTATCTCGTACGCACCAGTTTGGAAGGAGTCTTAGCGAGGCAAGGGCTGGACGGATCCGGATGACGGTCTGCGAAGGCCTTGGAAGGATCAGGTGATCTCTCCACGTGTTACTTTTGTACATGCTATTTATAATACGGAAGTACCATGCTGTTCCCGAAATAAACGTGTTGGTGTATGCTTATATGTATGAGAATATTTGTTATACAAGCATTCATTATGATTTATTTAATGTTTTATATGAATCTCACTAACATTTAGAGTAGATATATGCTGTACAACTTGTCCTTTGTGCTGGTTTCTTCTTGTATTTCAGGTTAAGAAGGAAGGACGGTTGCAGGGGGTTTGGACCCCACGTGAATCTACTTCAACCGTAGGACCTACGGGTAACCTTCTCATTCTATTCTATTTAGTTTTTCTAAACGTGCATGGTTGTGTGAGTCTCTGTTAAGTGGCATGCCCCTGCTCTGTGGAGGTTGTACCCCAACCAAGATCTAGAGGTGAGATTTCCACCGGAAACACGGTTCATTGAGATACGAAATGCTACAGTTAGACCGTTCGGTTGAGAAGCTTAGGTTCATTAGATTTGGTTGGCAGGTCACGGATTACATTTTCAAATACTATGATATATATATATATATATATATATATATATATATATATATATATATATTTTTTTTTTTTTTTTTTTTTTTTTAAAACCGGTTCATTGAGATCTGACTGCTACCGGTTAGACCGGTTCTGGTTCGAAACCCGGTTCATTAGCTCCACCGGTCCGGTCACCGGTTCTGGTTTTAATAACTATGATATATATATATATATATATAATCTTTACAAGACACTACTTTTTGTTTCTGTTGTAGATTGTTGGGTGAATATTTGTTACCATCACCAAATACTTTACCTCGAACATATCGAGATCTACGTGCTATTATGAAACACTTTGGAATGGAATATAACACTATAGATGCATGTCCTAAAGATTGCATTATATATTACGGAGAACATGCATTGAAAAAAGAATGTCTGAAATGTGGTACCAGTAGATATCGAACAGATCAACTAACCAAAAAGGTGCCTCAAAAGGTTATTCGTCATATTCCCATAATTCCACGTTTGCAGCGAATGTTCAGGTGTAAAAGCATAGCACAGTTAATGGATTACCATTCAAAGAATAGAAGTGGAGATGGTGTTCTTCGAATGCCTATAGATGGTTCTGCATTTAGAGAAATTGAGGAAAAATATGTAGATTTTAAAAATGAACCTCGTAATGTCAGGCTTTCATTGGCAGCTGATGGTGTTAATCCATTCGGAGAGCTTAGATCTACTTACTCAGTGTGGCCTATTTTCGTTATCAACAATAACATTCCTCCTTGGATGTCAATAAAAAGGGAGCACATAATGTTGACTATGATTATTCCAGGTATTTGATACATTATTTCTTTGAATGTAACATTTTCATTTCTCTCATTGTTTGCATAAATATATATTTTATTTATTTACTTACTTATATATACATATATCATGGTAGTAATTATTATTTACCGTAATTTTGAACAATTAGGTAAGTGCCAGGTCAAAGATATGAATGTATATATTGAGCCTCTTATTGATGAGCTAATACAATTATGGCATGGCATCACTATGTATGACATCACTAAACCAATCAAGCAGAAGAGATTTCAATGTCGTGGAATGCTTGTATGGACAATTCATTATGCCCCAGGACTAACACATGTTTGTGGTGTGTAATATATCATTGCACTTTAATATAATACATAATTATCTAAATTATATATACCATATTGCATGTTTTAAAAATGATCTCATAGTATATTAATTGTTATTGATCCATCTATTGCAGGTCTTCAAACAAAGGGTAGATTTGCATGTCCAGTTTGTGGCCGTAAGATGAAGTATCGTCATTCGCCAGAATTAAGAAAGATGGTGTTTGATGAGTTTAGACACTTCCTCCCTAGGAACCATAAGTATCGTACTACTGAAAAACATCTTTTCAATGATAAAGAAGAAACTAGATTAAAACCACGAAGAATGACACCTCAGTTGTGGATGTTGGAATATAACATAATTAATAATCGTCGAGCAGCTGGTACGTAATTTGTGTGTGTATATATATATATATATATATATATATATATATTATTTGTTTATGTAATGTTTGGAATTTTTGTTTTAACTAATGAATTTATTTTATTGTATTTTATAATTAATATTGTTCTTATTTATTTTATTCTTTGATATCAAGGTCATCGTCGCTGTGAAGGTACTAATATTGTACTTCCACCTGGAATGAAATTTTATCCTTCTCAATTCACGAGGTTGCCCTACTATAAGGACCTAAAAATAGCTCATTTGTTTGATACAATGCATGTCGGGAAGAATGTGACATGATAGAGATTAAATTGACAAAATTTGTGTTGACATTGAGAAATCAAATCATGCAATGAAAAGTGTGATCGACGGATCAAATAACAATGGAGGTCGAAATTATAATAATATTCCATGGTTATTAACAGAACAACAAAGCAATGATGTAAAGAGGTCGTTAGAAGAATTAAATTTCCAACAGGTTTTGCTTCAAACATAAATAATATCTTAACGAAGAAAGGTGAATTCAGTGGGGTGAAAACACATGATTGGCATACCTTTGTTAAGGTAATTTTTTTGGTATACATTTTTGTATGTTATTGCTTGAATACATATTTTAAATTTTCCTTTTTTCTATTTAATTTGGAAACCAATAACGATTCATTTTTTATTGTTATAGTATGTTCTACCTGTATCTCTCCCAAACGACTTCGACAACAATGTCAAACAAGTTATATATGGTCTTAGTAAATACATGAGGTAAGTAGTTTTGATTTATATGCAAAATCTAATTGCTACAATTTCTTTTCGTACTTGATGAAATGATGTATTAATTTACTTGTAATGAAATATATATTATGTTTCATTGAAATAACCTTGCGTAATGATTTGCAGATGGTTGTCATTGAAATAAATCCATCAAGATGAAATAAAGTATTGGAAGAGAGAAATTCCTCGGCTAATGTGTGAAATGCAAAAGTATCCACCTCCAACATTTTTCAATGCACAAGAACACTACTTGATACACCAAGTTGAGGAGATTGAAATGTGTGGACCAGTACACACAAGGTCAATGTGGATGGTCGAGAGGCACCTGAAATCCTTGAAGGCTTTGGTTAAACAAAGAGCACGACTTGAGGGTTCTATGGTGGAGGGATATGTGGTATATGAATCCATGGTGTATATTAGTCATTATCTTCCTAAATTAGCTGCGCCAGTCATGAAGGGGTGGATTGCATTTTGGATGTGAACTCCATCAAAAAATTTGGAGGAGCACCTGTTGGGAAAAGGTAGAATGAAGAAAGTGAGAGGTAAAAGATTTATTATGTATAATACATATAATGTTTCATTTTTTTACATCATGTATATGATCATTATATTCATTTAGGTCTTATTATTTCATAGTTTATTAATTAATATAATTTACCATGGTTATAAGTAATATTTATTAGTATTGGTGAATTATTGTTTTTTTATTCAGGTGCTCAAGATTATACATTGCACTAATTTTATACATTGCAAGCAATCTTGAGTGGATGAGTGAATGGATTGAAACATGTAAAGCATGTAATGACGGTAGGTTATCATGGCAACTACTGTCTGAATTGATTAGAGAAGCGTATCGTAGTGGAGATGGGAATGTTACGGACAGGGAAATCGATTTAGCATATGGTTTGAAAGATAGAAAGGTAAGCAATTAATTCACCTATTTTATTCATTACTTATTTTATAATATATTTATAATGTGACAAGAAGTTTGATTTTTCAGTTAATTTTCATGTTGTGTAAATTATATGTTTAATTATTAATTGAGAATGCATCTTTTTCATGTTTGGCATATTGCAGTTGAAACACCACAAGGCTATGTGGTGCAATGGTCGTCAATTTCGCGTTAAGCAGTTGGATGATAACAGGAAAACTTCTGATAGTGGGATAACTGCAGTATTCCAGGTCACTAATGTTTCCTCCAGGAGTGACAGACATCCTCGAGAATCTGAAAATAGATATTATGGGTTCTTAGATGATATAGTTGAGTGTGACTTTAATTCCTTCAAAATAGTTTTTTTCGACGTCAAATGGTATAGGCTACGAATGAATGTACGTGATGATGATAGAACACTTATTCAACATGACAATGGATTTCCAATGGTTAAAACATCGCAGTTTGAAGCAGGAAAAGATCGCTATGTTTTTCAAAGCCAATGCGAACAAGTCTTTTACTCAGAGGTTCTAGGTGAGAACGAATGGTCATTTGCTATTAGATATGATCCAAGAGGAAGGCCAATAGAGTATACTGTAGAGGAAGAAGATGATATTGATCAAGAAGAAGATGATGCAGTGGCAGATGAGCAGGAAGATGCATGGACAGATGAAGAAGATATCTTAGAAGATGAACCAGGCATAGGAGATGAGGAAACAATTATTGATGATGATGTCGATGAGGATATTATTGAAAATGACATAATTGATGATGATGATGACATGGTCGATCATTTCAACACCGTTTCTGAATCAGATGTTGATATAGATGTCGATCAGTTGGATGAAGATCAAGAAGATACAGAAGAAGAATATTGATACAGATGTTATGTTCAAGTATGAGTTGGTATGTTATAACTTTATATTTTAATATGTAGGAATTATTGTCTCTTGGGAAAAATACTGAGAGGGGGGATGAATCAGTATTTAGGGCTGACTGAAAACTTTTCACCAGAGATCTTATTATGTTGTTAATTCTTTACTTAGATTATTGCATCATTCTTTTAGTAAACATGTGAAACTAAATAACAGAATAACCCATTAAAAAAGGAACACATATGAATACCAATATTTAAGGTGTAAACCCAATTTGGGAGAAAACCACCACTGTTGTCGTCTCAGTCTTCAATATTTATTATAAAGAAAACATCTTACAATTTTGTGCTGGCGCAGACTCATACCAGCACGCAAGCACCAACCTGTAGAAGGCTTCAACCTTCTCTCGTTCTCCAACCTCTCCTGGAAGGGAGCTTCGACCCCCTAATTTAACACCAGCTTGAACTAGCAGAAAGCTTCCACTTCTATGCAGAAGACTTCAACTTTCAGATCCACCGAATTTCTTCAATCTCTTCATCAGACTTGCATCAGATCTTTATTATTTCTTTGCTGATCTTCCTAGAGCTTTTTCATTTCCTCGATCAACTCCATAGGTGCATCATGGATTCAGCGTTATCAGACAACAGAGTTCGATCATGCAGATCTCATAAAGAGATTTTTATTTACAATGCCTCTGCATGCACACCTCGTACTATGATTCTCATCACCTTATATAGTTTTCGCCTTTATTGAAACCATGGGTCAAAACCATTCAATTGCTAATGGTATTATTAAAATTCGAACCAATCCAAATTGAAATCCCGATCTTTGTTCTTCCATGCTCGAATTGTCCCAAAGGTAATCTCTATCTCCGCCAAATAATACTATAGCCAAGGTAAAGTACCAATAATGTGCCGCTGATGGTTTTCTTTCTTTTATTTATCAAATTCGTGGAATTTGATAAATAAATATTATTCACAACCTTTGGCAATTAAATATATAATAGAACTTTATAGTAATAACCAGCGCTTTTATCAAAATTCTTTTAAATAGACCTTTGGTTCCAGCCCCACATACATAATCGATGGCCCAATCAATATAATTTAAAAAACTGGGGCCCATCGCTTACGATCATTTCCATTCGACGACGGAGAACACATCGCTCGGCATCAGATGATCCGACAGATATCGTTCGTTGATGATGCACGGATGATAACGCGTGATGGTGCGCCGTACCTTGGGTAACTTTCGCGCATCTATAGCAAATGAACACCGTCCGATGACCCCTTCCCAGATCAACGGTGCTTATCAATATCGCTGGGCATCCTGGGTCGAGCAATAACGCGCGATGGCACGCAGTGAAAAGCGGTTTTGTGGAGTCGTACAAGGACACGTGTCGCGCGTTCTATGGAATCGCTCCCAATCTCTTGAAAACTGCTTGCCCGTCGAAGGTGGTGTGATAGAAACCACAAACCACCTTTACTGTTTACTCGGCCACAGTTTCGCTCTTCCACGCAGGGTTCCGTCGCACTTCCGTTTGTTATGTTCCAACTCTTTCCTTCCAGGTTCCGTTCATGATTCCGAAGGGTTAGTCCGTGTTCCCACCAAAGCCCGATGCTGCCAAATGTCTATAGTTCTTTTTCAAGATAGAACAGTCTTTCTCGCTTCCTCGCTTTCTTTCTCCATGAAAGCTATCACCGCCATCAATAGCGAAACCCTTCCACCATATATTTAATGAATATATATAACTCCACTATCTACCGCTTGTACACTACTAACCATTAACATCGGGTTCTGATCAACATATAGAGCAATAGTGTTTTACGATGTCAATTATCCTTCATCGATGTTACATATGTTCATTACGAATTAACTTGTCCTTATTTAATCAATTTCATTGTGAATGTTATATCAAATTCATAATAGGATACAGAAAGTTATGTCGCCAACATTGTCTTTAAATAATTTACTAATTATGCGGTTTAATGCATGTTGTTTATTATTTCAACCAATAAATACGCCGCTTATTAATAATATCATCGCATATTTTATGATCCATTTGATTCTATGGTCGTGTCTATGAAAAAACCAATTAAACACTTAAATAGTCAGAACTGTTGTGTTTACCTCACCAGTTTGTTGAAAACCTATTCTTCAGTCAAATTTTGTTAGCCAAGACGAGGGTGATCAAAGATGATCGCTGAATGAAAATGAAACTGTTATATTCCCGGATGCTTTTACAGGCGATTCATAATCCCCAGATGAAGATCCCATTGTTGCAAGAATTGAATAATCATGTTGAAATGTGCCCATGTTGTATCTAATAAATGACAAGATTAAACTGTTTGTCAAATCAACTGAATCAGCTCAGCGTTTCAAACTACTCAATTAAAGCCACAGACTGCAAAGAAATCCCTAATGGGAACGGCATGGTAGTTCCAATATTGGATTGATGTCCTGAGCCTCAGTGAATAGGTGACCGACTCCGATCGTAATGTCCTCGTTCAACTGAATGATGAAAATATGGACTTTGATGATGATCAAGAAACAAGCCTTAGCATTTTGGCAATATTGAAGAAACTACATGTTCTGGGATCGCACTGAATCACCCGCTAGTAAGACATCTTATCACAATAATTAGTAATTTATGAACGTTTTGCTTTCCCATGATGATGGATTTGCTCTTTTCACTATATAGAAAATTCAGAGGTGTGGAGGTTTTAATTATTGTACTTAATTTTAGTGGTTTGTAAGTGTTATAATTTATACATTTTAAGATCTCTAAGAAAGTTATGTTTTCCAGGGGCCAATATTCACACTGAAATTTCAATGAAATAAAATTCACCAGAATTCATTGAAAAAATGATCGCCTAAATATTTGATGAAGTTTCAACAGATAAAGTTCATCTCGCTATTTGAAACAAACGATTGAATTCAAGAAGGCTGCAACCTCAAATTTTCCTGCAAATGGAAGTTGATGTATGAGTACTCAAGATTGTTTTTTTCCAATCGTGAGAGTTCAATATAAAGCTCCATGTCACCCAAACATGTAAGATCATTGTCGATCGTGATACCGTTCGGGATGGTCGCCGGTAAAGGCACAATATTCATAAAATCCATTGACTCAGACCCAGTCTATGGACTTTTATAGTAAAGAAATTATGGTATTCCATACAAACGTGTTATGCCTTCACTTCAACGATGCACCATCTCTCCTGCCTCACAAAGATGTCTCAAAGAGAAATTTTTGCCTGAAAATGTTGTGCCAGAATCAATGTATTGTGCCATGTGGGAATTCTCTTATGGTATTCCACGCTTTCAAGGCCCAAAAAAAGATGTCATTTATGATATTCCATGATGGAGATCCTCATATCTCAATGTTTCTTTTGAAAGCTCTAGGTTTCATAGTAAAATCATCACGGGCTCTCAAATACAAACACTGAAATTGATACATGTTTCATGCCAAAATCAGTCGTATCTTCCATAAATACACAATCTTGGACCACTGCAAAACGTCTCGAAATATTACATCTCCCTCATTATACAGTGTCTTTACATGATAGCAAAGGCATTGTGTTTGGCAATCATTTTTTGCTTCAGATGTTGTAACATCCAGTCTCCACATGAAATTGTGTTCTGCAGACTCACTCTCGCCCGTCCTACAAATTTGTGTAAACATAGTAGTATGCCAATGTTTCTTTTCATTTTGTATGCATAAGACGCATTTTTGTCAAAGTCCATCATTGTTTTTGTTTTATCCATCCCGCCTTTGTTGTGAATGCACAAGCTTTGCCTAACACATATCTCATATATCTTTGTACTTTTCCTTTACTAACTACTTAGAAACTCAGTAGTTATATTTAGTAGGTGTTCTTTAAGGGATGAGGAATTATACTTGATTTAAAGCTGCTGCGAATGCTTCATCCTCCAAATGAAGCCTTAATCAGAATACTCATATGGGCATGTACTCACTTGTTAAAATATATATGATACAATATAAAGTTGTAAACATGAAGCCTCGAATTGTAAGACACCTCGAATATACACTTAGGCAGCTTGAAAGAGATGTGGTTTTGAGCAAATCAAAAACCCCGGGAAGACAAAGAGTAGCAATTATTTTATACGAGAACCAAGATACTCATTCTTATTGTATAACAAAACCACGCTCAAAAATCATGTTCCAAGTCTAAAGTTGGAAAATTCCTAAATTTGAAACCAGCCCTTTTCTAAAAGAATAAATTTGAAAAATCCAGGGTGAAGAAATTTATCTTATCAAAATTTAGACATACCGTAGTAATATGGAATGACTCAGGTCCTCGAAAGTGAGATCCATGAATTGCTCTTTTGCCTAAAGTCAAAGCTTTCTTCCAACATCGATAAAAAGAAAATTTAGCTCTCGAGTCTCGGTTCCACTCACAACTTGAAGGTTGGTAAGGAAATTATCGCGGTTGTTGCCGCTGTCGGAGTTCATAGAAATTTCATTAATTTTCTTAATGCATTCTCTCAATGCTGTTACCCACAAGAATATTTACAATACATTCGTAATAGGACGTCGTCACGGAAGATTTGACGTGATCACTGATCATTGATTTCTTATTGTGATAACAAGTATTAGAGATTTACTGCCCTGTTTTAAAGTTTCATTTTTTTTTTAAATTGAAACCGTCATTGGTATACCGACGCCTAGTAAGCGTCGATATTGCGACAGCTCTAGGAACGGCGAACCACATTTCATCGCAATTGCGACAGTCTTTCCTGGCATCGATATTGCGACGCCTCCGAAAAGCGTCGTTCGTGCGACACCTTTGTACAGCGTCGGAATTGGCGACACTTTACAAACATCGGAAGAGTGACGCCTGTTTGGAAGCGAAGGAAATGGTGTCGGTAGTGCGACACTTTGTGATTGCGTCGAAATTGTGACTGCATGACAAACCACGCTTTTCCCATCCTCCTACTGTCGCTCTTGCTACGACTGTACGGCGTCGAAATTGCGACAGCATAAATACGTCGGAAGAGCAACAGTATAAATACGTCGGAAAAGCGACGTTCAAAACGTCGGACGATGTCTCGTCGAAATGGGGACACTTTAAGAACGTCAGAAGAGCGACGCTAAAAATGTCAGACCAATTTTCGTCGGAATAGCGACACTTTACAAACGTTGGTTTGGGAAACGTCGAAAAAGTGACGCATGTTTGGAAGCGACAGAAATTGTGTCGGTAGTGCGACACTTTGTGAATGCATCGGAATTGCGACTGCATGACAAACCACGCTTTTCCCGTCCATGAACTGTCGCTCTTGCGACGACTCTGTGTCGGAATAGCGACGATTTGGTCGTCGGAAATTGCGCCAAATTTTGTAGTGACTATTTGTTTCTCAAGGCAAGTATGCCCGGGAGATACTGGAGAAGATCAACATGCATGGATGCAAGCCTGTTGATACTCCTCTTCCTGGTGGATGGAGGAAGGAGGATGCTACTTCAGTGGAGGTAGTGGATGCCACTGTTTATCGACAGTTGGTGGGGTCGCTTATGTATCTGGTCAATACACGACCTGACATATGCTATGTCGTGAAATCCGCCTTTCACAAGAAGTGTTGCTTCCGCCCAAGTTTACCGACAAGGTGAAAGTACGTGCTGATATTCTGTGTAGGAACACGGGATATGATTATGGTGCGTATGTCGTGATGAGGTGAAGTCACAAATACTGGATGTGTATTGGGCAGGGAGCCCAACGAACAGAAAGAGCACATCTAGAGGGATTTTCAATATCGGGTCGACAACAGTTTCTTGGTACAACAGGAAGCAGAGATCCGTGGCACTCAATTCAGCAGAGGCCGAGTATATGGCAGCGAGTTTGGCTGCATGCGAGGCTATATGGATGAGGAAGATCCCGGTCGGGTTGTTCGGTTCACACTTAGATCCTACTGTGATATATTGTGATAATCAGAGTTGCATCAAACTCTCGGTTAATCCAGTATTTCATGATAGATCTAAACACATTGACATCCGGTATCATCATATCGTAGATTGTGTGTAGCGGAAGATCATGTTACTTACAATATTCCTACTTCGAGGATCGTGATGAAGCCGATATCTCGACGAAGGCGCCACCAGAGAAAATTCGAATACCATTGTAAGGTGATGTAATATGTGATAATCCTCTTATCTTGTTGAGAGGAGTGTTGAGATTGCAACAAGATGATGAGCTTAGTGGAAAGAAATCGCCTTCACTAAGTGGGCTCCGCAGGTATTTTTTGGCGCAAAGTTTACTTTTAGACTAGTCTATTTTTAGACATAAGGGATCTATACTCTATGAGTCGCAAAGATGCTATTTCAGGATGGTTGGTCAAGTCATAAAAATAGATGGACTTGCTTATAAAATCGAAGTGAATCTATTTTAGATTTACCCAAAATAGATATGTTTAATATTATTAGCTCAATAATATTTAGACTCTAAACATTATCTTATTCTCTTGAGCACTTCGGCCAAGTGCACATATGTGGGGTCAGAGTTGGAAAAAGGAATTACGCTATTCCTGAGGGTTATGTGGAGCTATTGCGTGGATACTTCAGTTAGAACTCATGTGACAGAGTTTGGTGGAGTTGATTGAGGAAGTTAGTGGAGTTGTATTCAGCTTAACTAATCTAAACATAGTTGAGCTATTTGTATTCAGTTTAACTAATTGATACAATTAGTGAGAGTGGTGTGAATTAATTATTAATTAATTCACTAATTATAAACTCACTAATCAACTAAAGAATGCATCAATTAACTTCAGTGCATGGACAGTTTCATTGGAGACCAGTGCAGAAATAGGTGAAAGAGCAGGTTAACTAAGTTGTGACTATACAGTTGCTATTTGCAACACACAGTGATTAGAGAAGCCCATGAGGATTGCGCAGTACAAGCCAAGTGGTTTATGTTATTTAATGAGCCATCCCATAGCATTGATTACGCAATAGAGGCTGGCTATCAAGTGGAAAAATATTGGAGCATGTGTTTTGCTAGATCTAGCTTGATAGTGTGTAGCAATTGGAGGTTGTGCTGAGAGCTTTTGAGGAGCTTTGTACTATTTTTGTTACATGATCTCCATGACATATAATATACAGATAGTTGGGGGTTTTCAGCTTTAAGCTTTCCCATGAAATACTGTATTCATATGTGTGATTGTTTATGGTTTTATTGTGTGCATGCAATTGATTTTATTTCCGCATGTGATGATCAATGGTAGAAGAGATTCTGTATGGTGCATGAAGTTAAAATAGTGTGTGATCAGGAGAATCTCAGTGAATAATATATCAGTTATTCAAATTTCTACAGGAATAGCGTAATTCTTTCTGTTAGCTGATGTGCCACATCTGTGCACTGAACTGAAGTGCTCCAAGAGAATAAGTTGTTGTTTAGAGTCTAATTATTATTAAGAGCTAATAATAATCGACATGCATCTATTTTTAGATTGACGATCTATAAATAGACTTCGCCAAATATTTTAAAAATAGAATTTCATCTATTTTTCCAACTTGATCAACCATCCAGAAATAGCATCCTGCAACTTCTGAAATATGATCACCATGTCTAAAAATAGACTTGTGCCAAAAATATCCTGCGGGCCCACTTAGTGAAGGTGACTCTTTTCACTAAGCTCATTATCTTGTTGAATCTCAACTCTACCTCTCAACAAGATAGGAATTATCTTTCACCCCGATCCTACCTCTATGGTATTCGAATTTTCTCCTAGTGAGCGCCTTCATCAGAATATCTGCATCCTGATCCTTCGTAGGAATGTACTAAAGCAACATGATCTTCCGCTACACACAATCTCTGATATGATGATACCGGATATCAATATGTTTATATCTATCATGAAACACAGGATTAACCGAGAGTTTAATGCAACTCTGATTATCACAATGAATCATCGTGGGATCTAAATTTGAACCGAACAAACCAACCAAAATCTTCCTCATCCAGATAGCCTCACATGCAGCTAAACTTGCTGCCATGTATTCTACTTCCACTGAACTGAGTGCCACATATCTTTGTTTCCTTCTATACCAAGAAACTGTCGTAGATCCGATACTGAAAATCCCTCCTGATGTGCTTTTTATGTTTGTTGGGCTTCCTGCCCAATCTGCATCCGTGAAGATATGCAACTTCACCTCATCCGTCTGTATGTACCATAAACCATACTCAGATGTGCCCCTAAGATATCTCAGGACATGCTTGCCTACCTTCCAAAAGAGCTTGGTAGGCTTAACCATCGCTTGTGAAAGCTAGTTCACCGCATAGCATATTTTCGGTCTTGTATTGACTAAATACATGAGCGAACCCACCAAATGTCGATAAACAGTGGCATCCACTACCTCTGTTGATGTAGCATCCCCTTTCTTCCAATTTCCTAGAAGAGGAGTGTCGATAGGCTTGCAACCTTGCATGTGAAACTTCTCTAGTATCTCCTGAGCATACTTTCCTTGAGACACAAACAGTTCACCTTCCCGCTACCATATTTCCAATCCAAGGAAATAATGAAGGAGGCCCAAATCCTTCATCTCAAACTCCTTTGCAAGATCTACCTTGCATGAGTGTATCAACTTCTCATCACCTGTTAGTATTAAATCATCAACATAAAGTACAATGATTAAAATCTTACCCTCAACCACAATCTGGTACAGGTTTGCATCCGCCTCACTCTTGGTGAAGCCAAGTCCAATGAAATAGTTGTCGATCAGAGTGTACCAAGCACGGGGTGGCTGTTTCAGCCCATACAACGCTCTTTTGAGCCTGAACACATGTGACTCACTGCTGAAGATCTCAAATCCTTCAGGCTACCCAATGTACACCTCTTCCTCAATGATCCCATTAAGGAACGCAGTCTTCACATCCATCTGATGAATGTGCCAATCCATCTGCGCTAAGAGAGCAAGGATGGTCCGTATGGAAGAAGTCCATGCAAAGGTTTCTTCATAGTCAATCCCCTCAATCTGTGAGAAGCCCCGGGCAAAAAATCTTGCCTTATACTTCTTAACACTCCCATCAACAGGTTGCTTTACCTTGTAGATCCATCTTGATCCTACAACTGATTTTCCCACCGGCCTTGGAACAATCTCTGATCCATGGCATCTACCCATGTGGGTTCCTACACTGCTTCTTCAAAAGAAGATGGCTCTGTCACGATACACTTGCTCATAAGAGCCATGTATCCAGTATATCGGTCAGGTGACTGTCTCTATCTACGTTGTGATGTAGGGACTCCTACATTATGTGCCGCATCAAGCTTCAATCTCTCAGCTTCTGTGGTACGCTTTCTACCTTGTCTGATGTTTGGTTCTGCATGAGTGGACTCCTCCACTCCATGAATCTCCTCTTGTGGCTGATCCACATCCAGAGGCTCATCTTTGGGAACAAGAAGTTCCTCTTCCGCATGCAAGTGTAGCTCCCTCTCAGGCAACAACTTCATGGCTTTCACCTCATTGAATTTTATATCGCGTCGCACAACAGTCATCCGACCATTTGGAAAATACACGAGATATTTATGTGGTGTTTCTGTGTACCCCACAAATATCCCAACTTCTACAGTCGACTCTAGCTTCTCCTGGCATCCTTTGTCACATGAATGTAAACAGGGGAGCCAAAAATCTTCATATGAGAAATATCAGGCTTCTTACCAGAAAATTCTTCTTCGAGTGTACTCATGCCAAGTACTCTATGAGGACAACGGTTTTGCACATAAACCGCAGTGTTGCATGCTTCTACCCACAAGTGCATCGGTAGGCCTTGGTCATGCAGCATCACTCATGCAGCACCCACGATTGTTCTATTCTTTCTCTTTGCGACCCCATTCTGTTGTGGGTTATGAGGCGCTATGAGTTCTCTTCAAATTCCTTCTTTGCTATAGAAGTCTTTCAATTTGCCCGAGATGTATTCACCACCATTATCGCTCCTTAGAGCTTTCACCTGCTTCCCTGACTCCTTCTCCACCAATGCCTTGAACTCACAAAACTTTGAGAACGTTTCACTCTTCTTCTGCATGAATAAGATCCAACATCTACGAGAATAATCATCAACTAATATCACATAATACCTGTGTCTTGTTGTTGAAGCAACCGAGAATGGTCCACACAAGTCTGTGTGAATTCTCTCCAGGATCACCAAAACACGGTTCTCCTTCTCATGAAAGGTGGTCTTCACAAACTTACCCATTGTACATCCTTTGCTCTGATCTGACTGCGCAAGAGTACCCTTGGGAAGTCTAGTAGAAATTCGCTGCAAAATCTTCAAAGCGCCATGGTGAAGATGGCCCAATCTCCTGTGCCATAATTCGCCCTCATCGCGGCTCACCACTTCTTCTGCTTTGCCCACCATTGTAGCGCAGCCATCTACCTCCATATTGTATAGATTCTTAATTCGAACCCCTATCTTCTTGGTTTGACCCGTTGTTTTATGTCGAAGGAAGGCTTTTCCCTCACTAAAAACAACATCATAACCCTTGTCTTTCAGCATTGCGACTGAGACCAAGTTCTTCTTTAGACCTGGAACATGCATGAAATTCTTCAACAAGAATGGATTATCGGACTCCCTCTCAAAGGTAATGGTCCCAATTCCAGTCGCACTATACCAACCATTGTCACCCGTCTCTATATGCATCTGGAGGTCCTTCTCCTCCAAGTCACTAAACAACTCTTTGTCTCCCGTCATATGGAAAGACGCACCACTGTCAAGATACCACACCGATCCCATGCAGCTTGAAACCAAGCATGCGATCAAGGAAAAATATAGCTCAAATTGCGAGGTTAAGGCATCTCCAGCTGCACATCTAGCAGCCTGCTTATTCTTCTTCTTCTGTGGACAGTTAGTGGCAAAATGTCCATGCTCGTGACAGTGAAAAAACTTCACTTTGGACAAGTCCTGCTTCTTGCCTTTAGCACTGGATTTTGAAGAAGATTTCTTCCCCTTCCCTTTCCTTTCTTTGGCATCCAAAGTGCAATTCTCTTCATCTTCATTCTTTGATGAAGATCCATCCCGAGTACCCCGCCTTATCTCCTCCTGCACAATATTCGACCATAGTCACTCCCATCCCAGTAGTTTCTCCCGTCCATTGACAGAGTCTTCGAAGCTATGCCAACTCTTCAGAAGCCCAAGGAGAGCCAAACTCACCAAGTCTTCTTCATCAATAGTAACCCCAACACTTCCTAGCTCATCCTTACAGTGGACAAACTTCGTGAGGTATTTTGGAATAATGTCGCCTTTCTCCATTTTTATTTTTCTGAGCTTGTATTTAAGCGCCAACTTCCTCTGGTCACTTATGCTTTGGAACAAGTTTGTCAAAGCCTTACACATTAATAATGGAGTGGCTTTCCCGTGAATGCTGGACACAATATGGTCCTTCACACCTTCCAACAGAATCCCCCTCATCTGTGTAGTCTTCTTTTGCCATGCATCAAGTAATGTAGCATCGCTAGATCCCGGCTTAGGAACATCGCTATCGATGAACTCCTTCAGCCCATTATCCTCCAACACCGCCTCCATCCTATCCTTCCAGGCTATTTGATTCGAGCTCCCATCAAGGGCATACTCCAATCTCAACCCGTTGAAAGACATTTCAATTTATACTCGATTTCTGCACCAAGAATCTTCTGTAGCAAATTCGAATTGTCCACCAGCACAAACTCACTTCACAATTGCAATCTTCAATCAAAAATGCTCCGATACCATCTAGAAATTATATGCACTAAGCATGCATATGTCCAAGATCCACTTGATCTCACATTATTTAACTTTATTCAAGATAATGAATCTATTCCACTTGTTAATATTTTGTGGAAACAATTAATTTCACACACATGTGAAGCATAAAGAAAAATATTCAATCACACATAACACAGTTTTTAACCAGGAAAGCCTGAAGCTGGAAACCCCAGCTATATATTATGTAACATGGAGATCATATGAAAATATCATACAAGCATACAAAGCTTATCACAAGCCCTTAGTACAGTACAATCATCATACACTAATCTGGCCTAATCTTGCAAATACATGCACTGATCTTTGCCACCTGCTAGCCTGCCTCCACTGCACAATATCTGCTGAAGAATAGCTCTAAATGAATTTGAATTTCTTTATCCTTGACTGTGCAATCCTCATTGGCATCTCCACTGAGTGTGTGATGCAATCAATGCATCACTATAGTCACAATAGATAGTCTATCTTGCCCTTTCACCTATCTCTCCACTGGTCTCCATTGAAACTGCCATGCACTATAGTTAACTAATGTATTGTTTAGTTGATTAATGAGTTATTATTTATGAATTAATTAACTAATTAATTCACTCCACTCTCACTAGTGTATCAATCAGTTAGACTAGATACAACTAGCTCAACTGAGTCTAATTGAGTTAAACTGAATACACCCATAACTATTTCTTTTTCCAATCAGGTCATAACCGCCACTTGAGTTCTAACTAGTCCTCCGAATAGCTCCAAGAAACCTCAGGAATAAAGGAATTCTTTCCGTCATCTCGATAAAGCACATCTCTGGCTGCACTAAACCGAAGTGCTCCAAGAGAATAAGGTTGTGGTTTAGAGTCTCATTGCTGCTAAGAGCTAATAATAATCGACATGCATCTATTTTTAGATCGACGACCCATTAAATAGAATTCGCCCAATATTCTTAAAAATATAATTTCATCTATTTTTCCAACTTGATCAACCATCCAGAAATAGCATCCTGCAACTTCTGAAATATGATCATCATGTCTAAAAATAGACATAGTCTAAAAATAGACTTGCGCCAAAAATAGCTTGCGGGCCCACTTAGTGAAGGCGACTATTTTCACTAAGCTCATCTTCTTGTTGAATATCAACAAGTGCCTCTTGGACTATCCGGAGGGGTGTTGTGTGGGCTTCCCCAAGGGGTAGTGTGAGGGGTCCCTTGCAAGGTAGTGAATGGGGTGCTTTGACAGGGATGGGTTCTGACCAAACTTGCATCGATAAAGGAAGATCCTATAATGGTAGATGTGTGGCATCTTCTACACCTAAATGGAAAGAGACCTTGCACACCTCTTGGGAATGGGGGGATGTTTTGAAAATGTATAGATCAATGTGGGGTTCCCTATGGTGTCAAGTAGAGTGTGTGTTTCTTTGTGTGATAGAGGGAAGGAGATAAATATCAAGGCAATAGAATCACATACATAAGACCAAGAAAAAATAAAATGATTACCTTCCTTTTAACTTAGGCTATGTGAACAGTCAAACAAAACAAAACAAATTGTTTATTTTTGTGTATGATAAAAAATCCTGTGAAGACCTAATCATCCTTACCACTCTCAAAGTAACTGGGCCTAGCGAATATATCTTATGATGGGTATTAGGGAAACATCTCGAAAGAACTGGCAATGCTTTCCAGTAGCCGAAAAATGAACCAAGGTAATGAATGAGGCTTTAGTGTTTCTCACACCTCCACCTATAGGGACGGATGCCCTAATTTTTTCCACTAAGATACCTTCGTCCCACGTGAGTAGTTGAGTATTTACCTTCTTGTTATTCAGTTACCAGCATTGAGCATTGTACAGTTTGGGTAGCCCTGAATAGTATCGCACGCACTGGATCTAAGCCGAACCCCCTTTGAATTAGTTCTCTGACGTGCTTGGGTAGTCTTTTTCGTGGGATGATGAAGGATTTTAAGCACCCTATAATTGCACTTCTATGTTTCAAAGATGTAACATGACCATGGAGGATTATGGGATGCCTACCCCCAATGGGCCTTACCTAAACTATAAAAAAATTTGTGGCCCCTATGGGGGGATTTATTTGGTTCAAGTTATGGTTTATTTTTAGGAGTATTTATTTTCTTAGGGTGTGATATGGTAAGAAAAAATAAGCTAAGTAAAAAAAGCTTCGAAACCTAGATGCCTTCTTATATGAATCTTATAGATCCTTAGTGTGTGGCAAAGTAATCATACAAAGTGTGATAAGATGTGTATATTTGGTGATTTGTTACAATATCCCCTAATTACACTAAGTTTCAATTGTTCCTTGCATGAAAAATAAATGATGCACTGATAATGGGCCGCTTAGTCTTTTTCCCATTACACTATGTATGTCTAAAGGGAGATGGAAAACTCAAGTTATTTAAGAAATATTTCATATGCAAGCCCGGGTTCGCCTTAAAAGACGCAAGGGAAGCATATATTACTTACTTTCTGCAAAGGCCCTTGGCCCTAGTCCCAAATGAATGAAACGAAAAATTTTCTTTGTTTAGTAACGATATTTGTGGATTATGGGCCACTTAATCCTTTACTACTTAAGTTATGTGCTTTGCAAAAACTAGAAAAATAGTTTGAAAAATATATGTGTAATTTTTCCACTTGCTTTCCCCCCTAATTAAGCTATGCGAGAATTTCAAATAACAATGAAAGATAATCTACTTTCTCCACTAATAGTGATTAGTAAAAACAACCAGGCAAACTAAACTGACTGGAAAAAAATTTCAGAGGTGAAGGAAATTCAATAAATTCTTCCAATCACCTGCAAAAAATGAAGTTACAATGGTTTTTATGCTTTGTGGAAAATGCGTGGGTTTTACGGTACACAGATGCGACTACATGGATGTCTAAACAAAATTCATGAAATTGCATGTCTATATGAAATAAAGTTGCTCAGTCGACAAAAAACTATGAATAATCAAGATTTTTGGCCGACAACAAGTCCTAAAGGTCTTGCAAAAATTTCAGAGAGATTTTGACCGCCCTATGAGGTGCTAATGTAGCGAGAGGGTCAAACACAACCACTAGAGTAAAGAAAATTCCCCAGTGGAGTCGCCAATTTTGTAGTAGTGTTTTTGTAGCAATGGTGTACCAAAAGACACCTCCTTAGAAATTGGTTGTTCCTTACAAGGACATACATACAATTTGGTTGTTGTTAGTGAACAAACAAATATACACAAAGCATTGCAAATGGTGAAAAAAATGCATATATAAACACAAACTAAAACAAAAAGATAACCACACAAATAATTCTTATGAAGCAAACAAGTCAGCAAAATTATGGAAAACGACTCCCTTTATTGATTGTTGGTGGTATAAGATGAATACAATAGATGAATATTAAACATTTGAAGAGAATTATTTGAGCTATGTGTTAGTTTCAGTCAGTTCCACCTATCACGAGTGATCAAATGGGATCTTTCAAAAATTTTGTTAGGGTTTCGAGTCAATTTTTTATGGTTTCAGTAGGTCTTCAAATAAATATTTGGTCACTGGCTAGTGTGTTTAGGACTATTACTGCTCCTTCCAAAAAAATTCACATGTCGGTCCTTGTCATCACTCAGTTGATTGTACCATCATTGAAATATCATCATCAACACTTTAGTCAACATCATCATGGTTTTCATTCATTTCAGTGTCACCATTAGGTCATTAGGGTTAAGGTCACCAAAATCTGTCATTCTATGCATAAATCCGGAAAATGAGGAGTGGTAATAGGTAAAGTTGTTCAATTAAATTTGGTTTCAAAATGTAATTTATGTTTTATATTATGTAATAAGTTTCAAATTCTAAAGTTGCATAAGAAAGTTTCAAAGCTACATAAGTTTTCAAAGCAAAATGAAAAAAACATGTAGTGGGCTATCCCACTACTATGAATAAAAGTGACCATAAAAAGCTATTAAAGACCATTTCAAGCTCATTTTCTCATTCACCTCATTGATAAATATTTCACATTCATCAACATCCTTAGAAATTTCAAGTCAAATACATTCCAAAAATTTGATGTCAAAGCAGCCATGCTGCATTTTCTAAGCTACACATTGTGTTTTCTTCTACACGCTGTGTTTTCTCTTTAAGAGGCATCAAATAAGTTTCTTAAGGTTTCTGAAGACTATCAAGGTGTCTAACATCATTGCACAAGTAAGTTACACCTTAGTAACCCCTCCTTGCATCTCAATTTCATTTATTTAGAGTGTAAACCCTCCATTGGTCCCTACACTATGTTTTAGTGGCTGGCCCATATTTTCAAAGTTTGCAAGATAAACACACTCTCCCATAGACAAGTTACCCACCCTCACACTCAAAAACATCTCCCATAGCCTTCACACCCCTTCATTTCCATTTCCTAAGCCCCAAACCCTAAACCCTAGCCTAATTCTGCATTTTTTTGCAGTTTTCCTAGCTAGGACTGTGTAAAAATTCCCTAGCATAATTCCCATACCCATTTTACTCCATTCCACTTCCTATATTTCTATAAGACCCCTGTCCACCTCCCTGAATTTTCCTACTCCCATCTCCCTTCCTAACCTCTTCATCATATCCCTTCACTCCCTTCCCATGTTTTGTCCCATTAGGGTTTTTCCCCTTGAAAACTATAAAATGCAGGAGAAGAGGCCTTACAACAAGGGAGGCCAATTTTATATGAGCCATTAACCACTCATGAAGTGATTTCTTCACCATTAGCCAGCAATTTTTTCAAAGGGTGGGGTGTCTTCCTTTTTGTGAGCAAGTTGAGAGAGTCAAATACCATGCCACATTCACTAAATTGTTTGCCATTGAGCTCAAAAAGGACAAGGTCATGATTGCAGGGGTTACATTCACTATATCAACTGATGCAGTAGCAGATGCCATAGGTATACCCAATCATGGTGAGAAATGGTTCAAGAACCAAGACCTAGAGATTCAAAACTACAAGCCCTACCTTAAAAGACACTATAAAAAACACATGAAGAAGGTTTTTCTTGTTGGGCACCAACTTGAGAAGTTTACACCACTGATGAATATCATTATGAAGTACTTCACTTGTGAGGGAAGATTTTATAGACTATACAGGTATCATGTTAGACTACTCATGCATTTCATAGGGATAAAGCCATTCAATTTACCCTAGTACCTCTACAAAAGTTTGGCAAAGATGGCAGAAAAAGTGAATCATAGGAAGAGTGGTTTTGAAGTCGACCTCTTAAACCATGCTCTTATAAAAATACTTTTTTTACATCAGCTTAAACAGAAGACCATCACTTGGGAAACTTTCATGCTGTTAGATGTCTTTTTGCTTTCTAGTAGCCAGCCTACTAGGCCTAGTTCACCATCAGCACCATCTAGATAAGTGGAGGTTGGCTCACCTAGCACAATTTCAGCAAGGAGGAATATTGAGGTCACTCAGACATACCAAAGAGGCATAAGGCTTGTTTTTTCTCCTCATATTGAGGAAGGGGTCAAGCCCACATCAACAAAACAGGGATTACCATTACAGCATGAGACATCTTTGCATAATGAGGAGCTCATTCATCATGACATTGACATAGTAGACTTGAAGGCCAATGAAGAGCATGAAAACCTAGATAAAATCATCAAGGACAAAAATTCTCAGATCAAATAACTCAAGGATAATTTGGCAAGGGCTAATTTAATAATTTCCTTCCTAGAACAAGAGAACAATCAGTTGAAGGTAAAGCAGTTGTCTTTAGAGAAAAATAAATTTAAAGCTAGTATGCAAGATGTGAAAGGCAAAGCAGTGGTTGATAGTGAATATTTAAATAATCATGAAAAGAGGGTGACAAGGAATAGGCCAAGGACCATGGGTCTCCAAATAGCACTTCAGAAAGAAAGAGAGCAAAATCCACCATATGAAGAGTTGACATTTGAAGAAAGGATAGTTATGGAAATCAATGATAGTTATGGACATTTGAAGAAAGGATAGTTATGGATAACAAGGTGCAAAAACACATGGCTTCCCACTACTACACAAGGAAACAGATTTACAAAGTCAAAGTCAAACAATTGCAAGCAAAACTAAAGGAAACCCTAATTAGTCAAAAGGAGAAGGGTCACTTGGAATTACTTGCTGATGCTTCCTTAGTAGCATAATACACCTTTTCAAGCATCTATGGACCAATTTTGAATATTCTTGGAGAAAATTTTGGTTTTTGTGAGTTTTTGGTCAAAATTGGCAATTTTGAAAACTAGTCCTACCGGCAAAAACGCAGCGTGGGCCACATTACGCTTTTGTTGGGGAGGTCCAATGGATGAATTATCTACATTGGTGTATTAATATTCATATATACTTCAATCCTAGTCAACGCTGGATCCATTTCAACAACTTTTGGAGGGTCAAAATTCTCAAAAACTAGCAAAAGATGGCCTTTCTTCCCTCTTTTTGGAGGCCACGCTGCATTTTCTTAGTACTCTTAAGAGATTGAATTTTTGGAGGGTTAGAAGCCACCTTTTTGAGTTCTTGAACATCCTATCATGTAGTAGGCATCTAGTTCTATCCATAACAACTTTCATATCAGCATTTAGACACCTAGAAGGCATTCAAATATCCTCTTTCCCAAGCACGATGCGTTTTATCCAGAATTTGTTGTGTTTTCTCCAGTATGCAATTTTCACAGGAAGTTTAACCTATTTTGACTTTTTACCTGTGTAATTGATGAATGATGATGATCATGTGATGTCATGAAGTTTAATTGAGTAGGTGAATAGTGAAATAAGGTAGATACATGCTTGTTGATGTAATTTTTTGTCAAATATATCTAGTTTCCTATGATGAGGTGAATTGGTTGACCTCCAAAGACATTAGGGTTTTGTTGAGACTATCATGTAATCTTCTCCACAACTGAGGGTCTCGACCCCTATGAGAGGGGAGAGGTTTTTTTTGTCTATATCTATCATTTTCAGAGTCATTTGACTAGTTGGACAACAAAGGATTTGATCTCAAAATGACCTGAGTTACTTAGCTCTATTTCAGAGATTGATTGTAGGGGCATTTACTGGATATGTCACTCTTAAAGAAAGGATGAGATCCAGAGGCTACCTGGCCCTCTACAGACTCTGTCTATATAAATTTATAGAGATTAACACTCAAGTTATTAAAATGAGGAAATTTACCAAGATCTTTCCTAGTCCTTGTACAAAATGTGAATAGCAGTATTACTGAACAGTTATTATATGCATTAATTGTTTAGACATGAAATAATCTATGTATGTTTATATTTAACACTTTCACATCAATCACATAAGCAATATCATAAGACAAAGAATTTTGTGACAGAGTTCATCCCTCCTGGACTATGTCTCTGGGTCCACCTCAGAAATGTGTGCCTGTTGTATTCTTCAAGCCAAGAGAAATATGCTACAATGAATCATCAGTTGCACTACTGATGTTGCAGATATGGACCATCCCTTGAATAGGCTAACTGATACAAACTCTTTTCTTTCATCAATTAAGAAAACACATGGATGATTTGCACATTAACAAAACTAAGGAATTGAAGCTTTATGGACCTTTGACTTCAAGGTAGCTGAACAGAGTTTGGCACAATCAAAGTAAATCTCGTCGACCATCAATGTACTTTGATGCTGAAACTTATGCAAGTATAATGAGCTTTTCCTCCATCATATAAACCTGCAAGAACCAAAACTCACTACCAAATTTATATGACATACAATGTAAAAGAGTTTACTTCATCTTGAAGTTGAATAAACTCCTTCTTTCGCCACTCTCCTCTTTGAGGTCTCTCTTCTCTTCCCCCTTTCAAAGAAACATACTTTCCTTTATATATTATGAGTTCATACATTCATGGCTTTATCAATCTACCTCGAACCTCTATTTGTTGTAATTAGAAATTTGTTGAGATAATTTGGTGATAAGGGATTCGAATCCCAATCTCACATTCAATTCCTAGGATAAAGGACCTAAACCATAGCGTTGCATTTAAATTAAAATACCCACAAATAAAATTTGGATATAAATAAACCCCGACGGCTATCCAAACCACGCGGAGCAGCGCTCGTCCTGTATGTGAATAGGCGGCAGGCACGACTGCTATGGTTTAACCCGATGGTTCTGGTACTCGTTACATCTTTATCCCCGACGGTTCCGGAAATCCTGCATTCACATGTTTATCGGACTGTCAGCTTGACATTTCCTGCCGCGGATATGATTTTCCTCTGGCGGTCTTGGTCTCTAACCCTGACGGTTCCGATACACCTGTCACATGGTGTAAAACTCCGACTTCCGACATGGTCATCATAACACTGTGGGAATTTTAAGTTTTATTACATATTTTAAAACATAACCCGTGCCATTGAAATTTTTATATGCCCAACATCCAAACCCTTTGTACTATGGGTTTCATATATGTTAAAAACTTGACTTCCAAACCTTATAATAAGGTTTTACATCATTGTTCGAATTTTAATATAAAACCTTTTGCGCCTAAAGGTTTTACAACATTACATCGACCCTTTTAATACTTTGACTTTATATCATGGGTTTCCTACCCATCATCAAAACCTTAATAACAAAGGTTTATGGTTTAAAAATTGTGCTAGGAGGTTTAAGTCCATAATTTTATGAAACTTAGGAATAGGACTTTAAGACCATAGACTTTATGCTAGGACTTTGATTGACATTTAGTCCTAGGAATAGATTTAGGCCTTTACAACATGTGTTTTCATTTGACACTTAGCGCTAGTCCTTAGGACTTAAACCTAGGACTTAGAACTTAAACTTAGTCCTTTTTACCTTAGGATATTTTTTATCCAATAAGGTTTACAAAGCGGACTACCATCATTTAGACCTTTACAGTTAAGACTTAGGACTACTGTGATTACATAAGTCTTTAACAAACTTTGTTGTTTCTGTCGCACGTCAACTTGAAGATGTCTTCATTGGTGTTTTTAAAACATATTTGCTGGAGTAGAATGTGAAGTCAATGTTGATCGATGTCGAACATTTGAACTCACAAATTTGATGACCATCTTGATCAATACCTGAATTATTACATAATCAATAATTACCAAATTCCAAATAACCATCTTAGTAGTTTGGGTAATTTCGATACAATTTTAATAATTCTAAAATTGGATCAGGATTGTAACTCTTTTAGCTTGTACTTTCATTTTCATATTCAGAAACCAAAGGATGCAGTTGCAACTATTATCTAGGAATTCATGTGCAATGAGTTTATGATCATGTCTTTTCTCTATTATAGTCTTTGATGAATGAGATATAGCTCCTATTTCCATATCTTGTATCTTTAGTGGCTTTCCTTACAGTTCCTAGGGAGAATTCTATTAATTTAGCTTGTTTATATGGAAATTTCATTTTTTATTTAATGCTGCCATTTTAATGAATTCATGATTAAATAAGCTCATTAAATCCCTCTACTTTTTTAGACCCTCCACCATACCTACAAAACCCTAAATCCATCATAGCTCCACTACTACCTTGCTCCTTTATATCTTTGCAGTTGTAAACCCTTTTGATACATATACCTAGCTACTTGGTTTCATCCCCGATCTACCATCAAACCCTAAAACACTCAAAACCTACCTGAGCCTATCATATATAGCCTAATATCTTCATATCACAACCAATCCTTGATTGTGTTCTCATAGAGAAAGCCCTCTCAGCCTGGTAGGGCTAGCTACTAGGTCAAAGTGGTATGTGGTTACCTTTGTAAGTCTCCTTTTCAGCCTTCAGAGCACTGGTGGAGTGGTAACATTCTGGTGTCATTTCCGGGGAACGAGTTGACAAATCTTCCCTGTGAAAGAACAACAAGGATCAGATTTGATTGTTGATGGTGAACAATGATCGGGCATAAGAAGGTTGTGCATCATTCACCTGGCGACTCCAATGTTGAAGAATCCAAAGGTTCAGAATTTTCATGGAAACTCCACTTTTCAAGAACCAGTAGTCTGAAGAACTTCTTGGTGAATTCATTATTTTCAAAATGGATTCAACTACTCGAAGGTACAATCCTATGAATCGAGCTCATATTATTGGTTTTCCGAATCATATTCCTTATATAGATTGGCAAACAGGGTTGCCAAAGTTTAAAGGTCAAGATGGAGAAGATGCTAGTTTGCATTTGGTAAAACTTCATTCTCATATTCACAGACTAAAGATTGAGTTTCCTGAAGATTGTCTGATGAAAATTTTCATGGCTACCTTGGAGGAAAAAGTAAGAAAATGGTATGAAGGTCTACCTCTACTATTTTATATTCTCTAAAGGAATTTCATTCAATTTTCTTTCAACATTATCAAAGCTCTAATTCTTCCTTGTCAATGATTAACAGTTGTTGTGAGATTTCTGAATATTTCATTGAGTTTCTTGAAAATTTGTATGGGGATGAAGAGTGTCTAGATGATGAGATCATAGGATCCCTTTATGATTTTTACTCCCAACAAAAATCAATAGTCTTCTCCTTGGATGAAAATCACTGGGACCTAGAAAGAGAAATTCCAGTTCTTGATCTTGAAAATGAAAATCCCCAAGCCAATGTTAACTGTTATAAAACCCATTTTCTCCTTTGTGTGAAGATGAAATAGATCAGCTCCTTAACAGTCATGTTGCAGCCCAAGCTAATGTAGGTTTGCGGTGTTCACAGAGTCAAGAATGTGTCAGTGAAATTTATTCCATTTTTTAAAATGAAAATTTGGGTTTAAATGATGACAGTCATGAGACTGATGAAAATATACAAGAAGTTGTTGTGAGTAAGCCAATTTTTTATGATGATTTCTTGCAAAGATATCAGCCAACAGGGACTATTTTCTTTCATGAAGATGATAGTTGTCTAGTCAACTTAGTGTTCCTAAATTGATGTCATAAATTGTCAACCAGGGCTAGTAAACTGTTGAAGTAAAGTGCACTATATGTGCCTAGGTATCTTCTTCCTACTTCGTTGTGTTTAGTGTTTTTCTAGTGTTTTTGGTTTTGTGTTTTTATGCTAAGAGGAAAATAACTAAGTTGTTGGCAAAGAGAAGTTATTAGTCACACTAAAACAGAGCAAAATCTACTCTAAACTATGTATGGCACCTAAGAACAGAAAATGCTAATTCACAAATTGCAAGGTTTGACAAGAAAAGTAACTCATAACATTACACTCAATCCAATTCATTTCATTAGAGGTATGTTGGAACAACTTGAGAAAAGGATAAGTTTAATGCAATGAGGTTCTTCTAAGTAAACAACAACTTACAATATCACAGAGAAAATCTCATCCATGGTTAGAAATTTGTTGGAACACGTTGAGAAAAGATTATCTGCAACATAGTAAGGAACCCTATGCTAAATTAAATTTTGACACTAAAATTAACCCCATTCTGCAACTCAAAATGTTACTATTAAGCCTCATTCAAGGGTTAGAAATCTCTTGGAATAGCTTTGGAAAAAAAGGTTGTTTGTAAAATTATGAGAAATTGCAGAACAGTCAAAAACCAAAAATGATACAGCTAATTCTTGTCCATATGATAATGATATGTTAAAAGAGATTAAGAAAAAAAGCAGTTTGTAAATAATGAAGGCCTTTAAGTCTAATTTAACAGAACTAGAATACAACTAGCTAATAAAACTTGAAATACAATGAACAGAACTGAACTAATATGCAATTAGCCTTCGAAATACTACAGCTCTATCTCATTCAGTGTTAGTGATATTTTGGAACAATTCATGAGAACAATATTGACTGCACTATTCGATGTAAGTGAGCATAAAACATGAAATTCAAAAAATTTCCTAAATTAAGAACAAAACAGAGCTAAAGTCACTTATCTAAACAATATGCACAGAGCCTTTCAGGCAGTAGGGGCCCTCTACCACCAAAATGGCACACGAATTCTTAACTCCTTAGAACTGCTTCAGGTCATGCATCAAAGTTGTACTTCTTTCATTAAAGGAAAACGCTTCAGAAAACAGAGTATCACAGTCTTGGGAAAACTTAACAACAAAACATCAACTAGCTAACTGTCTCTCGGTTCACCGAGTTATTATTATAAGCAAAATACATAACTTCCATTAAGAAGAAATAGGAATAGGTGTCTTTTTCAATTAAAATCAAATTAGAACTCCTGTTTGAGGCCTCGTACTTTGCTGAAGACATCTGTAGAGTCCTTGTCCTGGTAGAAGTCTACTTCTTAGTTTTGGTTTCCTCCACGTGCATAACCACTTGCAGATTTTTGCTCAGACTTCGTAGAGGGAAAGGAATGATGTAGGTGAGTTCTAGAATTCAACCATATGCGTTTTTCTTTTAAGTGACACCTGTAACCTATGTAAACATAAGGATAGCTGCGGAATATGCGACTAGCTACAGAATGGCTGCATTCTGTAGCTAAGTCTAGTCAAAAATCACTACAACAACAAAACCACAAAAGTTTAGTAAGTCAGTCATTGTATGCATTCTTAAAGTGACTTTAATCAATCCTATTGATTTTTTAAGCCTATAACTGATAAAGGATAAGTGGAATGAAGTGAAATTTGGGGAAAGGAAAGGACATCTTTGGGGCTCAACATACCCCCACTGCAAAGCTTTTGCATGTCCTCATGCAATCAATCCATATATTCTAAAACTTCTGCTAGGACATCTAACTTCCTTTTTCTACTTTGCTTGGTGTTCAATGGCATCCTGGGCTTCCTTATGACCAATTTGAACCTCAGATTTATAAGTGCCCTGCTCAACTTTTTGTTTTTCTTCTTCATCTTCTCACTAGCCTTGTACAATTTTTCCATTTGCAGAGAGAGACTTGTGTCCATGTTACTTTTCAACTTGACTTATTCCCTTAAAATTTCATTTTCATTTTTTATGTGCTTATTAAGTACTTCCAGTTCATATTTATCTCTTCTCAGCACTTCAATTGAAGATTCTTGTGCGCTAGGAGTTCTTCCTCTGTTTTCTGAGGCTTTCTTTTCCAATAACTCAACATAATTATAGATTTTTTTTGTGTTGGGTCTACCTCCGGAGTTCCTCTATCAAGATCCTCTTCATACTGGTACTCAGGAGATCTATCATTTGGTGTCTCTTCATCCTCAATATTTATGATTCCCGTTTGCTTAACCCCTGTTTTCTTCAATATGCCTCTAAGCCTATGGCTTCTTCTTAGTTTAGATGGTCCTTCACCTCTCTCCTTAGCATAATTTCTTATTATCTTCTCCTTTTTAAGTTGTTTCTTGATTTCAGCCAATTTTTCAGAGATAATCTTTTCACTGTCCTCTTGTATGGATTTATGAGTTTTAATTTCAACAGATTTGGAAATTTTCCCTCTCCTGCTTCTTCTTGCAAGTTTGCCTTCAGATGGAGTTTCTTTAGGTTCTTCAAAATGATTCCTCAAGAGGAACTCATCCCAAATGTCTCCCACCTTTTTCAAATGATGCTCAATTAGGATTTTAACTAGGTCATGGTGATACAAGGTGGTTTCTAAGAATTGAACCCTTTTTTGTACATTAGAAGCCATCCTCTTTAGGCTATGGAGTAAGAAAAAGGGTAAATTGATTTCTTCATCTAGGAAATGCATCATAAGTCGAATGTGATAAACATATAGGGTACCAAACCTTCCTTCACAAGTTATAAACTTTTGCAGAATTAACAGCATATTTCGCCACTTATTCTTTAAAGCTGAACTAGGAATGCCTTTCTTGAAAACTGAGATATCCATACCTGGTGTTTTGAGCATCTGCCTCCATGCTTCATTGTGAAATTCCTTGTTTTTGAACCATCGTTCACCTTGCCTTGGTAATTCTGTTGCTTCTACAGTGAAGGATTCTGTGATAATGAACTTGACATCACCTATTTCAACTTCTGACCCGTTGAAGGACCGGGCAAATGTCTTGGTAACCTCCTTATGGAATCCATTGAAATTTTCCAAAAACTGTAGCCACCCAACCTGCTGTAACATCTCTCTAATCTGTGGGTAACCCTCTAGGTATTTGGTTCCGACTGGTTCGGACCTTACAATGAGTCCCATGGATTCTTTTCTCAATCTTCAATTTACTGCTCCGTTACTGCTCTCCTATTCAACGTAAAAATGGTTGTAGAGAGTTGTTTTCACCCCAAAGATGACTTCTCTGTTTTTGCAGACAGGAATTGGCTACGGAAAAATGACATGAAGTGGTTATGGAATGAGTGAAATACGGTGAGGGTGAATCACACGAATAAATGAGTTTGAGAGTTGTCATGGAGTAAAATACCATGGAGGAATCCCATAAGGATTTCAAAATCATCACTGAATATTTCGGTTTAGTGACGTGACCCAATAGGTCACTTCAAGTACTAACCGTTAAGTTTTAATAAATGATGATTTGATATGGCGGAATGGAAGGGATTTGTCCAAGAATTTTATGACAGGCTTGATAGGTTTTATCAATACGATTAATCAAAATAAATTTATGAAAAATACATGTAACTTAACCATACTATAACTTTCATAATTTGTTATCATAATAATTTCACAAGTTACCTTAGCCCTTATTTTGAATTTTGTGGTTTTTAATATGCTTTGTCTTCCTTTGAAAATCATTGATCTTTCAGTCTTCATAATCCCTTTGATTTTGCTTGTTGACAAAGGTGTGCAGAATCAATTTGCTGCTGAACAAGTGGTTATTGGATAGTTTCCTACAAGATATCTGGCTACAAAGTGTCTGGCTACAGAATGTCTGGCTGCAGAATGTCTGGCTGCAGAATATACCTATAAAATCTTTGAAACATGGAATGAAATGATTTGAAACATGGATGGAATGTAGTATGAAATGAAATAAAATGGATCAAGAAATATGGTGGTGGAATAAAGCATGAGTGAAGTGAAATATGATGGAATGAGATGGATCATAAATGTGAAGTGGAATGAAATATGAAAAGTGGCCTGCAACTTATGATTTGTAACACTCAATTTGTAGAAAGAGATCAAATTTGAAATAAAAATGAGATGGACCATGAAATGGAGTGAATGAAGTATGGATGAATGGAGTGAATGAAATATGAATGAAGTGAGATATGATGGAGTGAAATGGATCATAAGTGGAATGTGATATGTAAAGTGGGCCTGCACTTATGTTTTTATGATAGCTGCTTGTAGGGAAAGAACAATTTTGAAAGGCTAAAGTGTCAGAAGGATTCTGATTTTCACTTTATCTTTTCTGTATAAACATGCTAATCAATGATTAGTTTTCATGTATATATATATATATATATTATGCATCTGATTTCAGAAAATACAATTAAGTTGATGAAGAAGAAGGATTCTTCTTCATTAACTTCACATCACTGTTCTCCTGGAATCTCTTGACAAATTATTCTCTTGAAAGTGGCTTATGATACAATTTCAATCTATGACCATTTACAAGAAAAATGACTTCATCTCCATCTATTGTCCTGATTTTTATTGCTCCATTGTCAAAAAAATTCACAATTTCATATGGCCCAAGCCAATGTGTTTGGAATTTACCTTGAAAATATTTGAACTTTGAATCAAACAAGAGGGCCCAGTCACCTTCTTTGAATTACTTTTCCTTAATGTACTTATCATGCCATCTAGTCCTTTGTTGTTGGACTATATTTGTTCTCTGGACTGCATCCTGTCTGATCTCATCCAATTCATTAATCTACTCCAATCTATGCTTTTGTGCTTCTGTTAGATCAAGTCATAGCTGGACTGTCATTTTAAAAGTTTGAATCTGAAACTCTATGGGAAACAAGACTTGTTTTCCGTAAACAAGTTCATAAGGAGTATGACCTGTTGTGTTTCTCCATGTAGTTTTATAGGCCCACAAGGCTTTAGGAAGCCTGTTTGCCCAATCTCTTCTATGTAAATGAAAAGTCTTTGTTAGGATCCCTTCAATGACCTTATTAATAGATTCCACTTGACCATTTTCTTGTGGATGATAAGGAGTAGATTTTCTATGTCTGATTTTGTACCTTTCCACCATTTGTTCCACTAGCTTTGATGTGAATTGAGCTCCTTGATCTGTAAAAATTTCTCTTGGGACACCAAAACGAGTAAAAATATCCTCAAAAAGAAAATTAACTACAGATGCTTCAGTAGCAGAAAGTAATGGCTTGGCCTCTACCCATTTGGTAACATAATCCGTGCAAACTAATATATATTTCCTTTGTCTTGATGGAGGACTAATAGGTCCTACAAAATTTAAAGCCCATTTCCCAAGAGGTTCAATATGTACCTGAGGCTGCAATGGCATCTCACCTGAAGGTGAAGGTTTCCCTACCCTTTGGCAGCTGTCACACCTTTTGACATACTCTTTAGCATCTTTAAAAAGGGATGGCCAATAGTATCCTAAATGAAGGACCTTATAAGCTGTCCTTTTATCAGCAAAGTGTCCACAACAAGGTTCATCATGACATGCCTTAAGGATCTCAGGCATCTCATCTTCTCGAACACATCTCCTAATGATAAAATCTAGACCTGTTTTGTATAACTCATTAGAAACCCATGAATATTTTTCACTGTCATAAATTATCTTTCTTTTGTCTCTTGCATTCATTATTGAAGGAAATTTCCCTGAAACTAAATAATTAGCAATGTCGGCAAACCAAGGAGTTTGAGTAGAAATTGCAAAAAGATATTCATCAGGGAATTGATCTTCAACTGGAGTATTGTCTTTAATGTTTTGGAGTCTAGATAGGAAATCAGCTACTATATTTTGTTTCCCAAGCCTATCTAGAATGGTAATGTTGAATTCATGTAAAATCAATAACCATCTTATGACTTTGCCATTAGTAATTGATTTGTTCATTAGATATTTAATTGCAGAGTGATCTGTGTGAACAAAAGTTTCATAGCCTGTTATATAATGTCTGAATTTATTTATGGCGTGAACAATAGCTAAGAACTCTTTTTCAGTTACAGTATAATTTAACTCTGAAGGAGTCAAATTTTTACTTGTATAGTAGATGGCATAAGGAATCAGGTCTTTTTGTCCCAATACTGCTCCTAGAGCTGTATCCGAGGGATCTGTTGAAATATGAAAAGGTAATTTCCAGTTAGGTCCCCTTAAAATAGGTGCTTCAGAGATTTTTGTTTTCAGGGTCTCAAAGGCTAACTGGAAATCAGGATTCCACTTGAATTCACAGTGCTTGGTAAGTAATTTGAAAAGTGGAGATGCTATCTTGGTGAAGTTTTCTATAAACCTTCGATAATATCCTGTAAATCTTAGAAAACTCCTAACATATTTTTGACAACTTGGAACAAATAAGTTAGAGATGACTTCAAATTTTGACTCATCAACTCTAATCACATCCCCTGAAATGTGATGCCCCAAAACAATTCCTTCAGTAAACATCATAAAACACTTCTCATGACTTAATGAAAGATTTTCTTCTTTACATCTCTTTAAAAAAATTTCCAAGTTTGCTAAGGCTTCTTCAAATGTGTTTCCATAGACTGTGAAATCATCCATATATACCTCTACACAATCAGATTCCTAGTACTACCCTTTGAAATGTTGCAGGTGCATTGCATAGTCCAAATGGAAATACTCGGTAAGCATAGGTACCCCAAGGACAGGTAAATGTGGTTTTGTCTTGATCTTCAAGTGCCACTTGAATTTGATTATAACCACTAAACCCATCTAAAAATGAGAAGTACTTTTTGCCAGCTAATGTATCTAACACCTGATCTATGAAAGGTAGGGGAAAATGATCTTTAAGAGTAGCTTTGTTTAATTCTCGATAGTCAATACATACCCTCCATTTACCATTTTTCTTTGGCACAATTACCAAAGCAGAAACCCACTGACTGTCTGAAATGGGATAGATAAAGTTAACATTTAACAATTTCTACAATTCTTCTTTAACAATCTCCCTAAGATTTGGATTCATCCGTCTCTGAGGTTGTCTGATTGGTTTACAATTTTCCTCTATGTAGATGTGATGAGTGCAAGTCTTAGGGCTTATCCCTTTCATATCAATGTACTCCCATGCATATGTAGAAGAATGTCTCTGTAATATCTTGACTATCTCTTCTTGTTGAGATTTCTCTAGGTTCTTGTTTATATTTAAAGTTTTACCTGGAAATATCTCAATTGTAGAGCTGCCAAATTTATCCATGGAGTAAAGAGACATTTGTCTTGATGATAAAAACTCAATGTTGGATTCTTCTTTAAATTGTTCATGTTTGTATTCCGAAGAGGATTCAAAATTTTCTAAGGTATTTAGAATCTGGCTATCTTCACTAATTTCTGAAATTGTGAAGAGAGGTTGTATGTCTTCTTCATCCTCAATCCATTGAGTATCATCTAATTCTGTAATTGTTTTTTTTTTAGGATACAAGGTAAATTTCTTGGTTGAACTACCATCAGAGATGTGCATATCACCGGATCTACAACTAATGAAAGCATCAGTTGTAGCTAACCAGGGTCTTCCTAATCTAATAGCATGTCCTCCTAGATTATTCTTAGGACTTAGGATCATAAAATCCCCAGGATGCTCCCAAGAATCTAGGGACACTGGAATGTCTTCTATTACCCCATCAGGTTTGATCACAGATCTGTCTGCTAATTGTAACAATGTGGGTGTAAAAAGAAGATTAGGAAATTTTAGTTTATCCATGATTTGTCTACTCATGATATTGATTGCTGCTCCTAAATCAATAAGTGTGTTTTGGATCTCAGTTCCATTGATGTGTATTTTAACAACTGGATTTCCTGGGTCTAGATACTTTGGAATGGCAATCTTACCCATCATGATGTCTGCTATTTTTCCTGCCAGTTGAATTTTCTTTGTCTCTTTGATTCTTTTTCCTGTTTTTTTCATGCTCAACTCCTTTATTGTTTTTGCTAAAATTGGAATTTCCTTGATAGCTTGTAATAATGGGATCTTAATACAAACATTCCTTAGCTCATCTAGGAAATCATAATTAGGCACCATAATTTGTTTTTCTACACCCCTATCAATTTGTAATCTTTCTGGAAAGGGAGGTGTGGAGGTGGATGTTGATGGCTGCTCTAATATAGGATTTGAAATTATTGGTTCTTTTTGTTTTGATTTTTCAATATTTGGGTCTTGAAAAGGTATGCTCTCTTCAAGACTTTTATTTACCGATAGAGAATCTTCCTTAGATTTGTTTTGTTCTTGTATGATTACTGAAAGTTTCTTCTTTTCAAGTATTCTTCCATACCTAAGTTGAACATCATTAAGGTCTAAAGGAGTAATCAAATAAGTTGAAATTGTTGGCCTTCTATCATGTATGTGTTCTGAGGATTTTTATTGTTGGGGCTAGGTATGGGTTGGGCAGGTAACTGATTTGTTTTCTGAGGAAATGGTAATGAAAGTGGTGGATTTTGATGTTGTAGATTTTGAGGATTTTGTTGAAGATTTTGTTGAGGAGGGAAATGTGGATATGGTGGATAGGATGGTGGATATTGATAGTACTGAGAGTATCTTCCATAGGGATTTTGTGCTCCTTGTGCCCAAGTTTGAGATTGATTTTGGAATTGGGACCAAGGTTGCTGCCAAGAATTCCAATTTGGTGGGGGTTGATTATACAGTTGAGCATGGAATCCTTGTGTTTGAGGTCCTTGCCAAGGCCTCCTAGAGACAAAATTGCGAGATTCTGTGGAATTTGTAGGGGTTTCTTCTTGAAAGACAGCTTTAAGACCAGGAAATGAAGGACAACTCTTGGTCTCATGTTTTTCTGAACAAATTACACAAGTCTCTACTACTTTTGCATCCAAAGGGCACTCTCTCAAGGCATGCTTCTTTCTACATTTGGGACAAAAGATTGCTAAGGCATCAGATTCAGCTTTTTGCTTGTTTTGTAATTTAAGGGTGTCTATTTGCTCACTAAGACTCCCTAAAATGTCAGATTTGAATTCATAAAGCATATGTCCTATTTCTTCCCTACTTACTGTCCCAGAAGCAGACTTACTTGCCCTTGCAAGAGCAGGATCTCTTGGTCCTTTTACAGTTTTAGATTTCCCTCTTGAAAGGTTGATACATAATTAAGCTATTTCAGGTAATGTGAGCTGATATATATCCCCTTTTCCCATCATATTAAGGATATCTAACCATTCATCCCTAATTGTCTTCAACAAGAGAGCTTTCAAAGTATCTTGGTCTAAGTTTTCTTTTTTTTCTCTCTTGATGTTGTAGTTAAACCTTTCCAACAGATCTTCCTTATTTTCATCCTCTTTTTGTAGCATTTTAAACACTTCCTCTTTATGGTTGACTGGCATACAGTAATCGAAATACCTCTCTAAAAATTCCTGTTTCATGTCTTCCCATGTCCTAATAGAATTGTTGATAAAACTCATAAACCATTTTAATGCTACTCCTTTCAATGTTGAAGGGAACAATTTAAATTTTTGGGCATCTTGTAAGTAATCATAGGTTCTACATACGACTTAAAATTCAAATAGGAAGGTTTCGGGATCTTCACTTTTGAGTCCATAAAAGTTTGGAAGGACAGAGGGTGAAATGTTTTTCATAGTTGCATTGGTTTCTTCATCTACTATAGGAAACCCAAAAGAGCTTCCCATTTCCCTTCTACCTCTTCTTCTGCCTCCTTCTTCACTTATACCTCCTTCTCCTTCGGCACCTCTACCTCCTTCTCCTCTACCTCTACCTCTACCTCCTCCAAATAGTGTGTGTTCTCCATTAAAGACTCCTCCTCCCCCTTCTTCTGCCATAGTTGATTCTTCTGTGGAAGTGGAAAAGTTTATGTCTCTAGCAAGGGTCCTTGAATCTTCTTCTAAGATAGATTTAGTGGATGAAGTGGAAGGTCTCTCTGATGGAATATATGATCTTAAGCCTTCTAGAAGTCTATGATCAGTATAGGATGGAATGTAGGTTTGAGTTGGAGGTGTGCTACCTCTTGGTCTTGGTGGAACAAGTGGTGTTCTAGGAATCAAGCTTCTGCTTCTTATAAATCTACCCCTTGAGTCTCTTTCTCTACGCATATCATCGTTTTTGGGAGGTAAGAAACAAGGCTACCTAGTTACACTTCCCCGGCCACGGCGCCAAAATTTCTGCTCAACTTAGTGTTCCTAAATTGATGTCATAAATTGTTAACCAGGGCTAGTAAACTGTTGAAGTGAAGTGCACTATATGTGCCTAGGTATATTCTTCCTACTTCGTTGTGTTTAGTGTTTTTCTAGTGTTTTTGGTTTTGTGTTTTTATACTAAGAGGAAAAGAACTAAATTGTTGGCAAAGAGAAGTGACTGATCACACTAGAACAGAACAAAATCTACTCTAGACTATGTATGACACCTAAGAACGGAAAATGTCAATCTACGGATTATAAAACTTGTCAAGAAAAGTAACTCATAACATTAACTCAATCCAATTCATTTCATTAGAGGTATGTTGTAACAACTTAAGAAAAGGATAAGTTTGATGTAATGAGGTTCTCTTTAATAAACAACAACTTACAATATCACAGAGAAAATCTTATCCATGGTTAGAAATTTGTTGGAACACTTTGAGAAAAGATTGTCTGCAATTTAGTAAGGAATCCTATGCTAACATAACTTATGACACTAGAATTAACCCACTCTTCAACTCAAAATGTTACTATTAATCCTCATTCAAGGGTTAGAGTTCTCTTGGAATAGCTTTGGAAAGAGGCCGTTTGTAAAATTATGAGAAATTGCAGAATAGTCGAGACCTCAAAATGATATAACTACTTCTTGTCCATATGATAATGATGTGTTAGAAGAGATTAATAACAAGAGAATTTTGCAAATAATTAAGGCCTTTAAGTCTAATTTAACAGAACTAGAACACAACTAGCTAGTAAAACTTGAAATACAATGAACATAACTGAAATAGAATGCAATTAATAAAACTTGAAATGCAGTGAACAGAACTGAACTAGAATACAATTAGCTTCCGAAGTATTACAGCTCTGTCTCATTCATGTGTTAGTGATATATTGGAACAGTTCATAAGAACAAAATTGACTGTAACATTCGATGTAAGTGAATCATAAAACATGAAGCTCAGAAAACTACCTAAATTAAGAACGAAACAGGGCTAAAGTCACTTATCTAGAAAATATGCACAAAGCCTTTCGGACAGTAGGGACCCTCTACCATCGGATTGGCACATGAATCTCCTCAAGATTTCTTTATATCATGCATTAAAGTTGTACTTCTTTCATTAAAGGAAAACGCTTCAGAAACAGAGTATCACAGTCTTGGACAACTTAACAACAAAACATCAACTAGCTAACTGTCTCTCGGTTCACCGAGTTATTTTTATAAGCAAAATACATAACTGTCATTGAGAAGAAATAGGGATAGGTGTATTTTTCAATCAAAATTGAATTAGAACTCCTGTTGAGGCCTCGTACTTTTCTGAAGACACCTGCAGAGTCCTTGTCCTGGTAGAAGTCTACTTCTTAGTTTTGGTTTCCTCCACGTGCATAACCACTTGCAGATTTTTTCTCAGACTTCGTAGAGGGAAAGGAATGATGTAGGTGAGTTCTGGAATTCAACCATATGCATTTTTCCTTTAAGTGACACCCGTAACCTGTGTGAACATAAAGATAGCTGCGGAATATGTGACTAGCTACAGAATGGCTACATTCTGTAGCTAGGCCTGATAAAAAATCACTATGACAACAAAACCACAAAAGTTTAGTAAGTCAGTCACTGCATGCATTCTTAAAACAACTTTAATCATTCCTATTGATCTTTTAAGCCTAGAACTAATAAAGGAAAAATGGAATGGAGTGAAATTTGTTGAAAGGAAAGGACATCTTTGGTCTCAACACCCAATATCCCATAATGACCTAATTATGGACTAGTTCAGTAGAGAGAACTTGTACGACATTACACATGTCACAGTTTCCTCCTTTGGCTTTAAAATTAATACACATAAAACTACATTCCATTTAATTTCGACCACTTTTTACAAAATTCCAATCCTATGCTCAAAGAGAGAGTTATGATGATTTTCCCAAGGTCACCTCTTTGAGATGAAATTTAGGAGCCTGCCAAAACCCTAACTTGCACAGATCATATCTTCAAAAATATTGTGAACCAAGATTTGAAAATTTTCCATGAATTTCCTCTGGATTTCAATGCAAATGGGTTCTATCCATGATTTTCCTTTGGATTTAGCTTCTGAACCTTCGTAGAAAAAAAGATATAGCGAAAATTCCACGATGACCTGTTTGATGCAACGAACCCCTAGAAACCAAATCTCTAATACCAAATGTTATGAAAATAGCTCCAAAAATAGAAGAAAAGAGAGATAAATTCCTTGGAAATTAGCCATTTTGAGGGGGAAACCTCCTTTACATTACATAAATGAACAATTATTGGACGACACAAATTACAAAACCTCCTTTCTATATATAGGAGTCCATGGGTTCACAATATAATCCAAGCCGACCTAACAATAATAATGTAAGGGCACAATAATAACAATATGGGGACTACAAGGGTACAAAAATAACAATAATGGGGGCTACACTAACAACAATAAGGGACTACAATAGTAATATAGGGCCTTAAGATCCTCCTCTCTCGGTGTTATACATATTGTAATAGTTATCATCTCTTGTCTTCTTTGCTCACTCGAAAGCTGTCTGGAAGGCACTATACATAGAATTTCCAGCTGTTGATAGGTTTGTGAGCCTCTGTATGTACACCACATGAATTGTATGTTCCTTTTAAGCCAGATTGATCCTCCATGCACTCCACTGATAAGTAGCTTCACGCACTTCCTGACAGCCTCAGTCATTCTGAGCATAGGAAGACTCCTCAGATGAAACAATGTTGACCTTTGAATCCTCTGAAATATTTTGCGACTTTTATGGATTGAGCTAGACCCGATTCAGATGATGCAAAACTAGAAAAGGAGGAGGGAGTTGATGGTTAATTATGATGTTTTTATGGGTGTGCTTATGAGTTGATGACGAGTATTACTTGAAATATTTAATAGAAATTTGAACGGATAGTGGGATATATTGCTTAATTATTATGACTAGCACACTGGACACGTATGGCTCCCACGAACACAATTAGTTGCGGTGAGGAGGAACATTATCCTCAACTAGGAGAACCCTGACAAAATATTTATTCTTGACTAACTAGAAAAAAAATGAAGTGACGCAACTAATGACTGACTAAACTAAATCACTCTCACCAACTCCTACCTATGCTCTCCTTTCCGAGATGAAATCAATTTTTACTGGGATTATTTGATCCCTCGAAGGGTTTTAGGCATGCACCATTTTCTCATCTTGGTAGCAATACACCATCCAGTTGCACGAGCTTGACATATCCTGACTCCTTTACTTCCGCAACAATAAGTGGCCCCAACCAATGCATCTGAAGATTCCCTGGAAATTTCAATAACTTGTTATCGTATAATAGAACATTCCCACCCACCGTGAATGACTTCTTCTTGATATGCATGTCATGCCATGCCTTATGCCTCTTCTTCTCAAATGTTTAATGGAAGTACACCAAGAATCTAGCTTCATCTAGTTGCAAAAGTTCCTCCAACTGCTTTGATATTGACGCATCTTTAGTCATATATGTTTCATCTTAAATGAAAAGGTTGGGTATCGTGAACTCAATGGGTACTACCGCCTCTCGCCCATATACTAGCTGAAGATGTGTATGCCTATGTAACCATTCAACAGTGGTGTTGTAGGCCCATAAAGTACTAGGAACCATTTCATCCCAATCATCCATGTTTTTTGAGCATACCTTAGTCAATCCCATTTTTAATATCTTGTTGAAATCCTCCACTGTATTGTTTCCTTGAGGGTGATATTGGTTGCTCCTATGGTGTTGTGTCGTGAAGTTCTAAATTAGTGAAGTGACTATTTCATTAATGAAATGACTCCCTTGATCATTGGTGAGGCTTCGGGGGCACTCAAATCTAGTGATTATGTTTTCGAAAATGAATCTGGCAGCGACATATGCGGTACAATCCTTAACTAGACATGTGTCATTAGCCCACCTGGTGAGGTGCTCTATAGTGGCATCAATGATGTATCTGGCTTGGGAGTGGCATGTCAATGGGTCTATAGGTCCTACGAAATCAATTTCCCATTTCTAAAAATCTTGCAGCGCTCGTACCGATTGTAATGGAAATTCATCCCAATGTCATGGCTTTCCAACCCTTTGACAATCGTAACACTCTTTGGCATATTATTTTGGTGCATCTCATAAAAATGTAGACCACCAAAGTCTTTCCTATAATATTTTTCTTGTGGTGGATTTCCGCCAACATGACCTCCTGTAACTCCTGAGTGACACTCCCATAACACATATGGCCTATCATGATCTAGTACACATCTGCACAATATTCTATCAAGGAGAAACTTGTACACTTGTACCCCAATAAACTAGTAATGTTGTACAAGAAACCATGTCTTTGTTGTGTTGTGGAGTATTCCTCTGGGAATTTCCCGGTAGCCAAGAATTCATCTATGTCTTCCAAGTAGTCTGGTACCACTTTAATTCGAAACAGATCGATGTCTGGAAATTTCTCATCAACAAGTCCTCCACTTTCACCTAACTCCAACCTGTAGAGGTGATTGGGTCCCACATTCAATTGACCTGGCTTGAAAATTACCTCAAATATAAATTCCTGGAATAATAGAAGCCATCTACAAATCCTTCCTTCCAACACGGGCTTTTTCACTAACTACTTCAAATCAGAGTGATCTGTGAAAAAATTGTATGGACCCCCTAGAAGGTAGTGTCAGAAATTTTGAAGTGAATACACAAGGGAAAGTGCCTCGCGCTCAGTCGTGGTATAGTTTTTCTCTGCTATTTATAACTTTCTGTTAGAAAAATATAAGGCCGATCGAGGTTCCCTTCCCCAGCCTGAGCTAGAACCGCTCCCAAATCAATGTTAGAGGTATCAATGTGGACATGGAACTGCTTGTTCCAGTCTGGGTAAACCAGGATTGGTGCACTTTCTAATTTATCCTTCAATAAATTGAGAGAAACGTCACACTCTTCGGACCATGTGAATCGTTCAACTTTCTTTAGCGACTTCTCCATTGGGGCAATAATCAGAGCATAATTTTTTATAAACCTCCTGTAATACCCCATGTGACCCAAGGTGGACCTCCGCTATTTAACACTTGATGGTGGTTCTATGTTCAAGATCGTCGCAACCTTAGGAGGGTCCACACATACTCCTTCCTTGCATACAATATGACCCAAGAGCATTCCAAAGGGAATAAAAAATATGCACTTCTTCAAGTTCAATGAAATTTGTAGTTTTCTACATTAGTCAAACATGACTTAGAGCATACTGGAGTCTTTCTTAAACAAACTGTAGACGGTCCAATTGTCCATGTAGACTTCAAGGAACCTGTGTATATAATCTCTAAAGGCAGCAATCACAAACCTTGAAAATACCACTGGTGCATTTTTTAGTCGAAATGGCATAACATGGTATGCATAATATCCCCACTCAGTGGTAAATGTAGTTTTCTTCTTATCCTCCTCTGCAATTTGGACCTAATGGTAGCCAAAGAATCAATTTATAAATGAATAAGCTTCATTTCCTACCACATTGTATAGAACCTCAAAATTGAATGGTGTAGGAAAGGATTCTGGACACAAGCGTTGTTCAGGTTGTGGTAGTCCACAAAAACTCTAACCTTGGTGAAATACTTCTTATTTTGTATCACAATCATACTAGCCCATTCTTCCTCATCAACTGGAAATATAATCCCTGCATTCAACATCTTATTTATCTCTTTCTTCACTTTCTCCTTAACCGTTGGGTTCAATCGGTATGGTCGATGGTTTACTAGTTTTGCATTTGTCTTAAGGATGATCTTCATCTCTCCTAACTCCCCTTTAATTCCCTTCAATTCTGCAATAGACGAGGGGAACAAGTCCTCATATTATTTTAGAAGATCAAAGGTATATTTTGTAGTTTTCTCATCCCAGTAGTCGCCAATCAAGGCTAGATTCAAATTTTCGACAACCCCTATGTTGTGTTTTCACAACTTAAATGGAAGTAGATGTAGGCCTTCAATCATAGGCCCATTCTTAACACCTCGTTCCCCCTAATATTCTTTAAAGGACAAGTGTCGCAACTCCTCCATATCTTCTTCACCCCATTATATGTCTACCTTTCCATAAGTTAGCTCCTCGTGATATCCTGACTCATATATATTCTCTACAATGACATGATCTATGCTTCCATCTATTAATTGTCCAGTTCTAAGAAAAAATCGCTTAACAACCTACAGAGCATCGGTCACCCTTTCATTGGTGTATTAGAAGGAAAAGTTGTTGAAAAATTGGTCTTCCAAGTAACCCCAATCACCAGTCTATCTCCTTCTTTCTTGTTTTACATACCATGCCTTAGGAAGGTCCCAGGGTATGTACAAAGTCATGCACCCACAAATCCCTTGCAATTCCTTCTCTGCCCCATTGAGCTTCACATTTTTTCAAGTGTTGTCGGGGGTCATAGCTCCCCCTGTACTTCGCAAATTCTCATGGGCACCCTCCTAAATTTCCAAACCTGACTCTCAAAGTTGTCTTGATTTCCTCCCATTCCCTTAGATAGTTGTGGTGGACTCCCCACCACCTTGTCGATGTTTCTTGTAAGAAGAAATTCATTAGGGGCACCTTATGTTATTCATGTATAGTTGCATCAATATTATTAATAAAATTATCAATTGAATCCATACCATTGTGTTGGGTTTGTTAAATGGGTGTTTATAAAGAATATGAATTCAAAAGGAAAGGTGGAGAAATACAAAGCTCGGTTGGTAGCAAAAGGTTATTCACATGTGCTAGGAATTGATTTTGGTCATATTTTTTCTCTTGTTGCCAAGGTAGATTCTATTATATTACTTTTGTTTGTTACTGCTACATTTGATTTTGAGGTAGAATATATGGATGTGAAGACAACGTTTCTTTTTAATATTCCCAGTTTTCCATAAGATAATTGGAATATTAGAGTTCTTAATTTTCATAATTAATTAAGTAAATAAGACGGTGGAGGGACCCACAAACCCCATAGATGAATAAAATCCACTTTTTGATGTGTGTATGTGGATCTTTTAGATCTATATATACATTATGGAGAAGTGGAGCAGCTTCTTAAATGAAGCAAGAGTGGAGATCATGGCTCATTAATGAAAAATCATGGAGAACTTGGAGGAGGTCAACTGAGATCATGGTGCATTCAAAGTAAGATCATAGAGCACTAATGATGAGATAGTGGAGGAATTTGTGCATCCAATTCACACATGATGGATATTGGGAATTACATGCAGAGATGGTGGAGAACATGGAGAGACAACGCAGTATTCAAGGAGGTTAGTGGCCACATGTGCAGCATAGTTATGAGGTGGGCCAAGGCTATGGAAGGCTCACAAAGCATATAAGGGAGATGAAGGCAACAATAGAAGGCATGCTTTTGATTATTATTTCTGATCTTTTTAGATCTAGATTTGTCATGTGACATTTCTATGCACGCTTATGTTGTTTAGCTAAGTATGTGGTGTTGTTTAGCACACAGGTGTTTCCGAGTAGAAATGCCACCCTGATTGCCAGGGAGGGAGGCTCTATAATGGGTGTTTAGCATCAGGTTATAGATATTCCCTCCTTGACAACGAAATTTTCTCCAATTTTTGTGCATTCAATAGTTGCATCTATTGGAGGAGGTTGGAGGAGATAGATCTTGAGCTTTTGGCTTGAGGATCTGAATGAGGGATCAACCCTCTATGCATTGATTTGGTTGTTCTTCATTGTAGCCATCATATCTCCATCTCATGGGGTATATCTTCATACCCAACAATCATATAGTTGCAAGGCCTAAGAGGGTGATTTTCCAATATTTTCATATTTGTAAATCCTACAATCTATATCCGACATTCAAGCCATTGTATTTTACCTCCATGCAGCAGTAGTCCCATCAAGGATTGCGCAGTCCAATCCTGTAGATCTACTGGAGGAAGGAAATTTCCAGTATTTTAGCTGGAAATCCTTTGAGGGATCATCTCCTCACCTTGTAGTCATTGTTTCCACCATTTTTGAGGTTATTTTCCATATTTAACAGCAGGCTAGAGTGCCTCCCTCCTTGACAATGCATTTTTCTGAAGCTGTTGAGTATTCAGCAGCCACATTCAATGGATAAGGTTGGAGGAGCTAGACCTTGAGCTTTTAGCTTAAGGATCTAGTGAAGGGATAAACCCTTCTTGCATTGAGCTGATTGTATAACATTGCAGCCATCTATTCTTCAGTTCATGCAACATTTCTGCATACGCAACAGTGTATAAGTGCAAGCCCTAAGAGGGTGATTTTCCTAGATTGCTAGATCTAGAAATCCCTTTTTGATTTATATTGGGTATCCATCATAGAGCCCATATCTATATTTTTAGCACCATCGAAGCTCAAGAACTTCCATATCTACACTTCTATATTTTTTCAGCAGTTGTAGTCCTGACATTTGAAGCAGGGACAATACAGTATTCCTTCTAGAAGTCCAACAATTACGCAGTCCCTCTTGTGGGATCATTTCAGGGTCATTCTAGTCCATCTCTTTGGCTTGAGTGTCTCATATTTTGAGCACTGTTGTACTTTCTAATCCACCTGCTATTAATAAAATGGCTCAACTATTTCTGTCTATTTTATGGTGTATTTATATTAAATGTTTACTTTGTTGTAGTTTCAATTAATGTGTTTTTGTATTACTACATTATCCCTTTTGGGATATTACAGTGGTATTAGAGCATGATCTTTGGCTCAGCTTGTGGGCACTTCATCTTTTGCATCAAAAGAAGAAGCAAATAGTAGAGATCTATCATGAAGGAGGATTGTAGTTTTTCCACTCCTCTCTTTAGATCTATGCAAGATCTCTCCAAAGTGGTCAATCAAATGAAGAGAGAAAGGAAAAGGAAGGATCCAAGAAGATTGGATGAGGAAGGTTCAAGCACTTCCTATCAGTAGAAGAAACAACCAGAGAAGCAAAGAGCTTCAAATCATTCTACTAAATCCACTTTCTTTGATAAGAGAAAGGAATGGTGTGAATATGAAGGAGACTTGGGGCATAATACCCTAAGTAAATATTTATCCGAGTAAAAAGCACAACCTAAGCTCTCAAGGAGAATCTAAATCTCCAACAGTTTTTGCAACTCAAAGAGGAGAGAAGATCCCACAATAGAAATAGAAGAAAGAGGCACATATTATTCTTTCCTATGTTTGATGGATCTTCCACAAGCATGTTGAGGGCTTGGAGGGAAGAGCTAGCTACTTTATTTCTGCAATATCCTGTAGCAGAAAGAGAGGCTATGGAGATTTCAACGCTGCACCTAGAAGGTGAAGCAGGAGATTGGTGGTTCAGTCATTTGTCACACATGAAAGTGTCTACTTATGCGGATTTTATTCAAAGACTAGAGAAGAAGTTTGGTAGAAATAAACTAGATACATCTCACATAGGGACATCTCCCATCATTGTAATACACCAAAATAGGGAAAATCCAATGTTAGGAATATGTTATAGTATCCCTAAATTGGAGATCCAAAAATATGTAAACACGCCAATGGAATAGCAGTGATAAATTAACACATAGAATGCCAGAAAATCTAAATAGCCATCATATTATGTCATAGTAGCATAAGATATACAAATCCTTGAGGAATTAATCACTCAAGCTAGGAAATACTAGCCTCAAGAAGCATGTACATGGAAATATGAAAAATACTGCTACATGAAGAAAGCCATGGCTATGACTGCGCAGTATATGAATAATAACTACTAAAAAATGATGTCAATACATGAATATATCAATATACAGCTCATAAAATATGGGGAGAAAAGATACAGTCTCCCAAAGGAAATTTCTAGACAATCCTGGAAGGATTGGCTGAAATATGAAAAAATACAAAATGCCGGAGTTGCAGGGTAGCAGCTGCAACTCAAAAACTGGAAATGGATGAAGATAGCTGAAGATGCTGCATATGATAGTTGAATCTCATCCAATGGATCTCTCAGGTGAAAGGCTGATCCAATCACTGGATATCTCACCCTCCAAAATAGTGGAGAAAGTCCCCACTGCAAATAGGCTCAGAAATAATGCAGTCAAGGAGATGGAATGCGCTATAGGATATGGGAAGTGCTTGGCCTGATGCCAAAGATCTATAATCAACACCTGAATCTTCCTTACTAACCTCCCAGAGGAATAGAATCTCCCTCTTCTGAAAGATGAGCCAAGGAAATGGTGTTGTGGAACCCTCCACTGCAACACCCTGCAACATAATGTTTCCTGCTATAGGAGTAATGTTGTAGCTGAAGCAGGTAGCTTGGCCTTGAGTCTGAAATGTGGAGAATGAAGTAAAATCCCTCAAGAGGCCTCTCAAGAAGGGAGAAGGATTCCTAAATAGGAAATCCCTTGTGCTAAGCAGCACAAAAATCTCAGTTAAATAACTGAAGACAACAAATAGTCATACAAACCAAATTCTATATTCATCAACTTATCTCTCCATGGCTGCCTTGCCCTACCTTTACACAAATGAAAGCCTCCTTGCCTTGGCCCCACACATTAGGGTTTCTTTCACCAAATGATCTCTTCCCCTTTCAAACTGTGTTGTCTTTCAAGTTGTCCACTCCCACTATGGCAGCGTTGTTGACTTGGTCAAACTTGACCTTGTCCTTATGCTTTTGCCCCTTTTCACACTTGAGGGTGACAAATGTGGCTACTCTGATGATCCATTTCATACTATGAGGGATTTTATTTCTACTCATGGTCCTCCTTACCCGTTTATTCATCTCCTAGATGATATAAGAAAAATTAATGTTGCAATTAGCTTCATGCTAATTTTGGGAACATTACAGTCCTCCCCTCCCAAATGTTGCGTGTCCTCAAGAAACTACAAGGATAGAACTGAAGGGCATTCTTGAGGCATGTGGGATGAAATTAATTGGGATCTGCCATCCCCATATGAATCTCCCATCCCCAAGCAATCATCCATACAAAATGAGTTACCCTCCAACATGGCAACTCCTGAAAGTCTTCCTCCACCTTTGGCTTATGAAAAGTAGGTGGGCTGAAAATCTGATCATGGTAGACATGTTAGTCTACCCCACACTATCCTTCTCTCCACTCATGATAATTGTAGAGTATATTTTGATCCTAGGCTGAAAAAGTATTGCCCTCAAGTGGGAAAGTGAAGAACAATCCTCCAAGGACCTCCTCTCCAACATTGAAGAACAAGTTGGCCCAAAGCATCTCATCCATGATGAACAGGACATGATCATCATATGGTATCCAAATGAGAAGTTTGGTGAAGGTCTTACATGATGTTGCATGATACAAATAATGTCTCAAGTGGACACAGTGCAGTCTCTCCCACTGCAACTTCAGAAAATAGCATGGCAAGTGGTGTTTTGACAAATTGCAAGTTGTGTGAATCATCACATCTACTAGTGGATAGAAAATGAGTGAATGTGTCAATTGAGCATACAAGAAATAATAAAACACTTGTCCATGGTGATAAAAATGATGGTTGCCTCCATCATAATATTTGGAAAAATTTTGTTCATGGGGCTCAACAATAAACTTGTCCTCTTGTGGAACAATGCATTGTGTAATAATGGTAAGAAGATGCAAATACTGTGTTACATAATCAATAAATGCAAAAACAAAATTCTCACCATATGCTGAAAGTAAAGTGATGCATTAATACATGAATAATTCCATGCTCCAAAAGAACAACTTTGTTGGCCTATGCAAATAGGCTCCTGCCAACCCATAGCTCAATTCTTTGACATGATTATTGTCAAATAATCCTCCAATAATGTTGCTGCAAATATGGAATTCCTCCCAATATGGAAGTAATTCCTGATCATCAAAGGCCAAGGATTATCCCCTTTGCACCATGATAGTGCCATCTCCTACTCTTGCAACATCATACAACATGTGAGAGCAAATCTTCCCTTTCTCTCTCAAGTACAACCCAAGCAGCAAAAGTGTTTGTTGCTTCCTCATGCCTGCATCATACAAGACATGTGATGAAGACATAATGAATGATATGAATGTCACATCAAAACCATGCATCCATAATCTTTGCTTCTCAATGATGCCATCATCTTGCCACATCTCCTCCATCACCATACCCTTGGAAAGAGTATATGCCAAGTGATGGCCAAACTCCTTCAAGAGTAACTAGCGCAGCTAAGCCTCTTGCTGCCCGGTATCATAAATTTTCCAGTAGCTCACTAGCTTCTTGCTCACCATCCAGATCCACTCAACCAAATGTGGATGTCTCCTTCCATCCTCCCTCTTGGTACTTGTCTCATGAGGGCCACCATCATCCCAAATCAGATTTTTTCACTTCATGGGATTTTGAAATGCAATCTTCCGAAGGATCAATTTGATCCCATAAGGACCCAAATAGGTGGTAGGAAAAAACCTCCCATCATGATGTGCATGGCTGAAGAAATGTCCAACACAATCATAAGAGATGTTATCCATCCGAAGATGTCCTCCATCATCTATCTGTTCCTCCTTGAATCAATGAAGATCCAAAAGTGAGAAGGGAAGAACCTCCTCAAAATGTTGAAAAACCTTGCACTCCATGATGTGTTGAAGTGCATGTCCAATGAAATATCTCCATGAGATCTCCTCCTCATGCATGGCCTTCCAAAACCAAAGAGGTCATGGATCTGCTGCAAGTAGAAGTCTCTCTTTGAGCTGTGGTATGCTCATTGAGAGAGTGTCATCTAGAGAGGAGAAATAGTTTCTTATCTCTAGATGTCTACTCCTTCTTACTGCTCCCTTCATGGCTTCCTGAATGAAGCTACCATTTTAATGCTCCCATGAGGAATGTTTCATCTTATCTACATCACTGCTCTTGTACAGCGCAGTGAAACTATACTGTTCTAAATCAAAAATATGCAATGATGTGGACCCATCCATAATTTTTTTTTAAATGATAAGAGATGGACATTTAAGCATACTGGTGAAATTTGGAAGCTCCTTGTAGGGCTGCAATAGTTCCCTCCTCATATGTGTTGGCTTCCCAAACTGTTGAAGATGAAGGCTGCTCCTCCATGGTCTCAATAGCACTGGTACATGCCTCTTCAACTGGTGGTGAGGGCTCTTCCCTCCTTTGGCCAAATCTTTTGATCATCCTTTGGGAAAATTCAGCAAGAGTGGATACCCTCGCATGGCTCCAATGGCTGAACCACCAAGTGTTTGCTTCAACTTCAAGGTGCAGCGCTGCAATTTCTACAACCTCTCTATCTACTACAGGATGTAGCAGGAAGAAAGCCTCTAGCTTCTTCACCCAACCCTCTGCTGCACATGTGAGTGATCCATCAAAGGTGGACAATATAAATCTATTGCCTCTCATCATCCCATAGCTGTGGGGTCTTCTTTATTCTTCTAGCTGAATAAATTGTGGTAAAGCTAGAGTCTTCTCAAAGGCTCTAGGTTTAGCTTTGTATTCAGCAAGGTACTCACTTATAATTTCGAATTCCAAGTGTTATTCATGCTTCATGCCTTCTTCTCTTTGAGAATAGGAAGTGCATGGTCATTCCTCTTCTCCTTCTTCCATCTTCTTGACCTCCTTGGTGAGGTCCTTTCTGGATTTGAAAACTGATGAGAGTAAACTCATTCTCTTCATCATCTTGATCTCTTCTTCTTCTTATGGTTGAAACTCAAAGGCTGAGCCAAAGATCATGCTTTGATACCACTGTAATATCCCAAAATAGGGAAAATCTACAATGTTAGGAATATGTTATCGTATTCCTAAATTGGAGATCCAGCAATATGTAAACACACCAATCGAATAGTAGTGATACATTAACACATAGAATTCCAGAAGATCCAAATAGCCATCATATTATGTCATAGCAACATAAGATATACAAATCCTTGAGGAATCAATCACTTAAGCTAGGCAATACCAACCTCAAGAAGCATGTACATGAAAATATGAAAAATAATGCTACATGAAGAAACCCATGGCTATGACTGCGCAGTCTATGAAGAATAACTGTTACAAACTGATGTCAATACATGAATATATCAATATACAGCTCATAAAATATGGGGAGAAAATATATAGTCTCCCAAAGGAAATTTCTAGACAATCCTAGAAGGATTGGCTGAAATATACAAAAATACAAAATGTCGAAGTTTCAGGGTAGCAGCTGCAGCTCGAAAACTGGAAATGGATGAAGATAGTTGAAGATTTTGCATATGATAACTAAATCTCATCCAATGGATCTCTCAGGTGAAAGGCTGATCCAATCATTGGAGATCTCACCCTCCAAAATAGTGGAGCAAGTCCCCACTGCAAATAGGCTCAGAAATAACACAGTCAAGGAGATGGACTGCGCTGTAGGAGATGGGAAGTGCTTGGCATGATGCCCAATATATGCAATCAACTCTTGAATCTTCCTTACTAACCTCCCATAGGAATAGAATCTCCCTCCTTTGAAAGATGATCCAAGGAAATGGTGTTGTGGAACCCTCCACTGCAACACCCTACAACACAACGTTTCCTGCTATAGGAATAACGTTGTAGCTGAAGGAGGTGGCTTGGCCTTGAGCCTAAAATGTGGAGAATGAAGTACAGTCCCTTAAGAGGCATCTCAAGAAGGGAGAAGGATTCCTAAATAGGAAATCCCTTGTGCTAAGCAACACAACAATCTCAGTTAAACAACTGAAGACAGCAAATAGTCATACAGACCAAATTCCATATTCATCAACATATCTCTCCATGGCTGCCTTTCCCTCCCTTTATACAAATGAAAGCCTCCTTGCCTTGGCCCCACACATTAGGGTTTCCTCCACCAAATGATCTCTTCCCCTTTCACATTGTGCTGTCTTTCAAGGTGCTCCACTCCCACTATGGCAACATTGTTGACTTGATCAAACTTGACCTCGTCCTCATGCTTTTGCCCCTTTTCACACTTGATGGTGCAAAATGTGGCTACTCTGATGATCCCTTTCGTACTATGAGGGATTTTATTTCTACTCATGGTCCTCCTTACCCATTTATTCATCTCCTAGATGATATAAGCAAAATTAATGTTCCAATTAGCTTCATGTTAATTTTAGGAATATTACAATCATTGAGGGGATAGTACATGAAGAGCCCAAGGAAGATGTCCTCATTATCACTCGGGAGGAGGAGCCTCTACCACCACCACCTGTTGCAGATGTACTTACATCAGGAGGAGGATCACTTGCATCTTTGCAAGATGGCCTTCAGCTCTTGAAATTTGGAGCCCCATGCATGAAACATGAGATGCATGAGGAGGAGGAGGTAGATACCAGCGTTGGTATATTATAGAAGAGCAACCATCATCATTACTAGTAGTTGGAGAGACAATTGCACTGGTTGGAGGTGTTAGAGTCAGCCTTTGCAGCCTTCCTCCAGTGATCAAACATGCTCTTTCAAAGTCATTTTAAAGTGTCAAGGTCAATTTTTTTCATTTCAAAGAGTCTTCAAGCAAAATTGGTCACTAGGCATTAGGTCTAGGGTTGGTCTTCACTCTTTTCAAATTTGTCCAAATGTCAGTCCATGTCACCATTCAGCTGAGTGTACCATCATTCAGAGGGTTTTCATCATCATGTCAAGTTCCGTTGAGTCATTTCACAGCTTGTTCATGCTTCAGTTGTGCCTTGGTAAGGTCCATTTCCCTCTCCTAGGGTTTTGGAGGTAATTTCTCTTGGATGGTCAAATCATCGAAAAACTTGTATCTTGATGTTCATACACCTTCCCCTATCATTAATTCACCTAATTAAACACTTCCCATCACTGAGATCCCTCAAATTCCTCATTTTTGCACAAACCCTAGTTTCTAGCCAAAACTTGGCAATTTCCTAGGCTAGGCCTGTGTTTTGCCCTTTTGGACCCCTTCCCCTCACTCAATCTCTGTGATTCCACTTCCCCCTACTTCCTAACATCCCTCCCTACTTCCCAAAATTTCCCCAAGAATTTAGAAGCCCTTTATCCCCTTCATTTCGCTTCATTTCGACAAAATTCCTTGTTTCACACATCGGGGTAAGTTTCACTCAAAAGATGTTTCAGAGCAATAAAAGATGAATTTTGGAAAACTGAGAGATTTTTTTGTTCACAACATGCCAAGGAAGAAAAACCTCCTTCACTTTTTACACAGGTATCATGGTTTTGGAGAAATGTCAAAAATTCCGTTGCCTCAGGAGAATTGAATGCACCTCTGAAGTGACCTTGGGAAAATCAAGTTTTCTCCTAGCATGTTTGGCCAACTGACTTTCTTGATGAGTCAAATGATAACTAGACAGAAATAAATTTCCAATGAGCTATCATGAGCTCAATTTGGAGTTGAGGAAGACCTTCAAAAGTTGATTGCAACAGCGCTCTGCCTTGAGGCAGCCTCATTCTTCTCATTTTGACTAGTGTTGGGAGATTTGATTTTTGACAGGGTAAATGGAATCCAAATTGCATAATTCCACTTGTGTTGGAAAGTAGACTCCAATAGCTTTCCAACGAGCCATCACACGCCCGATTTGGACACCGGGAAGGCCTCGAAAAGCTTCTCGAAAAGCGCACTATGTGGCAAGAGGGTGCGCGACCCACGTTGAGGGAGAGCGACCCACCTGGGCTGCGCGACCCACGCAGAGTCAGTTCAGCAGTGTAGGTTTGTAGGTGCGCGACCCACCTGGGCTGCGCGACCCACGCAGAGCCTGCGCGACCCACGCAGACACAGAGTTTTGGAATTTAGTTTGAGCGCCCAGTTTGGCTTGGAATCGACTCAAGCTGCCTTCAAACAGGTTTCTATCCATTGTTTGATGTTTTTCAACGCATTTGTGGCATCATGGGTGGTTTCCAATATTCAAATGGAGGTTTTAAAACCCCACAATCATAATATCATTGTTTTCAGGGTTTGAAATGAAAATGAATGATGGAAAGAACGTGTTTTCTATCTTAAGACAGTGATATGGCCAGCCTTCCATATAACATCAAAATCAATTTGCTCTCATACCCATTATACCGCTGCAACCATTGCTATTGTTATACCATATTTAAACCCTTTGAGTCACATTGCCCATGTTTGTAATGAGTCACATTACCCAATGTTAAAATATGCTCATGTCTTTGTTTCAAATGGCCCATTGAAACCTTTATGGTCATTACTCATAGACAAACATATTTTTATTAATGCCATGCTCTCCTTTGACTAGATGTGTTCAAATTTTTGAAGTTGCTGCTCCTATTTGGTCGAGATTTCAATTTGCATTTCAAAGCAGAGAGGGTGCCTTTTTCGGTCCATTTAAAAGTGATTTTATCCATAATGTGATTCCTTGATAGTGTAACTTTTGTGATGGGAATATTGGTTGAGTGTTAAACATACATCCTAATTTTGCTTTCACGGCATTCATATCAGTGTACACATTGCCAAAAACTTGATCAGAGATATGTCAGAGACAGAGTCAGAATATGAGCCAGGGTCAGGCAGTGATTCGGTGGCTGAAGGTAATGTGCCACGAGGTTCCCGCAGAGAAAATAGGAGTGGTGATCATCGCAGAGAGGAGCCTACTTCTTTGGCTCGGTTGCAGGCATGTCCATTAGCTATGGATTGTTTTCGGTTCTTGTCATGTTTCAGGTTTTGTGAGATGGTTGTACAAACCCGACCTCATCGTGAATTAGCACGTCTGTTTGTTCTTCATTTACGGGGTGATCGGGTAAACCTTGCTGGGGTTGATTTCATTGTATCACCTTTGACTATTGCTCAAGCCATTGGCATACCGAACATAGGCGAGGAATGGAGCAAGGGTAAGCAGTTAGAGAAATTTCACTATGAGCCATACATTAAAACTGGGTATGTGGCTTACTTGAGCAGAGTTTTTCCATTCAGATTCTTGAGAGATGAGTATGCACCACTCATGAGGCTCATCATTCGGTATTTTAGTTGTGAGGGCAGGTATGCTCGTCTTTTCTCATATCATGTTCGTTTGCTGATGCACTTCACAAGGGTGCGTATGATGAATATTCCGTATTTCATATACCGCAACATAGAGAGGATGGTGACATTTGTGCAGAAGAAGACGAGCCCAGTGCAGCAGTACAGGAGTATATATCATTTCGCTTTGATCAAAATCTTGGTGTCACATCAGTTGGCAAAGCAGGGCATCACTTGGGAGGATTTCATTTCTAGAGACTTTTTCAGAGTGCCACAGCAGCCTCCCGAGGCAGTTTATGATGCAGGAGAGCCCTCACACCATCCGGACATGCTTGAGGTTGAGCATATCGTCACTCCTTTAGTTCAGACATATCAGCGAGGCCACAGGGCCTTATTTGCAGCGACACGGCGGGTACTATCTCCACGTGAGGTGGAAGGGGTCCTGCCGACTTCATCGACACGGCGAGTATTATCTCCACGTGATGTGGAAAGGGTCTCGTTTTCTTCTTCAGTGCAGGTATAGGTACAAGACAGGGGAAAGAGGCCCATGCATGATGAGGGCCCATCAGGAGGCCGGGACACCGATATGACAGTCATTGATGTTGATACGGGCTCTCCTAGCTCGAAGCTGAGGGAAGTCATCCAGGAGCAAAGGGCCGAGAATGACCAGCTGAAAGACCAATTGCAGAAGGCTCAGTGGGTGATTAACTATTTGTAGCAGCGCAACAAACAGCTCGAGGATGAGCTCACATTTTATGAGGTGCGCCAAATCCGTGAGGACAGGCAGTGGAATCGAAAGAGGCCCGGTGACATGACACCAGCTGACAGAGATATTGTACTCACGCGGGTGAATATACATCTGGAGAAGCTGTTGGCAAAGGCCAACCGAGACAAAGACATGCTTCGCCACATGAAAGGCCATTATTGGGCTCGCATGCATGTTTGCAAAGCGAGAATGAGGATCATGAAGAGGAGGTTGCGCAAGGCACTTCGACGGCAGAAAAGGCCTAATCCACTTCGGATTTTGGCCGAGGCTTCATTGACTGGGTAAGACACATGATGGAGGACCTCCGCTCTGAATTTAGGCAAATTCGGAGAAAATTTTGTCATTTCCAAATTTTTGGTCTAAAAAACAGGTTTTGCAGCTACGTGGGTCGCGCGCTCATGCGCTCGCATTTTTTTGAGACACTTGCTGGAGGAGATTTTTACATTTTTGGATTTTTCATGGTTAATTATGCATCCTCTGAAGTCAACTTAGCATTTCAACAAAATCTGGACGGTCAAACAGCTCAAAAACACCATGAAAACCACCTTGCTGCCACCTTTTGCACCAGCAGGAAGTACCTCTGGGAGAATGAGGTTTTGGAGGGTCAAATCAACTCCAAATTCAGAAATTCCATTTGGGTTGGAAAGTAGACATCCAGGGCTTTCCAACGAGCTATCATGAGCTCAATTTGGATGTCAGGAGCTACCTCAAAATCAGCCTGGAACATGAGCGACCCACGCAGTTCAGGAGCGACCCACCTAGAGATTTTTTTGAGTTTTCAGCTGCCAGCTCAGTATTTCGCCTATTTTGGACCAGTTTTGCCTATGGATAGAATTCTTGGGTTTTTATGATGTAAATTCATGTTTGGCATGTAACTTTGGCTTATTTTTATCTCTTCTAGAAGATTCACTCTCAAATGAGTAAAAAATCATGTAATGGATCGGTTTCCACTCTTTTAGAGGCAAGTTGTTAGCTGCCTAGATTGTAGTTCCATGATTAGAATTGGTTGAAACTGATCCCTGAAGAGGGAATTCGACCCCTAGAGGTGGGGAAAGGTGTTAGAGTGATCTATATATTGTAATTTCTGAGGCATTCTACACGTTGGACTCTTGGGATACTTTTGATATCATTGTACATATTTTTCATATTTTGGCTAAGGAAAGATCGGGGGTTTTGCGGCACTTGTTGGGATCCTTGTGGTGTTCTGTTCTTGATGGTGTTTCTTCTTTGTTTACTGTAAGTTTCTTCATGTTTAATATATGCCATCCTTTCATTAGCTTCTGAACTAAATTGAATGAGTGATTAAGGTTGAATCCATTGTTTACAGTGCTTAGCCTTTGAATTCAGTTAGTTCTATATGTTTTCAGCTGTTTAGAGAGGATCCAAGTTCTTCTTTGCCCTCTTCAGCTCCTCGTCGGTCTAATCTATCCATAAATCCAATTTAAAGCATCAAGATCATCACCTATCTCGCCCCAGCTTGAACTCTGCAAAGGTCTAACCTTATCCTCGGACCCAAAACTTGTTTTCCCATTACTCCAACGAAAACCCAAAAAACCAAAAACAAACATACCTATCTCTTTACTAGCCTAAAATCAGTTCCTATTGTAAGTCATCTCGCATTCTATTGCTTATTTTCTCGAGATTGACGGAGAGAGCCCTCTCCTGTCCTCGTAGGGCTAGCTACGAGGCTGAGCGTGGTTTGATGTAGCCTTGAGTTTACTTCATTTCAGCCTGAGGTAGATTTGAGCGCTAACATAGTGGCGACCATACTGGGGAGACACTCAAAACGTTTGCTTGTTATAGACGGAGTCTGAAGTCACGCCAGGTAGCCTTCGAAACGCTGTTGCTATGCATCAGCGAAGTAGATAAACGCTGCTTCAGTCGATCTCCGGTATAACTTGTAATCGTAGTATTTAACTTGTAAATTGCCCCGGTACATGTATCAAGTTCAGATCGTTTGCTTGTTATAGACGGAGTCTGAAGACACGCCAGGTAGCCTTCGAAACGCTGTTGCTATGCATCAGCGAAGTAGATAAACGCTGCTTCAGTCGATCTCCGGTATAACTTGTAATCGTAGTATTTAACTTGTAAATTGCCCCAGTACGTGTATCAAGTTCAGATCTGATGGTTGATGGTGGACAACGATCAGACATAAGAAGGCTGAAATCATTCACCTGGTGACTCCAATTCAAAGTCTGGAGGACTGACTCTTTCTCTGAGAAAATGGAAGGATCTTACACAAAGTTCAAGTATCTAAAGTGGAATGGTATTCAAGATCTAATCTGCTTTCTCGTAAATTACTTCTTTGCTGGTCTTGAAGCTATCCTGAAAGTTTTTCAAAGTTTGTTGTATGAGAAAGGTCATCAAAATCTTCACTCGACCCATTCAAAAAGTGTAAATGCTGAGTTTCCCTTTGATCCTGGCCTCCTCACTTTTCCCACATCTTATGTTGACTCTCTTCAGAGTGATGAGCAAGAAAACAAAACTGATCCCACAGCTCTTGTACATGCCCCTACACCTTGTAAAATTCCAGATCGGTATAAACCTCTTGTTTTGCCTTCTGTTCTTCATGCTTTTCCTGCAAATTATGATCTATATCTACCGAGATTTGATGGTAAATGTAACAATGTCAACGCTGAGCAACATGTGCAGAATGTTGAGACTTTTCTAGATCTTTTTGAAGTTGATGATGAAGATGTTAGTATTAGGCTTTTTGCTCTTTCTTTGCAAGGCCAAGTGAAGAATTGGTTCAAAGCCCTGCCTGAGGCGAGCATCACAGATTTTCAGCAGTTTGTCAAAGTTTTCCTTGACAAGTGGATGATCGGACAGAAATTTTTGTTGATTATAGAGGAGTATAACCAGTTGAAAAGAATGCCAGGTGAGACAGTACAACAATTTTCTGCTAGATTTAACCAAGTTTATTATTCGATGCCAGTTGATATAAGACCTTCTCCTAGATCTGCTCTCTTGCACTACCCGGGTGCCTTTGATCTGGAAATGGAGTTTCAGCTGAGAGAAAAGAATATTGCAACACTTCACGAGATGCAGAACAAGGCAGTGAATGTAGAGGCTCATTTGCTGATCTTGAGGGCAAGGTTGAAGGAAGAAGAAAAGAAGAATGTTTCGGAGCAGCTGACACTTTCAGAGGAAAATCTTGATCTTTTCGTAAACACAGTAGAAGAGATGGTGCGGAAAATGACTGCAAAAAATGAAAATGACATTCAAGAACAAGTTGCTGACCCAAAACATTTTGTTTCTGATCCCAGTAGTCATAGTGATTGTTTTATAGATCATTGTGAAGAAGAGAGAGCTGTTGATATGATGTGTATGCTTGATGATGAATTGCCTCAGTTTGATCAGTATGATGATGATTATGTTCTCCAAAAAGAATCTAATCTTGCAGACGAATCAGCAGCTAGCTTGTGCGAGGAGGAAGTTCACTTTCAGCAGCTCGAGTACAGTGATCAACCGATGCATATCAGCTATGGCAATGATGAGGAAAGTGCAGAAAATTTTGATGTAAGTGAAGGATCTTTGCCTTTGTGTTTTGATTCGCTTCAGTTCATTAGAGATAACTTTCATGCAATCAGAAATCAAACGTCAACAAGCCTTGATTTGGACCATCTAGAGGGCAATGAAAGCCTTGTTCAAAACTTCTCATATTCAGATTTTCAGCCCTCGAAATTCATTGATTGTCAAGTTGCAGCTGAGGATTTGGAAGTGGGCACACATGATTTAATGATTCAAGGTGACTCCGTACCTTTATGTTTTGAATCATTTCAGTTTTTGAGAGAAAAATTGCATGGTAAATCTTCAAATGAGCAGCTTGTAACATCAGATTTGTAGCCATCCAATGCAATTGAAGATCAGATTACAGATGAAGTTGTGGAAGATGAAATACATAATTTGATGATGCAGGAAGATTCTATACCCTTTTGTTTTGAAGCATTTCAGTTTATAAGGAAGAATCTTCATAATATATCTCAAGGAAAAGAGGAACAGCCAGTAGGATGTCATACAGTTTCAAGGGATACAGTGCAGCAGTCTTCTCAAGTTTTTGATGATCCCATTTCTCGTGTGTTGGATGATGTTTGTTATAAAAATTTTGCTCCATTAGCTAAACATGTGCTGGAAAAGAATGTTGATGATAATCTTGTTCAAAGGTCACCTTCATTGTCTTGTTTAACAGATTGTTCATTGCATAGCACATGTCAAGATTTCCATTCATATGAGGAGATTGATAAAGGAGGCTTTTGTTCAGTCTGGAATCAACAGCAAAGTTTGATTTTTCATGAATTTCAGGATCCTTTTGACAGCTTGCTGCAATCACCAAAGAAAAGCACCGCAGATATGAGGAAAAGTTTAAGATCAAGGTATGGATATTATCTGGACCAGAGCTATGTTTATGACGATCCTTTCGCAGTATTCTTGCAGTCATCCAGTCAATTTGTGCTTTGCAAGTTTATCAGCAGTCCACTTGGTTCAAAGTTTTCATGGGAGTTGCCTTTCAGTATTTATTTCTCGTTGTTCATAAGAAAGCCTGTGGGAAGAAATCAAACAGCCGGCAGCATGCTTACATGGTTTCATTGGCTGTTCCATTTCACTTGATCGGGTGGTGTAAAGCACAATTAGAGTAGGTTGTATTGAATAAGCTCTACTTTGAGCATATTTCCAGTTTGTTGGTTGTGTTTAAGTATCGAGTTAGTTTTTAGTTGAGTGAGATTCAATTTGTGTCGTCAAGTCATCAGTTTTCAGTCATGCATTTCAGTTTGAGTTTTTGATTCCATGGCCCAATGGATAAAGCACTGGTCTGCTCTCCCAAAGATCTGTCGTTCTTGGCACCTCCAAGGAGCTACCATCCCCATTGGAGCCAATGTTAGAGTCAGCCTTTGCAGCCTTCCTCCAGTGATCAAACATGCTCTTTCAAAGTCATTTTAAAGTGTCAAGGTCAAATTTTGTCATTTCAAAGAGTCTTCAAGCAAAATTTGATCACTAGGCATTAGGTCTAGGGTTGGTTTTCACTCTTTTCAAATTTGTCCAAATGTCAGTCCATGTCACCATTCAGCTGAGTGTACCATCATTCAGAGGGTTTTCATCGTCATGTCAGGTTCCAAAGAGTCATTTTACATCTCGTTCATGCTTCAGTTGTGCCTAGGTAAGGTCCATTTCCCTCTCCTAGGGTTTTGGAGGTAATTTCTCTTGGATGGTCAAATCATCGAAAAAAATTGTATCCTGATGTTCACACACCTTTCCCTATCCTTAATATACCCTATTAAACACTTCCCATCACTGAGATCCCCCAAATTCCTCATTTTTGCACAAACCCTAGTTTCTTGCCAAAACTTGGCAATTTTCTAGGCTAGGCCTGTGTTTTGCCCTTTTGGACTCCTTCCCCTCACTCAATCTCTGTGATTCCACTTTCCCCTGCTTCCTAACATCCCTCCCTACTTCCCAAAATTTCCCCAAGAATTTAGAAGCCCCTTACCCCCTTCGTTTCGCTTCATTTCGACAAAATTCCTTGTTTCACACATCGGGGTAAGTTTCACTCAAAAAATGTTTCAGAGCAATAAAATATGAATTTTGGAAAACGGAGAGAGGTTTTTGTCCACAACATCCCAAGGAAGAAAAACCTCCTTCACGTTTTACACAGGTATCATTGTTTTATAGAAATGTCAAAAATACCGTTGCCTCAGGAGAATTGAATGCACCTCTGAAGTGACCTTGGGAAAATCAATATTTCTCCTAGCATGTTTGGCCAACTGACTTTCTTGATGAGTCAAATGATAACTAAACAGAAATACCTTTCCAATGAGCTATCATGAGCTCAATTTGGAGTTGAGGAAGACCTTCAAAAGTTGACTGCAACAGCACTCTGCCTTGAGGCAGCCTCATTCTGCTCATTTTGACTAGTGTTGGGAGATTTGGTTTTTGACAGGGTAAATGGGATCCAAATTGCATAATTCCACTTTTTTTGGAAAGTAGACTCCAATAGCTTTCCAACGAGCTATCACACGCCCGATTTGGACACCGGGAAAGCCTCGAAAAGCTTCTCGAAAAATGCACTATGTGGCAAGAGGGTGCGCGACCCAACTTGAGGCAGAGCGACCCACCTGGGCTGCGCGACCCACGCAGACTCAGTTCAGCACTGTGGGTTTGCAGGTGCGCGACCCACCTGGGCTGCGCGACCCAAACAGAGCCTGCGCGACCCAAACAGAGACAGAGTTTTGGAATTGAGTTTGAGCGCCCAGATTGGCTCGGAATCGACTCCAGTTGCTTTCAAAACAGGTTTTCATCAATCACTTGGGGTTTTCAAACATATTTCTGTCATCATGGGTGGTTTCTAATATGCAAATGAAGGATTTAAAGCCCCACTGTTATAAGATTATTGTTTTCATGGTTTGCAACGGAAATGAATGGTGTAAAGAGTGTGTTTGCTATTTTAAACAGTGATATGGCCAGCCTTCTATACAAAATCAAAATCAATTTGTTATCATAACCATAATACCACTGCTACCATTGTTAGTGTTATGCCATGTTTAAACCTTTTGAGTCACATTCCTCATGTTTGTAATGAGTCACATTGCCCAATGTTAGCATATGCTCATGTCGTTGTTTCGAATGGCCCATTGAAATCTTTATGGTCATAACTTGTAGACAAACATGTCACTGTTAATACCATGCTCTCCTTTGACTAGATGTGTCCAAGCTTTTGAAGGTTGCCTGCTCCTATTTGGTAAAAATCCCATTTGCATTCAAAACAGAGATGGTGCCTTTTCAGTCCATTTGAAGCAGAGATTTTATCCATAATTTGATTCCTTGATGGTGTTTTGGCGGTGGGATATTGGTTGAGTGTTAAACATACATCCTAATTTTGCTTTCACTGCATTCATATCAGCATACATATTGCCAAAAGTTTAATCAGAGATATGTTAGAGACAGAGTCAGAATATGAGCCAGGGTCAGGCAGTGATTCGGTGGCTGAAGGTAATGTGCCACGGAGTTCTCGCAGAGAAAACAGAAGTGGTGATCATCGCAGAGAGGAGCCTACTTCCTTGGCTCGGTTGCAGGCATGTCCATTAGCTATGGATTGTTTTCGGTTCTTATCATGTTTCAGGTTTTGTGAGATGGTTGTACAAACCCGACCTCATCGTGAATTAGCACGTCTGTTTGTTCTTCATTTGCGGGGTGATCGGGTAAACCTTGCTGGGGTTGATTTCATTGTATCACCTTTGACTATTGCTCAAGCCACTGGCATACCGAACATAGGCGAGAAATGGAGCAAGGGTAAGCAGGTAGAGAAATTTCATTATGAGCCATACATTAAAACTGGATATGTGGCTTACTTGGGCAGAGTCTTTCCATTCCGATTCTTGAGAGATGAGTATGCACCACTCATGAGGCTCATTATTCAGTATTTCAGTTGTGAAGGCAGGTATGCCCGTCTTTTCTCATATCATGTTCGTTTGCTGATGCACTTCACAAGGGTGCGTATGATGAATATACCTTATTTCATATACCACAACATAGAGAAGATGGTTACATTTGTGCAGAAGAAGACGAGCCCAGTGCAGCAGTACAGGAGTATATATCATTTCGCTTTGATCAAAATCTGGGTGTCACATCAGTTGGCAGAGCAGGGCATCACTTGGGAGGACTTCATTTCTAGAGACTTTTTCAGAGTGCCACAGCAGCCTCCCGAGGCAGTTTATGAGGCAGGAGAGCCTTCACACCAGCCAGACATGCTTGAGGTTGGGCATATCATTACTCCTTTGGTTCAGACATATCAGCGAGGCCACAGGGCCTTATTTGCAGTGACACGGCGAGTACTATCTCCACGTGAGGTGGAAGGGGTCCTGCCGACTTCATCGACACGACGAGTATTATCTCCACGTGATGTGGAAAGGGTCTCGCTTTCTTCTCCAGTGCAGGTACAGGTACAAGACAGGGGCAAGAGGCCCATGCATGATGAGGGTCCATCAGGAGGCCGGGACACCGATATGACAGTCATTGATGTTGATACGGGCTCTCCTAGCTCGAAGCTGAGGGAAGTCATCCAGGAGCAAAGGTCCGAGAATGACCAGCTGAAAGACCAATTGCAGAAGGCTCAGTGGGTGATTAACTATTTGGAGCAGCGCAACAAACAGCTCGAGGATGAGCTCACATTTTATGAGGTGCGCCAAATCCGTGAGGACAGGCAGTGGAATCGAAAGAGGCCCGGTGACATGACACCAGCTGACCGAGATACTGTACTCACTCGGGTAAATATACATCTTGAGAAGCTGTTGGCGAAGGCCAACCGAGACAAAGACATGCTTCGCCACATGAAAGGCCATTATTGGGCTCGCATGCATGTTTGCAAAGCGAGAATGAGGATCATGAAGAGGAGGTTGCGCAAGGCACTTCGACGGCGGAAAAGGCCTAATCCACTTCAGATTTTGGCCGAGGCTTCATTGACTGGGAAAGACACATGATGGAGGACCTCCGCTCCGAATTTGGGCAAATTCGGAGAAAATTTTGTCATTTCCAAATTTTTGGTTTTAAAAACAGGTTTTGTAGCTAGGTGGGTCGCGCGCTCATGCGCTCGCATTTTTTTGGGGCACTTGCTGGAGGATATTTTTACATTTTTGGATTTTTCATGGTTAAATATGCATCCTATGAAGTCAACTTAGCATTTCAACAAAATCTGGATGGTCAAACAGCTCAAAAACACCATGAAAACCACCTTGCTGCCACCTTTTGCACCAGCAGGAAGTACCTCTGGGAGAATGAGGTTTTTAAGGGTCAAATCAACTCCAAATTCCGAAATTCCACTTGGGTATGCTTTTGATGACTATTTCAGTGGCTTTTTAATAGAATTTGTGAACCTTTTTGTATCATGAATTTGGAAAGTAATAAGGAACCATAACAAAACATGTGAGAATTGATATGCAAGACTTAGCCACTGATAATGGTTATTTTCTGTACAGGAAAAGGAGAAAACGAGGAATTTCCGTTCCAAAGGAAAGGACAAAGTCGAGATAACTGCTGTCCCTCTGAACGAGAACCGAATGCAAACAAGGCTAAATAGATTACAGCAAATCGGCTCGGAAAAGAAGGAGAAGACACCAGCTCGGCGCCAAAGAAAGGAAAGGATGAAGAATTAACAGTTTGGCGAATCCCTCAGGATCTTCGATCCTGAGGGATCGCTGCTTTATTTATCATGTTACTTGGACATCTCCGCCATCACCTTTATATAAAGGGACAACACTGTTAGCTTGATAGATAGGATACGCTTTTATGTAATTTTCTGTAAAACATCAACTTTGATTATTGAGTCTCGTTGAGAACTGGTTCAATGTATTTTTGACCGATGCATTAATAAAAGCTTGGTGATTATTTCATCTCTGCGTCTGGATTAACTTAAAGCGGTGTATCCTTGGAGGCTAAGGGCCCGGCCCCGAAGGACACTTGCTTCTGTACCATTACGACTTGACTTTTGTGTGGTTTGTTTATCATTGTTATTTGGTAATTTGATATGCTTTATAAGTTCATATTACATGCTTTGTTAAAGATTGAATCATTGAGGTTTTTTACAGATAGAATCGTGTGTTGACTCCGCATCAAGTTATTAATCCTTTCAAGAGTTAATTGCATGTTCTTACTGTTTTGTTACAGAGCTGTTATACTAAACGTTCGTGTTGTGCGCGTTTCTGATTTATCAGTACTGTTCCATAATTCATTAATAGTTATTGCTGTTCCATTAGTGTGATTTGTGTGAATTGCTTTTAGAGTGAAAGAATGTTATTTGATTGCAAAGAATGCATTTGAGTTAATAGATTAAGTTTGGTTACAACCTGCGGGACTTAGTTATTCAATTGCTGTTCCATTTTAGACTTGCTGTTCTATTTCAGAATTGTTGTTCAATCCTTTATTTGCTTTGCTATTCCAT